>CM017570.1:50107871-50267871 GCA_007844125.1 Sinonovacula constricta
GAAGATAGCTAAAGGTTACCCTAGCCTCAGTACACTCTGAATATAGCTAAAGGTTACCCTAGCCTCAGTACACTCTGAAGATAGCTAAAGGTTACCCTGGCCTCAGTACACTCCGAAGATAGCTAAAGGTTACCCTAGCCTCAGTACACTCCGAAGATAGCTAAAGGTTACCCTAGCCTCAGTACACTCTGAAGATAGCTAAAGGTTACCCTAGCCTCAGTACACTCCGAAGATAGCTAAAGGTAACCCTAGCCTCAGTACACTCTGAAGATAGATACAGATTACCCTGGCCTCAGTACACTCTGAAGATAGCTAAAGTTTTACTCAGCCTCAGTACACTCCGAAGATAGCTAAAGGTTACCCTAGCCTCAGTACACTCTGAAAATAGCTAATGGTTACCCTAGCCTCAAAATACTCTGAAGATAGCTAAAGGTTACCATAGCCTCACTACACTCCGAAGATAGCTAAAAGTTAACCTAGCCTCAGTCCACTCTGAAGATAGCTAAAGGTTACCCTAGCCTCAGTACACTTCGAAGATAGATAATGGTTACAGTAGCCTCATTACACTCTGAAGGTAGCTAAAGGTTACCCTAGCCTCAGTAAACTTCGAAGATAGCTAAAGTTTATCCTAGCCTCAGTATACTCCGAAGATAGCTAAAGGTTACCCTAGCCTAAGTACACTCTGAAGATAGCTAAAGGTTTCCCTAGCCTCAGTATACTCTGAAGATAGCTAAAGGTTACCCTAGCCTCAATACACTCTGAAGATAGCTAAAGGTTACCCTAGCCTCAGTACACTTCGAAGATAGATAATGGTTACAGTAGCCTCATTACACTCTGAAGGTAGCTAAAGGTTACCCTAGCCTCAGTAAACTTCGAAGATAGCTAAAGTTTATCCTAGCCTCAGTATACTCCGAAGATAGCTAAAGGTTACCCTAGCCTAAATACACTCTGAAGATAGGTACATATTACCCTAGCGTCTGTAAACTCTGAAGATAGCTAAAGGTTACCCAAGCCCCGGTATACTCTGAAGATAGCTAAAGTTTACCCTAGCCTCAATACACTCCCAAGATAGCTAAAGGTTACCCTAGCCTCAGTACACTCTGAAAATAGCTAAAGGTTACCCTAGCCTCAATATACTCTGAAGATAGCTAAAGGTTATCCTAGCCTCAGTACACTCTGAAGATAGCTAAAGGTTACCATAGCCTCACTACACTCCGAAGATAGCTAAAGGTTAACCTAGCCTCAGTCCACTCTGAAGATAGCTAAAGGTTACCCTAGCCTCAGTACACTTCGAAGATAGATAATGGTTACAGTAGCCTCAGTACACTCTGAAGGTAGCTAAAGGTTACCCTAGCCTCAGTAAACTTCGAAGATAGCTAAAGTTTATCCTAGCCTCAGTATACTCCGAAGATAGCTAAAGGTTACCCTAGCCTAAGTACACTCTGAAGATAGCTAAAGGTTACCATAGCCTCAGTACACTCTGAAGATAGCTAAAGGTTACCCTAGCCTCAGTACACTCTGAAGATAGCTAAAGGTTACCCTAGCCTCAGTACACTCTGAAGATAGCTAAAGGTTACCCTAGCCTCAGTACACTCTGAAGATAGCTAAAGGTTACCCTAGCCTCAGTACACTCTGAAGGTAGCTAAAGGTTACCCTAGCCTCAGTAAACTTCGAAGATAGCTAAAGTTTATCCTAGCCTCAGTATACTCCGAAGATAGCTAAAGGTTACCCTAGCCTCAGTACACTCTGAAGATAGCTAAAGGTTTCCCTAGCCTAAGTACACTCTGAAGGTAGCTAAAGGTTACCCTAGCCTCAGTAAACTTCGAAGATAGCTAAAGTTTATCCTAGCCTAAGTACACTCTGAAGATAGCTAAAGGTTACCCTAGCCTCAGTACACTCTGAAGATAGCTAAAGGTTTCCCTAGCCTAAGTACACTCTGAAGATAGCTAAAGGTTACCATAGCCTCAGTACACTCTGAAGATAGCTAAAGGTTACCCTAGCCTCAGTACACTCTGAAGATAGCTAAAGGTTACCCTAGCCTCAGTACACTCCGAAGATAGCTAAAGGTTACCCTAGCCTCAGTACACTCTGAAGATAGCTAAAGGTTAACCTAGCCTCAGTACACTCTGAAAATAGCTTACGGTTATCCTAGCCTCAGTACACTCTGAAAATAGCTAAAGGTTACCCTAACCTCAGTACACTCTGAAGATAGCTTACGGTTATCCTAGCCTCAGTACACTCTGAAGATAGCTAAAGGTTACCCTAGCCTCAGTATACTCTGAAAATAGCTAATGGTTACCCTAGCCTCAGTACACTCTGAAGATAGCTAAAGGTTACCCTAGCCTCAGTATACTCTGAAAATAGCTAATGGTTACCCTAGCCTCAGTACACTCTGAAGATAGCTTACGGTTATCCTAGCCTCAGTACACTCTGAAGATAGCTTACGGTTACCCTGGCCTCAGTACACTCTGAAGATAGCTTACGGTTACCCTAGCCTCAGTACACTCTGAAGATAGCTTACGGTTACCCTAGCCTCAGTACACTCCGAAGATAGCTAAAGTTTACCCTAGCCTCAGTACACTCTGAAGATAGCTTACGGTTACCCTAGCCTCAGTACACTCTGAAGATAGCTAAAGGTTACCCTAGCCTCAGTACACTCTGAAGATAGCTTACGGTTACCCTGGCCTCAGTACACTCTGAAGATAGCTTACGGTTACCCTAGCCTCAGTACACTCTGAAGATAGCTTACGGTTATCCTAGCCTCAGTACACTCTGAAGATAGCTAAAGGTTACCCTAGCCTCAGTACACTCTGAAGATAGCTTACGGTTATCCTAGCCTCAGTACACTCTGAAGATAGCTTACGGTTATCCTAGCCTCAGTACACTCTGAAGATAGCTAAAGGTTACCCTAGCCTCAGTATACTCTGAAAATAGCTTACGGTTACCCTAGCCTCAGTACACTCTGAAGATAGCTTACGGTTACCCTAGCCTCAGTACACTCTGAAGATAGCTAAAGGTTACCCTAGCCTCAGTACACTCTGAAGATAGCTAAAGGTTACCCTAGCCTCAGTATACTCTGAAAATAGCTAATGGTTACCCTAGCCTCAGTACACTCTGAAGATAGCTTACGGTTACCCTAGCCTCAGTATACTCTGAAAATAGCTAATGGTTACCCTAGCCTCAGTACACTCTGAAGATAGCTTACGGTTACCCTAGCCTCAGTACACTCTGAAGATAGCTTACGGTTACCCTAGCCTCAGTACACTCTGAAGATAGCTAAAGGTTACCCTAGCCTCAGTACACTCTGAAGATAGCTAAAGGTTACCCTAGCCTCAGTATACTCTGAAAATAGCTAAAGGTTACCCTAGCCTCAGTACACTCTGAAGATAGCTTACGGTTATCCTAGCCTCAGTACACTCTGAAGATAGCTAAAGGTTACCCTAGCCTCAGTACACTCTGAAGATAGCTTACGGTTATCCTAGCCTCAGTACACTCTGAAAATAGCTAATGGTTACCCTAGCCTCAATACACTCTGAAGATAGCTAAAGGTTACCCTAGACTCAATATACTCTAAAGACAGCTAAAGGTTACCCTAGCCTAAATACACTCTGAAGATAGGTACATATTACCCTAGCGTCTGTAAACTCTGAAGATAGCTAAAGGTTACCCAAGCCCCGGTATACTCTGAAGATAGCTAAAGTTTACCCTAGCCTCAATACACTCCCAAGATAGCTAAAGGTTACCCTAGCATCAGTACACTCCGAAGATAGCTAAAGTATACCCTAGCCTCAGTACACTCTGAAGATAGCTAACGGTTGCCCAAATCTCAATACCTTCCCAAGATAGCTAAAGGTTACGCTAGTCTCAGTACACTCTGAAGATAGCTAAAGGTTACCCCAGCCTCAATACACTCTGAAGAAAGGTAAAGGTTACCCTAGCCCCAGTACACTCTGAAGATAGATAAAGGTTACCCTAGCCTCAGTACTTTCCGAAGATAGCTATTGTTTACCCTAGCCTCAGTACACTCTGAAGATAGCTAAAGGTTTCCCTAGCCTCAGTACACTCTGAAGATATCTAAATGTTACCCTAGCCTCAGTACACTCTGAAGAGAGCTAAATGTTACCCTAGCCTCAGTACACTCTGAAGAAAGCTAAAGGTTACCCTAGCCTCAGTACACACCGAACATAGCTAAAGGTTACCCTAGCCTCAGCACACTCCGAAGATAGCTAAAGGTTACCCTAGCCTCAGTACACACCGAACATAGCTAAAGGTTACCCTAGCCTCAGCACACTCCGAAGATAGCTAAAGGTTACCCTAGCCTCAGTACACTCCGAAGATAGCTAAAGGTTACCCTAGCCTCAGTACACTCTGAAGAAAGCTAAAGGTTACCCTAGCCTCAGTACACTCTGAAGATAGCTAAAGGTTACCCTAGCCTCAGTACACTCTGAAGAAAGCTAAAGGTTACCCTAGCCTCAGTACACACCGAACATAGCTAAAGGTTACCCTAGCCTCAGCACACTCCGAAGATAGCTAAAGGTTACCCTAGCCTCAGTACACTCCGAAGATAGCTAAAGTTAAACCTAGCCTCAGTACTCTCTGAAGATAGCTAAACGTTACCCTAGCCTCAGTACACTCTGAAAATAGGTAAAGGTTTTCCTAGCCTCAGTACACTCTGAAGATAGATAAAGGTTACCCGAGCCTCAGTATACTCCGAAGATAACTAAAGGTTACCCTTACCTCAGTACACTCAGAAGATAGATAAAGGTTACCCTAGCCTCAGTACACTCCGAAGATAGCTAAAGTTTACCCTAGCCTCAGTACACTCTGAAGATAACTAAAGTTTAACCTAGCCTCAGTACACTCCGAAGATAGCTAAAGTTTACCCTAGCCTCAGTACACTCTGAATATAGCTAAAGTTTACCCTAGCCTCAGTACACTCCGAAGATAGCTAAAGTTTACCCTAGCCTCAGTACACTCAGAAGATAGCTAAAGTTTACCCTAGCCTCAGTACACTCCGAAGATAGCTAAAGTTTACCCTAGCCTCAGTACACTCTGAAGATAACTAAAGTTTAACCTAGCCTCAGTACACTCCGAAGATAGCTAAAGTTTACCCTAGCCTCAGTACACTCTGAAGATAACTAAAGTTTAACCTAGCCTCAGTACACTCTGAAGATAACTAAAGTTTAACCTAGCCTCAGTATACTCTGAAGATAGCTAAAGGTTACCCTAGCCTCAGTACACTCTGAAGATAGCTAAAGGTTACCATAGCCTCAGTACACTCTGAAGATAGCTAAAGGTTACCCTAGCCTCAGTACACTCTGAAGATAACTAAAGATTTACCTAGCCTCAGTACACTCTGAAGATAACTAAAGTTTAACCTAGCCTCAGTACACTCTGAAGATAACTAAAGTTTAACCTAGCCTCAGTACACTCCGAAGATAGCTAAAGTTTACCCTAGCCTCAGTACACTCTGAAGATAACTAAAGTTTAACCTAGCCTCAGTACACTCTGAAGATAACTAAAGTTTACCCTAGCCTCAGTACACTCTGAACATAGCTAAAGGTTACCCTAGCCTCAGTACACCCCGAAGATAGCTAAAGTTTACCCTAGCCTCAGTACACTCTGAAGATAACTAAAGTTTAACCTAGCCTCAGTACACTCTGAAGATAGCTAAAGTTTACCCTAGCCTCAGTACACTCCGAAGATAGCTAAAGTTTACCCTAGCCTCAGTACACTCCGAAGATAGCTAAAGGTTTCCCTAGCCTCAGTACACTCTGAAGATAACTAAAGTTTAACCTAGCCTCAGTACACTCTGAAGATAACTAAAGTTTACCCTAGCCTCAGTACACTCCGAAGATAGCTAAAGGTTACCCTAGCCTCAGTACACTCTGAAAATAGCTAAAGGTTACCATAGCCTCAGTACACTCCGAAGATAGCTGACGGTTACCCTAGCCTCATTACACTCTGAAGATAGCTAAAGGTTACCATAGCCTCAGTACACTCTGAAGATAACTAAAGTTTACCCTAGCCTCAGTACACCCCGAAGATAGCTAAAGTTTACCCTAGCCTCAGTACACTCTGAAGGTAGCTAAAGGTTACCATAGCCTCAGTACACCCCGAAGATAGCTAAAGTTTACCCTAGCCTCAGTACACTCTGAAGATAACTAAAGTTTACCCTAGCCTCAGTACACTCCGAAGATAGCTAATGGTTACCCTAGCCTCGGTACACTCCGAAGATAGCTAAAGGTTAACCTAGCCTCATTACACTCTGAAGATAGCTAAAGTTTACCCTAGCCTCAGTACACTCTGAAGATAGCTAAAGGTTACCATAGCCTCAGTACACTCCGAAGATAGCTGACGGTTACCCTAGCCTCATTACACTCTGAAGATAGCTAAAGGTTACCATAGCCTCAGTATACACGGAAGATAGGTAAAGCTTACCCTAGCCTACGTATGCTCCGAACATAGCTAAAGGTTAACCTAGTCTCAGTACACTCCGAAGATAGCTAATGGTTACCCTAGCCTCGGTACACTCCGAAGATAGCTAAAGGTTAACCTAGTCTCAGTACACTCCGAAGATAGCTAATGGTTACCCTAGCCTCGGTACACTCCGAAGATAGCTAATGGTTACCCTAGCCTCGGTACACTCCGAAGATAGCTAAAGGTTAACCTAGTCTCAGTACACTCCGAAGATAGCTAATGGTTACCCTAGCCTCGGTACACTCCGAAGATAGCTAAAGGTTAACCTAGTCTCAGTACACTCCGAAGATAGCTAATGGTTACCCTAGCCTCGGTACACTCCGAAGATAGCTAAAGGTTAACCTAGTCTCAGTACACTCCGAAGATAGCTGACGGTTACCCTAGCCTCGGTACACTCCGAAGATAGCTAAAGGTTAACCTAGTCTCAGTACACTCCGAAGATAGCTGACGGTTACCCTAGCCTCATTACACTCTGAAGATAGCTAAAGGTTACCATAGCCTCAGTATACACGGAAGATAGGTAAAGCTTACCCTAGCCTACGTATGCTCCGAACATAGCTAAAGGTTAACCTAGTCTCAGTACACTCCGAAGATAGCTAATGGTTACCCTAGCCTCGGTATACTCTGAAGATAGCTAAAGATTTACCTAGCCTCAGTACACTCCGAAGATAGCTAAAGGTTTCCCTAGCCTCAGTACACTCTGAAGATAGCTAAAGGTTACCCTAGCCTCAGTACACTCTGAAGATAACTAAAGTTTAACCTAGCCTCAGTACACTCCGAAGATAGCTAAAGGTTACCCTAGCCTCAGTACACTCTGAAGATAACTAAAGGTTACCATAGCCTCAGTACACTCTGAAGATAGCTAAAGGTTACCATAGCCTCAGTACACTCTGAAGATAGCTAAAGGTTACCATAGCCTCAGTACACTCTGAAGATAACTAAAGATTTACCTAGCCTCAGTACACTCCGAAGATAGCTAAAGGTTACCCTAGCCTCAGTACACTCTGAAGATAGGTAAATGTTACCCTAGCCTCATTACACTCTGAAGATAGCTAAAGATTTACATAGCCTCAGTACACTCTGAAGATAGCTAAAGGTTACCCTAACCTCAGTATACTCTGAAGATAGCTAAAGGTTACCCTAGCCTCAGTACACTCTGAATATAGCTAAAGATTTACCTAGCCTCAGTACACTCTGAAGATAACTAAAGATTTACCTAGCCTCAGTACACTCTGAAGATAACTAAAGATTTACCTAGCCTCAGTACACTCTGAAGATAACTAAAGATTTACCTAGCCTCAGTACACTCTGAAGATAACTAAAGATTTACCTAGCCTCAGTACACTCTGAAGATAACTAAAGATTTACCTAGCCTCAGTACACTCTGAAGATAACTAAAGATTTACCTAGCCTCAGTACACTCTGAAGATAGCTAAAGGTTACCCTAACCTCAGTATACTCTGAAGATAGCTAAAGGTTACCCTAGCCTCAGTACACTCTGAAGATAGCTAAAGGTAACCCTAGCCTCAGTACACTCTGAAGATAGCTAAAGGTTAACCTAGCCTAAGTACACTCTGAAGATAGCTAAAGGTTTCCCTAGCCTCAGTACACTCCGAAGATAGCTAAAGGTTTCCCTAGCCTCAGTATACTCCGAAGATAGCTAAAGGTTTCCCTAGCCTCAGTACACTCCGAAGATAGCTAAAGGTTTCCCTAGCCTCAGTATACTCCGAAGATAGCTAAAGGTTTCCCTAGCCTCAGTACACTCTGAAGATAGCTAAAGGTTTCCCTAGCCTCAGTATACTCCGAAGATAGCTAAAGGTTTCCCTAGCCTCAGTATACTCCGAAGATAGCTAAAGATTTACCTAGCCTCAGTACACTCTGAAGATAATTAATACCAACTATTCTTCTGCGAATTATCGACATGAAACTATGATGTCAATTCGCCATAACCAGTTCGTTAACTCATCAAAGTGTGGCGCATTACGTAATCTTGAAAATAATTAAGAAAATAATCAGTTTTAAATTAAACAACGACTACCGGAAGTTGTCTTGTTCCTGTTCATAGTGCACTCCATGCTTATTGTCCAGTTAAAGTGGCGAATTATGAAAGGCCGGGTCGGGTCATGCTCCGCGTAGATCAGTTGATTGGAGTAAACATGCTCTCCATGTCGGATCTGTAAAGGGGGAGAAAGTCGAAAACTATATAAATCTAATTAAGTTACTTAACTGATTGTGGTGTTCAATGCATTAAGTTTGTGTTATTCGATGTTATAATCCCTTTCTCTTAGCGTTCACTTGACACACACTTGTCTGTTACTAAAGCCACACAGTTACAGCAAGGCGGGATTGATACTTGTCTGTTACTAAAGTCACACAGTTACTGCTATGTGGGATTGATACTTGTCTGTTACTAAAGCCACACAGTTACTGCTATGTGGGATTGATACTTGTCTGTTACTAAAGCCACACAGTTACAGCAAGGCGGGATCGATAACTGACAACTAGTAATATATACGGTCCTATAATGAAACCTATTTAGTGATGTGAAAGGTGCAATGTTTACACAAGTATGACATTATTATACATCCATCAGAAAACAACGTTTTGAAAATCAGAGAAGCTAGACACGATCTGTAGTGTGTGGATACATTTTTCAGTTCAGGTGCTAACCGACTCATACGTTGTACAGTCCTTCAGCCCCTGATTAAAGTGCAGATAACCATTCCAAGTCTCCTGGCCAGTACACGAGTTATCTCCCATGTAGATATCAGAAGCCTTGGCATTTGGGACAAGTTGACGTAACGTGTTCATGTTGACTCGGACGTCCCACCGGAAATCGTTACATCTCACTGTTCATCAGTTTTTACAACTTGGAATTTTATGACAATCGGTAAGAATTTACACTTTTCTGTAGGCAGCTATCTTTTTGACGTCATTTTTGACACTTTCCTGAGGGTCAAAATTGTCCAACTTCCGATATGTTGTTTGTATAGGAATACGAAAAAAAATAATACAATTTTATTGGGGGGGGGGGCGGGGGGTCAGATAGCTAATAGCGTAATACGTGTGTTTCTCATTGATCTCATGTTGTTGTTTTTCTGTGTGTGTTTTTTTTTTCAGTTTAAGCGTTAAAGGTCGATATATGCACGTACTATGTGTTTAGATTGATAGCTATGTGGCGTCTCTCTTGTTTGTATGATTACACCAATAATAGTAAGCTTTATGCTTAATCTCAAAACTTCAATATCACTGTTGTTTCTTTAAAACTTATTATTTCATACAGTCTGTCGTTCTAAGAGAACAAATGTATACATTTAAGTTCAACTACACGAACTAGAGTGCAAGTCTCTGTGGCAATCAGGACCTTTTACCATCAAACTTGAAACTGGTTTTAATTTTTATTAGCCTTACTTGGTTGTATTTTCCGATAAATAACGCGTCAATCTCAGCCCTAGTGTGACAAGGGGTATTACAGACGACAAGTTAAGGACGAAAAGCGACCACATGTCAGCCTACCGTGGCATATTTGTTTATCACTTTGAAAATCGCTGTATCTTCCCTTTGGACACGGGGCGCAAGGTCCGGTGTCATCTGTAATGTTGTCCCCATTACACATGGATTGGTTAAAACAGGTCGTCAATGTGCATGGGTCCTGACGTATCTCGCAATAATCTCCAGTGACGTATTTGTCACCGCCACAACTGCATCTATCTGAAGACAATAAATGAAGACAATACATAAAAGCCAAAATGAATGAAATGAGTAAAATTAAATTCTGTGGTTAAAGGAGGTTTTATAAATGTCATTTTAGAATCAAACATGCAGTGTGGAATTTATTTACATCCATAGACCTGCTATTCATCACCGACATTATCGCTGGTGAACATCAACACGTATAAGATGCATATGAACATTTCATTTGTTATAAATTGTCATGATGACACACCCTGTACACACCTGTTTTACATTTAACTTAACTCTTGCTAATTGTGTTCAAATGTGTTTGTTAATATTTACAGTCTTAAGATTTAGAACCATATATTTCTACCTAAATATGTACATAGGTTTAATAAAGATATACAATTAAACTTCGATATTTAAACTTTATATATTTTATTGTTACATAATTTGCAGGCTGACCAAATAGCAAAATCTTTAGTGAACATACATTTATTAGCACGACACGTCTAAATGTTTGTGCGATAGTACAACATATAATTGCCTTACCGGAATGTTGATTATCACACTGAGAAGTTTTGTTACAGCCACAGAAGTTTACCCCCATGAGCAATAATATTCTTAACCTACCTGAATATACCTCACTCGTCACGCTGCTTACTTCACACAGGAGAACAACAGTCAGAACAAACCATTCGTACAACTTGATAGTCGCCATCTGTAACTCTCAAAACACTTTGATTTTATTTGTTGTATAATTAGTATAGTTCTATTCAATGTTTCATCAACAATCGTTTGAGGAAGCAATGCTAGTGACTATTAAATATGTAAATATTTCACGAACTTATAAAATTAACGTTTTTGTGAGCAATGCATTTTAATATCAGACGTCATCACCAAATATTAATGTTGAACTATCTTTAAAATGTAAATTATTGCCTCTTTATAAAAATTCAATCTATTCTTTATGATTGAGTATAGTGTTGGTTTAGTTATATCACATAGTGTGTTCCCTATATCGTAACAAAAACGGCTCGCGGTGCGCCGGTGGACGTTGCTTTAATCATCGTAAAGGGTCGCTGCAATGGATTTAAAAATCAAACTTAAATTAAATCATAACAAATACCATTGTATCATTTGTTCACTAATTCTGTCTTTTAAAGTTATTATTTTAATATGTATGTGTATTAATACAAAATACGAACGCATTTAACGGAACGTAATAGAAACGTTTACACAATCATGCAGCAGATTTTCATTAGGTAACAGTTAAAAACAGCAAGAAACCAGGGTGCTATGTTGTTTCTTATCGTCCGCTTAATAATAATTGGATTATTAATTCCATATTGCTTAATGTCCGTACGTAACTTCTTATGAATAAGGATTAATAATTATACCCATAATACCCTTTTTATCACTTTGATCATATTTTAAAATGTGTAGTTTTCTCATTAATGGATGTGATTGATGATTTTATTATAACACCTGCCACGAGTAATACTTTTTAGATAAACAAACATATAAACAATAAACTAACTAAATGAAAACAAAGTCAATTTAAATGTCAATTTTTCCTCCCAAAATAAATGTTTTTGTCATATGATGTAATCGTATATCTCGTTGCAAAATCCAAATAGATTCGATTAAACAAATTAACATAGCCTTTCATGTGAAACAGATGCAGCTCAACTTACTATATGTAGGACAAACCGTCTGAGAGTACACGTTATCCTGCTCTATAAACGATGGTCACCAGACTTGTGTGCAACTCAACCTATATATCCCACCAATGATTAAACGCCATGGTCAGTGCGCATGCCCGTACACAGCATTATTGTTTCCTGTTGGGACAGTTTGATCTATCACGTATAAGTACAAAGTCAGGTATTTTCGAGCCCGGTCTGTACGATTATTTTCGTAGTAGTCACACATGTCAGCAACACAGAGCTATTCAAACGATTGATGTTGCATTTTTAAGTTGCCATAATTATAATTATTGACTTATTATTATTTATTGAAAAGTTGATGATAAATGTGGGACCTGTCTTTCATTACACGTGAATGTTTCCATCTCGGCAATTGATTATATTGTTTGGTGCAGCTTTTTGTCAAAACTCTTTAAAGAAATTTTATTTATACATATATCACCTTGCTAGATCTTGAAAAACACTGCATATGTTAAATAAAATAGTCGGATATTAGACGTTTTTTGTTATTATGAGTTGTTAATCACTGAGCAGAACCGCTATACCATGAGATATCCCATTAAAACAGTTTCAAGCAGTTAACTGTTATTTACCTCCACGTTTTTATTTATTTTTTAAAGAAATATACCCTACCGGGTTTTCCTCTGGTAGGATTTGTCAAACAAACTAAAATGTCTTACAAGCTCGAAGCTGAATTTGCTGCACCATGCTTTATAGCGTCAAAATTTGCGTAATATTGTCAATTTATCTATAGGCAAAGGCTTTATGTCGCTTAAATAAACATACCAGTAACTATTCTTGACGCAAAGTTAGCTATTTATTAAATACAATGTCAATTTATCTCCTTTTATCGCAACTTCGCATTTGAGGACGTGTTTCAGATATCCGATTTGTCAAAGGAAGGACACAACATGCTGAGAATGTGCGTGTAGATATTGAATATATTGATTTTTAACGGTCTGATAAGAGCATTTTGATGTTTAATTTCAGTGTTTGAGATAATATTATCATTTGAGATTGACAGATTGTTTTTCATCTAAAAGCTTTTAATCGCGCAGTTTGAATTTTACATTGCGTCTGTTTATAACCTGATAGTATCGATGCACAAATG
Organism: Sinonovacula constricta; assembly: GCA_007844125.1. Lineage (NCBI taxonomy): Eukaryota > Metazoa > Mollusca > Bivalvia > Cardiida > Solecurtidae > Sinonovacula > Sinonovacula constricta. The sequence continues at coordinate 50,120,847 of CM017570.1, forward strand.
GAGAAGTGTTAAACTGGAAGACTACCAAACGTGAACCTCGCCTTACATTTTATTGTACCATAAGGTTCCGTTCGAATAAGCTTATTATCAATTAATACTGAACCAGGCGATCACATTAGTTACAAAGCCTACAAGCGAATATCTCTATATCAAGATTGCAAATATGTAAATATGGCAAGGTTTAATGATAATTCTAAAATATATTAAAATTAATCTAGACGTCGATACATAATGCAAGTTACAAAAAAAACACTAAGACGACACATTGTGCAAATTGAGAAAATACAGTAGTTTTTGCGTAGGAATGTTACATGTCAGAGCGAACGTCTGATCAAAAATGTCAAATAGAAAATATTCCCAAGAGTTTTGTTTACTTAAAGTAAGCTGAAATATATCCAACACTGACAGTTAGAATAAGACGTGAGGGAACAGCAGTTAAGATCATATTGCCGATGCTGACAATGCTAATGTTGATGATCTAGTGTAATCAGACTATGCACAACACCGAACTTGCTGATTTGCAACTAAGTTATTTTATTATTATCATTATCAATCATCATTCCCGACATCCTTATTATCAACATTCATCACAAAAAGACACATGTTCAAAGAGAGCGAACAAGTCTGAATAAAATCACAATCAATAAATTTTATTGAATTAAAACAATAACGAAATACAATGACATAGAAGAAAAGGAAAAAGTCACAATTTTTGTTAAACGAGAGAAGGAATCAAACTTTATTAAATCTCTAAGAACTGCAATCCGGCTGCACAAATAGAAATTTATGCAAACTAGCATATTATTGAAAAAGAAATCGTTGAGAACAAAACAGCAAATGACTTTCCGTCTTAAACATTACAACTTTAAAAACGATAAAGTTAACTATGTTGATTATAAGTATTTTGACGAATAACGGAAATCCCCGAAAGCGTTCGATGATTAACGAATGCAAATTGGCGAACATTGGTCAGACAAGTTGTTTATGTTACAGAAGGTGACGTCACAGAAAACGAACAACCCCTCGTGGTTAGTCGTGTATTCAAACTCGGTGAAGACAAATCGGGTCTCGCGGATTGTCTGTGAGAGTATGTGTGTACTTGGGTCAACTTCACAGCTGGAGATAGAAAACTTATAATTCAACAATAGGCCAAATATAAGGCATGCAGCGATTATATTGTCTTTAAAACGTGTTTTTAAATATTTTCTGCCGAAGTCTCTGTTACAAAATCAACACCATTGTAACTGGCTTTTGTTTCAAAAACTGAGAGAATCGTTTGTATGTACATTTAATAAGTGTTCAGGGTCACGGCATTAGATCAATATAGTTTTATTTAAATATAATGATTAAGTTTACCAATTAATTTAATAAAATAGAAAAAATAACGGCATAAAAACGTATATAGTGCAGTATGAGTTTAGGTAAGATATTATGACAAAACCTACCCGTTAGATATGAGCATATATCTTAGAGGAGCCAAGGAATTTATCGATGGTTTCGTGTAGCACGTGTGCACGCGGATCTTCTGTGACGTCATTGTGAACACTTTGACGTAGATGTCATCACCGACGCTAACGTGAGGTGGATTGCCTTCGATCTGGTGGGAGAATTGTGGATCACGATAGAAAGTCATGTTCAAGTCATTTTGGTCGGCTCCGTGCACGCTGTGTATAGACCCATCCAGTGGTAGATAGTCATTGTGTAGATGCCCTGAAAAATGGTAAACAAATTGATAGATAGAGTCAAACATTGCTTCTCTACAATTTGACGCAGTACTGTGAATTTTACTGATAATGCTTAGTAACAGATATGAAAGAGTTGATTTCGAAGTACATTCACCAGTTGATAAATTACTACTGAAATTGAATCGACATTAAACCCGACATAAAAATCTACTCATAGTGGTAAAAGAAGCAGGTCATACCGGAAGTAGTCTTGTTCTTGTTCACGGTGCACTCTAGGCTAATTGTCCAGTTGAAGTGGCGGATAATATAAGGTCGGGTTGGGTCATGCTCTGCGTAGATCAGTTGGTTGGAATACACGGATTCTCCATGCTGAATCTATATTGTATAAGGAGTCATCAATTAACACGAGGGACTTTGCAGACAGTAAATGGTTAAATGTTTCAGTAAAAAATAATGTGTAAATGCACCACATTAATAGTATTATTTTAAAGAAAATACTTCAGCCACAAATTTAAATAGCTAGGAGATATACGCTCGACACATTGATTAAACTTGCATCGCAGATGTCCCTATGACAAGAGTGTTGACGACCTGATTGAACAGTTACTTAATAATGGATAATGTGATTATGTTTGGTGTTCACCAATATGAAATATATTTTTATCAAAGTAATAGCTTATAATACTATAGGCAATACTGAACTATGTTGGATACAGGTTTACACAATCATCTAGAAATGGGATTAGGTAAATAAGAAAAAGGTCCTATCAAAATTTCCACAGATATTTAAATTTAACTTACCTGTCGACAAAAGCAAACAGGGTAAATGTGACAAAAACACAGAGACGAGACATAGCACAAAAAGAAAAACCATCAGTTACCGCCTTGGAACGGTCAGTCGGCAAAAGGACCGACTGGGGTGCTTCAACTGGTTTGTGGAGCGCTCCAACTTTGCACTTCCTGAAGGTTTTTCTATCAGACAAACAGTGTGAGTAAAACTATCCCGTCAGTGTGAAACAACTAAACGTAAGCACCTGCATCGGGAGTTAAAACAGATACAATGACCTTATATATGTATAAGTTTGTAATAATGTGTAATGGGACAATATATTTTACCTCAGGTAATCCTATTACAAGTTAACACCCACTCCTAAACAATTGGCAATTATGGAAAATGTTTTAACATCGAGAAATACATGTGTCCCTAACCGACTCATAGGTTGTGCATTCCTTCAGCCCCTGATTAAAGTGCAGATAACCATTCCAAGTCTCCTGGCCTGTACACGAGTTATCTCCCATGTAGATATCAGAAGCCTTGGCATTTGGTACAAGTTGACGTAACGTGTTCATGTTGATTCGGACGTCCCACCGGTAATCGATACATCTCACTGTGACGGCGTCTTCGACTCGCATTCCTGGAAGAAGTGTTAAAGTTTTTATATAACGTATAGACAGCGATGTTGGAAACAGTATCATATAAACGACCGATGCTACATGATACATCTGAATAACATATATTTTGTCAATCAAGGATATCTTTACAGTATAAAACACGGAATCTACAAAGCATATATTACATTGTAATAAAAGGTCGGGTAGTATAACTACATGTACCCTGTAAGCCACGGCGACATCACGTAACATACTCGGATAGAACCAAAGCCTCCTATTATGTCACATTCGAGTGCTTACAAACAGTTGTGCTAATTTTCTTAATACAACAAATGCTGTTTTGTTAGCAATGATAGAGAAGTACTATTATAGGAATTAGCATACCCATTTTGACACATGGTCCTCCATCTTTTCTCCCGTAACCTCTGACACAGTCGCACATAATGTTTCCAGGTGTGTCTCGACAGACCTCATTTTCTTTGCAAGTTACTCCTTCGTTACACTCGTCTTTATCCTCAACAGATAGTGTTTTTAATATAAAGTAAATAAAAATAAACCGTGCAAGTGGGTAAGATGTTAGACTCTTGCTTCGGGTCGTCGAGAGCTTTGAATAAAGACATATACAACTCTTTCACAGAAGGATCCAACAAAACTTACAATGGCAAAATATTTGTAAAACAGGACAGATATGAAATAAAAATAGATAGCGGACTTTTTATATGTGTATAAAAACTTATGTTTTCCCTTTGAGAATTACCTTCACACTTATATTCATTTGACATAAGTCTGTAACCATGGTGACACGTGCAAGTGTAGGATCCATCTGTGTTGGTACAGTTACTGTTGACGTCACATTTATCGTAACCATTGTACTTGGAATCACATTCATCTACGTCTGAAGACAGAAAACAAAGACATCAATCTTCTTCTTCTTCTTCAAACTTAAACACGTATTTTTAACAGATATCATTCTATTCTCGGAAGAGACGTACATACATTATATTACATATATTTTATTCTCATTTTTTTCCTATTTGAAAATTTGACTCTTCACACAAGACAAAAAGGGCAAAACGAATGGCAACACGTCCATCGCCCGACGTTGCTACGGGATTATTTCTATAGTTAACAATGACAAATACAAATTGTAATACAAAGCTACAAATATATAATGTATGTCACGTTAAAACAGGGGATCCTCTAATCAGAAAATATGACAAAGTCCAAAGAAAAGGCATGGGACAAAGGTATTCACATGCAAGCTTAAATATAACTTTTGAATTCCATTTGTGGTATTTACGGTCAGTGCAAGTCTAGTTAGGCCGTAACGCCTCTTAGATATAGAAGGGTCAATCTAACGCCAAATCACCGTCCGTTCAATTACGAAAACGAAGTGTTCGTGTTTCCTTAGGACCATTTGACAATAAAGCACACTTTTTTGTGGAAATGTAGTTAAAAATTTTCGAAAACGAAATAGTGCTGAAAGGGAGATCTATAGCTATGCGAAAACAGATGCATTAGCTCAAACAATTTTGGAGCATTGCAAAACAAGAGGGGATGAATGGGTCATTGCTTTTCAAGCCCGCATTGAGTATTTTGGCGGGTGACCTTCATGCTGCCGTCTGTAACGTTAATTTTCGCACAATGCGTGAAGTTCCGAAAAAAAACATGTCATATTTTTCGTGATTACTACAACTTACCTCAGGAGAATGACAAGGAAGCACGGAAACAACTATTTCATAGGTGTATCCGTTAAGTGTTCCTGCAGAAAGCATGGACTTGATTGCACCAGTACGTGTGGTCATTATCAAAATGGCAACAGTGAGAATATGTCCAATGGACCAGTAATGGAAAAGAATGATGGACAATGCTGTATCTAAGAAACTACAAAATAGCATTTATGCATGACAACATCAAAATCCTGGACCGGCCTTGGTTATGACGTCATCACGTCATTTTGACGTCATTAAGTCAGTGCATTTGCAACTGACATTTCTAGATCTACTGTTATTTGAATGACTTAAAACAAAATTCATTTTTTACATGTCTTCATTTTTCATCAGTTTTTACTACTTTAAATTTTATGACAATCGGTAAGATTTTTACACTTTTATGTAGGCAGCCATCTTTTTGATGTCATTTTTGACACTTGCCCGAGGGTCAAAATTGTCCAACTTTCGATATGTTGTTTGTATAGGAATACGAAAAAAATTCATGGTTATTGGCAATAACTTTGGGGGAGGGGGGGGGGGGGGGGGTCAGAAAGCTAATTGACCCGCGTAGTACGTGTGTTTCTCATTGATCTCGCATTGTTTTTTTTTGTGTGTGTGTTTTTTCTGTTTTAACGTTAAAGGTCGATATATGTACGTACTATGCGTTTAGGTTGATAGCTATGTGGCGTCTCTCTTGTTTGTATGATTACACCAATAATAGAAGTAAATTCAACCAATGATACGTATCTGGACTAAGCGTTCGTCATCATCTGTGAGTAGATAATTGTGAGATTGAGCAAATACTTTGGAGGATTTGCTTTAAGTTTAATCTCAAACCTCAATATCACCGTTGTTTCTTTGAAACTCATTATTTCATACAATCCGTAGGATTATAGTCTGTGATGCTAAGAGAACACATGTATACATTTTAGTTAAACTACACGAACTAGAGTGCAAGTCTCTGTGGCAATCAGGGTCTTTTACCATCAAACTTGAAACTGTTTTCTATTTTTATCAGCCTTACTTGATTGTATTTTCCAATAATAACGCGTCAATCTCAGCGCTAGTGTGAAAAGGTGTATTACAGACGACAAGTTAAGGACAAAAACGACCACATGTCAGCTTACCGTGGCATATTTGTTTATCACTTTGAAAATCGCTGTATCTTCCCTTTGGACACGGGGCGCAAGGTCCGGTGTCATCTGTAATGTTGTCCCCATTACACATGGATTGGTTAAAACAGGTCGTCAATGTGCATGGGTCCTGACGTATCTCGCAATAATCTCCAGTGACGTATTTGTCACCGCCACAACTGCATCTATCTGAAGACAATAAATGAAGACAATACATAAAAGCCAAAATAAATGAAATGAGTAAAATTAAATTCTGTGGTTAAAGGAGGGTTTATCTATGTCATTTTAGAATTAAACATACTGTGTGGAATGTAATTAGTCTTTAATATGCAATTCACTATTTAAATGATAAATCACGTTGTACATATAAAAATGAATGAAGACAATACATAAAAGTAAAACAAAGTGAAATGAATGTCTGTGACCAAAGAAGGTTTTATAAATGTCATTTTAGAATCAAACATGCAGTGTGGAATTTATTTATATCCATAGACCTGCTATTCATCACCGACATAATCGCTGGTGAACATCAACACGTATAAGATGCATATGAACATTTCATTTGTTATAAATTGTCATGATGACACACCCTGTACACACCTGTTTTACATTTAACTTAACTCTTGCTAATTGTGTTCAAATGTGTTTGTTAATATTTACAGTATTAAGATTTAGAACCATATTTATCCCACCATCTCTGTAAATATCGGTTGATATAACCCGTGTGATAAAGATGAGCTTTATCAACCGATATTCGCGCACCTGCTCTAAGCCGGACTACTTTTTTGACGAAACGATCAGGAGTGTTTACGAGAACGAAACTCATTTATCCCGTAATTATGCTTGTGGTCACCCAATAAATGTCCATAATATAAATATTGATGAAATAGAGCAAAAGAGGCTATTAAAAAAAAGAGGATGCGAGCGGTTTCGATCTCTGACCTGCAGGATTGAAAACTTAAGTGGCAGCGTCTTTACCGACTGAGCTAACCGGACAGTTCCTCGCAACTTTCCTAAGTTTTATTTAACAATGATATAGAAAATTTGAAAAAAAAAAAAATTATCAGAAAAATGAAACAACATGTATTACAGGAACATGATTAAAATTGTTTAGTAATAGTAATAAAATCAATAAAAGTACGAATTTGTAGTCTGCAAAAAATAAAAACAACTCTCGAAATGTCAGATCATGCGAGTCCCCGTTGTTTTGATGTTATTTAGTGTGAATTTAAAGAATGTGATGAAGAATCGTGTAAAAGCCTAACTTCCTAAGCAGTGTTGAAGAAATGAGCTACGAGGATTTCGAGGCAAAATCTGGCTTTAATCCGAACATTTTTGAGAATGAAATTGATCTTGAATCTATGGTGACTGTCTCAGATTGCAATCATCTGCCTAATCTTAAGGCAGACCCTGATGATCAAATGTCGTTACATGATGAACATTCAAATGGTTTAGATAGAGCTCGATCTTTAGTCGAACCAAATACAGCTGACTGCACAGATCTGGACAAATGTGCTAAAAAATCAGTTTCTAGACGTAAACATGAACACCAATCCACCACCTCCACTCCCAACATTTCTTCAAATTTCGCAAGTCATCCTGTCAAAAACACAACTATCTTCGAAATTATAAAGCGCTATATTCAATGTTCATAATTTCAATGTCATCAACAATTAAATCCATAAGCTACTGTTTGTTACAGCCACAAACACACACACAAACCTCGAATGTAATTCGCGTTCCTTAAATGCCAAGTGCGTAGCTCAACTTTAATGCTACACGGCCTTGACAGTACACACTACATGTATAACTTTACACGAGGGTGTGATTTTTGTTGTTCTTCTTTTCCAACCATTATTTTCAGTTATCGTAATCAATAAAATTACAACCTTGTGTATAGCGCAAATAAAATAAAAGAAATAACATGTTTATTGTTTTATTTTTTTATTGTAAAATAGAACTATTTCTTATAGCCGAATTACTCTATTGCTCGCGCATGAATTTCGTGTATTGTATTGAAATGTCAGATTATGTAACGGAGGAGCAGTAGCGGTAAATTTAAATGTTTACCTTTGAAAAGCTGTTGATGGTGGGATAAAAAGAATACCAGGTTAGTGTTGATATAGATAAATGTTATCATGCTCGGCCCGAAAATCAAAAAGCACTCGGCAAGCCTCGTGCTTTCTGATTTTCTTAGCCTCGCATGATATCTTCGAAATTATAAAGCGCTATATTCAATGTTCATAATTTCAATGTCATCAACAATTAAATCCATAAGCTACTGTTTGTTACAGCCACAAACACACACACAAACCTCGAATGTAATTCGCGTTCCTTAAATGCCAAGTGCGTAGCTCAACTTTAATGCTACACGGCCTTGACAGTACACACTACATGTATAACTTTACACGAGGGTGTGATTTTTGTTGTTCTTCTTTTCCAACCATTATTTTCAGTTATCGTAATCAATAAAATTACAACCTTGTGTATAGCGCAAATAAAATAAAAGAAATAACATGTTTATTGTTTTATTTTTTTATTGTAAAATAGAACTATTTCTTATAGCCGAATTACTCTATTGCTCGCGCATGAATTTCGTGTATTGTATTGAAATGTCAGATTATGTAACGGAGGAGCAGTAGCGGTAAATTTAAATGTTTACCTTTGAAAAGCTGTTGATGGTGGGATAAAAAGAATACCAGGTTAGTGTTGATATAGATAAATGTTATCATGCTCGGCCCGAAAATCAAAAAGCACTCGGCAAGCCTCGTGCTTTCTGATTTTCTTAGCCTCGCATGATAACATTTATCTATATCAACACTAACCTGGTATTCTCTATATTTCTACCTAAATATGTACATAGGTTTAATAAAGACATACAATTAAACTTCGATATTTAAACTTTATATATTTTATTGTTACATAATGTGCAGGCTGACCAAATAGCAAAATCTTTAGTGAACATACATTAATTAGCACGACACGTCTAAATGTTTGTGCGATAGTACAACATATTATTGCCTTACCGGAATGTTGATTATCACATTGAGAGGTTTTGTTACAGCCACAGAAGTTTACTTTAACATCTCTGAATAAAGTGCCGTTAAATCTGTCATGGACTGTGAATGTGATCTTGATGCTGGCGTTCATATCTCGAAGCGATGTTAGAACAGTCCAGTTGAAGATTCCAGATACACTGTCTGAAGTTTATAAGTAAGAAAACACGCTTCTGTGTGCTGTATCATGTTGATGTTAGTATATGTACCCTGTATGAAATATTTAGCAAACAACTTGAATGGAATTTTGTGTTATTTTGGTGTTATGTTAGTTTAAACTAGCATACTAATATAACGACATAAATGTTTATTTTAAAATACAATACAATAAATGTCAGTGAAGCTTACTATTAAACTTTTTCATTAATGGATTATTACTTTCCTTTTCCGGTTACCCCTGGTAACATGAAACGTTTTGAAATTCCCACCTCCATTACTTCATAAAACGCCGCACAAAACACTCCCTCGATTTTAGTTTTCGTCGCAGGGAACTTGGAAACGTGTTAAAAAGGCCCTTGACAACTTTTCTAACATCCCTCATAAACTTGTAACGTTGTCAAATCACAAAAGGGATCTTACAATATTTTCAAAAGAACTCATCCTGTCCGTTTTTTAGTTTTACTTTATTTAATAAATTATGTTTAAAATTATTATTAACACGTGTAGCATAATTTACAAATATACCTATATACCTACCGTATTTAGTCTTCCGAAAAAGACTTTAATGCACAAAAAGTAGAAAGATGATGGTCATGTTATGTGTATTATCAATATGTAATCATTTCTGCTAGAAATACAAAGGTATTTGTTAGTCTTACCTAGCATGAAGTGTGTCTTCGGAAGATTAGTTTCTACCAGGAATGTCAGGATATCTCGGGTGTTGTTGTCGTGAACGTAGTTAGACAGATTAAGGATGACGGAGTGGTTGTCAGCCAGATAGACATCCAAATCTGGTATCTCGTCCGTGAAGTAGGGAGCGATGTTATCTGTAGAAACAAGCAGAAAATTGAAAGTTAAAAGGTGGTGGTTTGTACGGTTTGTAAACTATTTACAGAGGATTTATATTAAATATATTGCCTGTATTTGATGTACGTTTATTTTCTACATTTCTCGTGAGCCAATAGGGCCGCTAGTTTTCAAGATGGCAGCTCTTTATATTCCAGTTTGCACCAATTGATTGAAGATGTTGATAGTTACATGGAAGTACTAATTTTAGTTTGCATTATTTGTCGGACCTGATGATACTAATTCTCAAAAATATAATCAATATTTCAACAAAATAATAACAATAGATCGTTTAACACAACTTTTGCAAATATATATTGTTTTGAGAATTTGAGCACCATTTTTGAGAGGAGTTAACCCTTACTGAACTGCTCTTAATGCATCTCTTCAATATCAGAAGCCAAAAATATGTTCATGTATATGAAAAGGGACCTATATTTTATATTGGAAGCCACTTCTCTTTAAAATGTTTGAAATTAATATAAATTACATGACATTAAAATATATAAAGTGCATTTTACGACAAAAATGTGGCAAACAACGTCCAAAATTGATCAGTTTTATTTATAGCTTAGTCCTTACTTCAGGGACACTTGTAAGTTTTAGTGCGGACAACATATTTTTATATTAACCATTAACGTTTTACATACATAACTGTAAAACGCGGCAGAAGCTTAAAGTTAAACATTACAACAATTGTTTTAAAAATGCGAGCATGTAACTACTTTATTCAGGGACGTATTTTTGTTACAAATAAAACCAGAACAGTGTCAAGAACATTCCTGAGTGATCAGTGATACACATGACATTTTCTGGTTTTATTTGAATGTACAAGAACTATCAGTATAAAAAAGTTTAACATTAAACATATCTTATTTCTCACTTAAATGTCAGACAAAGATAATGCACATTTTTGTCAGTTGCATCAAAATTAAATAGTCGTTTTATGTTATTTCGTTATTTTGATGAGACATCATATACAAAAATCCATACTTGCATGTTTATAAATATGGACAAATTCTATGAATTTTCATAATTTTAGGCAATTTAGTCTTCTTAAACCTTAATGGTCATGTACATTTAAGTCTTATCAGTATCTTCATATTTACACCACATTTTCCTTCCAAAAATTGCATTAACAAAAATATAATTTTCACAAGAGGGCTACATTAACTTCTTTAAAATTATAAGAAATCTAATTGATTTCTTTCTGCCTATAGTTTGATAAGACTACGACATTTACACATTTATTTCATACAGATCGATGAAAAAAGCGGGTTTAGAATACCACACTACATATATTTTGTTGCTAGAGTCTGTATGTTTGGATAGATATGGGTTCTATTACTTACGCCTCCTATTATAAAGGTACTGCTCGTGTCGGTAGTTTATATTGACCGCCTCTCCTGCCGCTATATCGTCAGCACGGGCGATAGCCCGAAGGCACTCATCTCTGACCTGTTTATATACAGTGGTTATCAATCATCCTGATCCTCCCTCTTCTCCTTCTCCTTTTTATCATCATCATCATCATCATCATCATCATCATCATCATTATCATCATCATCATCATCATCATCATCATCATCATCACGTCACAATCATCATAATCATCATCATCATCATCATCATCATCATCATCGTCATCATCATCATCATCATCATCATCATCATCATCATCATCATCATAATCATCATCATCATCATCATCACATCACAATCATCACCAACATCAACAACAACATCATTATCATCATCATCATCATTATCATCATCATCATCACGTCACAATCATCATAATCATCATCATCATCATCATCATCATCATCATCATCGTCATCATCATCATCATCATCATCATCATCATCATAATCATCATCATCATCATCATCACATCACAATCATCACCAACATCAACAACAACATCATTATCATCATCATCACCATTATCATCATCATCATCGTGTATTGGAAGAATTCTAGATCGTTCGTGAGATAAAACCAAAAATGTACCTTTGATTCATTGCAGGTTTTATCAAAGCCGTCAATGTCCGAGTCATTATGCTGATGTCCATTCAAGTTGAACATTACTGTAATATTGGTCAGGTAATCTTCATAGAATGTTGGCCGGGAGAATGTGTTGTAGGTCGAATAGTCGCCTGATGACAAACTGTAGTTGAACAAGGACTCGTTCTCAGAGATGCGCACTGCGAGAGAAGAAAAACATGCATCGGTCGTGATTTTTGTCATCAACACGTCAAACGCAGTTTAACAACTTCAACCACCCAATCAACGAAGCTACAGTAACCTCCCTTTGCAATTCAATTTCTGACAATACACACTGGATAAGATGTGTGAAGATAACATTAAATATGTAGGGGACATCTAAACACTAAATATGTATGGAACATCTAAACATTAAACATGTAGGGGACATCTAAACATTAAATATGTAGGGGGACATCTAAACATTGAATACGTAGGGACATCTAAACATTAAATATGTATGGGACATCTAAACATCAAACATGTAGGGGACATCTAAACATTAAATATGTAGGGTACATCTAAACATTAAATATGTAGGGGACATCTAAACATTAAATATGTAGGGGACATCTAAACATTAAATATGTAGGGGGCATCTAAACAGTAAATATGTAGGGGACATCTAAATCGACTTTGATAAATAGAAAAATGAATAGTCAGAATAAGAATATATAAGACAAAGTCCTATGAGCATTGCAACATATACAAAAAAAAATGAAAAGACACAGAACCAAGATATTCACAAGCACGCCAAATGTAAAAGTGAGAGCAAATCTGTGATGAATTATTTAACAATAAGAGCAAACCCGACATTTACCGCCTTGGAACGGTCAGTCGGCATTATAGACCTACTGGGGTGCTTAAACCGGTTTTACAGAGCTCTAACCTCGCACTTCCTGAAGGGTTTCTCAAATTCAAGCAATGAAAAGAAAACTAATTTATTTTAATAAATGTCCAAGCGCTGACGTTTGGTTTGACAAGTGATGACGAAGGTAGTGACGTCATTGAAAAATAATGTCCACATTTAGAAGAGAGATAGGTATTATTTCGATTAGATGACCTACAAAAACGTTAATAGCAAATGAAATTAACTTTTTATTTAATAAAAATTGACCAGAGAAGAGTAAATGGTTGTAGCATCCTGTTCATGGGGAAATGAAATTGAGGAACGAAAGTCCAATGTCCATCAAAGGAAATACACGTAACAATCCTTATAGGATGAATTAAATGACAACATAGATTACATGCACGGGAAGATTTTTTACGACCGCCACACTGCACAAGTAACATTGTTGTGATTTACATTAGATTAAACCAATAACTTCGAATAATACACTGGTTACGGACAATAATAGGTTTGACTGTATGTCGTATGGTGTACGCGTATGCAAGAAGTCTTAGACCGTTTTTACAAAAAAACATCAGCAATATTTATTCTGAGGAAAGTTTGTCATCTTCTTTCTGGTATTCAATTTTAATTTCGATTAAGTCTTTTAGGTGTCTCAGCTAATTTTTATTTTCCAGGTTTTGTAAACAAGATCTTTGACATAATGATGTCTTTTGTTCCACTAGATGTTAATGCAACGTCAGGTAACAAACATTGAATTAAGATAAATTTTATCAGAAAATGTTAAATCTTTACCAGATGCCAGATAAGGTTTTAGATGTAACTTTACAGTGAATAATTCTTATCTAGCGATCTGAATTATAAACATTGATTACCTCAACGTTTACAACTGAATCATTGTCTTCTTAATCTATTGCCGACTCTCGATATTCTGCGATATATATACCAGCAATGGGACCATTTAAACCAAACGTGAACATCTATCAACTTTTCATATTTCTTTAACGGCACAAAACTGTCATATAAAACATTTATTGTAAACATGACGCACTTGTATGATTGACAAACATCTAAATCTTTGAATATCTGATATACATGCCTTTAAAACGATACAATATCATGCCGCCAATTTGGCTGTCACCAGTATATAAATTATTCACAACGGAATTACCCTAGTGTCTTTACGTCGCCTTTGGTACCGGACCTGGTAGCGGAATCTGAAGAGCTTCGTATACATGTACGGAAGACCCCAGGTTCGATACCGGGCCGCGATATACCAAAGTCGTAAAATGGTAGTGACATAACTCCCTTGCTAACGCTCAATCAAATATAAGAGTCGTAGCATGACCCGGTGTCAGGATAATAAGACTGGCATGCTAAAATCTTAGAAATTTGACACGCCGTTAACTTATTGGTTTAAGTCTAGCATCCAGCTGTTGTATGATGACATTAAAGTGTATAGGTACAATCCAATGATGCACAAATCACCATTAAGATATAAGACGGACCACTATACTTTAAGATTTAGAACGCTATTATCATCCATATGTCACCATGCAACAGTTGTATACCAGACTAAACAAGTCGCAGTTTATTATGTTTTCACGGGTATGCTCTTATAGTGTGGATACTTTATCCCGATGTAAGTGCTTACTATTATATGTCTCACTTTAATGATTGTTTTATTTACACATTTTGACATGTAACCTCCGATTGCAAATGCTTACCCCGGTTTAAGCACTCAAGTCGGTCCCTTTTTTGAACGACCTTTCTGTAATGGCAACAGTTGTTTTATTCTTTCCTCTTTTTGTGTCATGTCTCGTTATCGCTTCTTTACTAGGTTAACTTCTCCGTTTATAATTTACTAATGTTTTGAAATTATCGTTATATCCTTTATTCTTTATAAAAATAATTTCTTAATCGCTGATTTATTTATTTAGCATAACATAGAATACTTACACGATTCACCAAATTCGAACATATCCAATGGTTTTGAGACATTGAACAGGGTACCGTTTTTGGCTTTTATGTTGTCGCTACCTCCAGCCAGTCCAGTTAGATTGCTGTGTGAGATGCTGTCCTTTATTCCTTCTAATGTTATGGAGATATCTGACCCGCCGTTAAGTATAAACTGCAATTTGTTTGAGGATCACATTACTATATAATGTACATTCACGACGGAATAAACACAAATCACGTCTTATAAAATATAAGAAAACATGCCAAACTACCAAAAATACTCATCCAAATAGTTTTGTTAAAAATGGTAAAATGAGGATGCAGTAGAACCACACAGAAATGATGTAAAATTTATCAACGATGGACGAATGTGTATACACAATACAACTTATGACGAAACGAGAATAAGCACGTGGCAAACTAGTAATAATACTTTTGATAAAAAAACAGATTACACCTTATGTGTATTTATGACGAAACGGATAATAAGTACGTGGCAAACTAGCAATGGTAAAAATACATTAGAATCACTCTACAGAACGTATATCTTACCACGAATGGACAAAATTCAGACGTCAAAACATGGTTGTGGTGGTAATTATGATTATTGTGATGATGAGGAAGACGAATATGTTGTTGTTGATGATGATGATGATGATGATGATGATGATGATGATCGTGATGATGATGATGATGATGATGATGATAATGAGATGCTGCTGCTGCTGATGATGATGATGATGATATTTCTGAGTTCTTGTTTTTACCGTCTTCAGGTTGCTCCTAAATCCTTTCAAGCCAAAGAACACTTTTCCGTTGCCTACAAGAACCCCTCTAACAAGTCTTGGAGACGTAGACGAAAAACCACACGGAAATATGGAATTGGATGGCATGCCCTGTGGAGGACTGTCGTTGCTGGAACATACGGCCACCCCGTCCTTGTACACGGTCACAACACCAGATGTCCGGTTGAGTTGAGCTTCAAACTGCCCAATGTCGTCCTATGTAAACCGTAGTAAACGTTATTGTTAAATTTGAAGAAATATTTAACCTTAGAAAGTATACAGTGTTCAGTTCTTAATACTGACGTGGCTGTGGCATCTTTAATTTTATTAAAATTGTGCACTGTATTTGGAAAAAAAAACATAAATAAATGAGACAAAACTGACAGACTAACATACCTTTATAGCCACAGCAACAAAGATTGTAATGTCCTTATTCCCCGGGATCATATAGTCGGTCCGGACTTGAACCGTTGTGTTTCTTAAAACAATAATTCACAGTAACATTACACAGTAAATTCAAAATCAAATTTAGGTTATGGGACGAGAATGCCTAATCATTAGCAACATACATTGACAATGTAATAATATGTTCCCAGTGAAAATGGCTGTCTTGGTTGCAGAGTTAGGAAGAATAAGTTCGTTACGCTTTAATTCAATAACTATGCTTGCCGCTAAAATAACTTATGTTAAATATTTTTTTACAATTTTAATTTATAATTTTTAAACAAAAACATCATTTTCTGTTACTCCGTGTGCAGAAAGATGTATTCCCCATGGCTGTTGAAGTCATACTCGACATTATCTATCGTGGTTATGCGGGGATCCCCCCATGAACGGGCTGAAATAAATGGGACATATTTCTGCAATTAGTATCATGTCTGTGTTAGAAACTAATCAATATAAAGGCAAGTATAAAGATGAAAATAACTAAGAGAAGTAAGACAGGCAGTAAAATAGAACACATTTGTAAAGACAAGTGAGTTTGGAAACATATCAACATTATTATACTAAGCATATAACGTGCTAATTAATTTATCTGTCTTTATATTCATTTTTTAATTGAATAGTTTGATATGCCAACTCGCATGCACAAAAATATTCTTTACCCACCTGAGTAATCCGCATTCGCTACATAGGTTACTTCACTCAGGAGAACAGCAGTCAGAACAAACCATTCGTATAACTTGATAGTCGCCATCTGTAAATACAATTTGTAAAGTTTTGTTAAATGGTAATGTTTATGAACATTTAATAAGTAAATAATTTAACTTATCAGGTTAACTTATTTTGCTCAAAGAATATTGTTATGAAAATATAATCATTTCAAAAAATTACTTTTGCACTTTCTTGATTATCCGGATTAAGGCCTCTTTACACTAATTCAAACTATTCTTTATTATTGATTATAAAGTAGATTTTGTTTTCCTTACATCTTTACAAATACTTCTAAGTACTGTTTAATCAGCTATTCATTTAATCCGTCTTCACTTTGAAAATATTAATTTATATTTCTGATTAGTAAATATATTAAAAATACAATTGAGTAATTTTATGTTATAATTATTGATTTAGAACCGTACGTTAAATAATTACAATATATTTCCTTTCCACGGTCGAAGCTATTGAAAATATTACTTGAAATCTTAATTTTATACTTAGAAAAATGCAACAATACATCAATTTTGTATAAATGAACTAACATTAAATATTCACTGAATGAATGTCTCTTTTCGTCTTTATAATGAGAGAAAAAATAAATTTATATGTACACATTTACACCCAAAATTAATTTCTTTGGCACAGATATTTAAATCATATGTATTGTTCTAAAATCCAAGTAGATTCAATCATGCAAAGGAACATAGCCTGTCATGTCAAATTGATACTACTCAAAAACTTGCTGCATGGAAGACGAACTAGGTGAGTGTTCCAAGGTATCCTGCTCGCTGGCAACCAAGCTTGTGTGCAGCTGGTATGAAAGCTCAACTTATATCCTCCACCGTGATGATTCAACAATGGCCAATGCGCATGCTCGTAAAGAGAAACTATGGTTTCCTGTTGGAGTCCGTTTGATCTTTCACGCATTGATAAAAGGTCGGAACATATCGGGTATTTCCGCGCCCAGTCAGTTCGATTGCAGGAGTCAAGAGGTCCTTTAGTCACACATGTCAGAATCTTGATTATTCGCCACCTTTCTTAGGTGCAACATTGTTTAAAGCTCCTAAAAGACATTTTATTTAAGTCTAATTCTCATTCATATTTTTAAAGTTAGTTATTGTTCAATCGCTTCATTTTTATTTAGGTACTCGTTCTTATTGATTGTTTGATTTAAGAACTATTGCTGGGGATGTCCCTCGTAGGATTTGTGTGATTAATTGATTGCGGAACGAATAATGCATTGTCAAGCAAACTTAACTGGCCAACAACGGGTAAGTGAGATATAGCGTCAAACATTGCTTTATGTTGTCAATGTTTTTATTAATGTCGCTTATATAAACATGCCAGTACTTATTATTGATATAAATTTAGATCTTTATCAAATACAATGTCAGTTTATAGCCGTTAATAGCACTTTCGCATTAAAGGATTCTTGTCAGAATTCCCAAGAGTCAAAGGAACCCCACATGCTGCGAGTTTGCTTGTAGATATTCAATTAATTCTTTTTATGTGACACATAGGGGTTTAATGATCAATTTGAAATATTTTTGCTAATAAAGGTTTTAAAATACCATTTCGTATGGCTACAGTTTATTAGCTAAACAGAAGCCTTTAATCGCGCAGTTCGAATTAAACATTCGTATATAATCTGATATCGCTACAAAACAAGGAGCTAATCCTGGATACCCCTGAATGTAAACCGCGTCTCAAATATCATACATTTCCGCTTATATATAGATCAAGCATTAAATATTAAACATCAATTTATACTGAAGCAGTCTTTCATATTCGTTACAAGACCTACGTTTGATCTTCTTATTATCAAATAGGTAAAAGATGAAAAGGTATAGTGAGAATATAAACGATATTCAAAATGAAACTATATTCGATACAAAATGCACGTTACAAAAGAAAATTTATTACGAGACATACGCAAAATGAGAAAACACATCAGTTTTTGTCTTGGAATGTTACTTTTCATAGGACCGACGATGGTTCTTCAACAGTTGTATGGGACTCTAATTTAACACTTATTGTTGGTAAAATCAAAGTGTGTAAAAATAATAATGTTACGGTGACAGCGCCTTAATCAGGACCAGACATACGAACAAAGAATACTATTTACAACCAAAAACAGTTGCTGCAATAACGATCTAAAATGCAATAGGAACAAAAACAAAATACATTTAGAGATGTAGCAGTTTGTTTACTTTGTTCAGTTGTCACTATAGATTATTTTAATATCATGCAACTTTTAATTAAAGCGAGCGTCTAATAACAAACGTGAAAAGTCCAATAGTCTTGTTTACACAAATATACCTGAAACATTTGGAACATAGACGATAATTGTTCCACCTGAGCGAACTGGCAATAAGATGCTGTTGCTAATGACGACGACGGTGATGATGATAATGATAATGATTATAATGATGCTACTGCTGATGATCAAGTATAGAATCGGATTATACTCAACATGGTACTTGCTGATTTGACTGTACTTTATATCATTATCCTAATTATCAACATTACTTTCATTATATCATTACATCGATCAATCATCTTCACCGGTGTCCTCACCATCATTATAATCGTCTTCATCATCATTTTCATCTCAAAAATACACGTCAAAGAGACTACATACGTCATTAAAATCAATCAAAATCGTAATATTTTATTGAATTAAGACAATATCAAATACAGTTCCAAACAAGACAAGAAGTAAGTCCCATTTTTTGTTAAACTAGACAATCAAGTTATACTTAAATCAATCTCTAAGGACTGCACTCTGGTTGCAGAAAAAGAAAAGTGTGCACTTCCGACATATTTTAGAATATATTCGTTGAGAAGGAAAAAACAGAAAAACTGAACATCTAAATCACTATTAATTTCAAACGGAGCACTATAATGTAAAACCAAGTTTATCCGAAGTATAAGGGCGTGTAAGTTAGAGTTAGAACGAGTTGAAACTCTACTAAATATCCGATGATTAACGAACACATTTCTGCGAACATTGGTCAGACGAGTCGTTCATGTTACAGAAGGTGACGTCACAGAAAACGAACAACCCCTCGTGGTTTGTCGTGTATTCAAACTCGGTGAAGACAAATCGGGTCTCGCGGATTGTCTGTGAGAGAATGTGTGTACTTGGGTCCACTTCACAGCTGGGGGAGAGAAAAATATTATTTCAACAATGGACAAAATCAAGGCACACAAGAATTATATTGTCTCTAAAAACAACACGTTTTAAACGTTTTGTGCACAAGACTCTGTAGCAAATACCACGCTATTATAAACTGTGTCTTGTGTAAGGTTTAAATTTTAAAATAATTTCACATCTGGATAACTGAAACATAGAAACCCTAAGGACCTTATAATTATTATGTATTACTGTTTCCTATAATCTTTTTACAATAGCACGTTATTTTGCATGTCTGTTTTTACATTTTTGTTTTCTGATAAAATTCACATAAATATGTTCATTTTTGAAAATTGTACACCTTTGTTGAAATCATTAACTAGTTTTTAGTAAAGGTCATCGCTTGCATAGTAAAAAGTAAAAAAAATCTTTAATGTTGTTTGTATATTATCTTTGTTCCGCTGTTTTACACGCGATACATGTGGTTTTGTAATTGAGAGAGCCACCGTTTTACAAAGTGGTTTGTGCCTATAGGTGTGTGTTTGTGAGACTTTGTCTAGTGTTATTTGAAAATGTGTTGAGAGCATAGGGAATTGTTTGTATATATAGCAAACCTTTAATTTAAAAATAGCCAATGCATCAGATCAACCTGAGCTAACAAATACTATAAGTAATATGTATGAATATAATTATGTTCAAATATAATGACAAAACCAACCCATTAGAGATTAGCGTATATCTAAGGGGATCCAATGAATCCATCGATGGTTGCGTGTAGCACGTGTGCACGCGGATCTTGTGTGACGTCATTGTGAACACTTTGACGTAAACCTCATCACCGACGCTAACGTGAAGTGGAACGCTTTCGATCTGTTGGGAGAATTGTGGATCGCGAAAGAACGTCATGTTGACGTCGTTTTGGTCGCCTCCTTGCACGCTGTGTAAAGACACATCCATTGGTAGATGGTCATTGTGTAGATGCCCTGTAAAATAATTAAGACACCTAACGAAGGTTACTTGATATGTCGATAAACTACTGACAACAATAAGTCCAGCCAATACTGAAACCATTACCATGATGAATTTTGATTACAGCCTAACCTTATAAAGCGTGATTGTCCTAGGTTTTAGTTTAAAAGATTTAAAAGTTTCATGAGCTGACTTTCAGAACCTACACTAGTTACATTAAACTCTGAAAAAAGCTGATACCAACTAAGCTTCTGCGATTTATCAACATGAAACTATGATTTGAATCCGTCAGAACCAGTTCGTTGACTCATCCATTGTGGCAGAGTACGTATTCTTAAAAACAGAAATAAGTAGGTTGATATTCAAAATTAAGTAAATAAAACTGGTAATAAATTAATTAACGACTACCCGAAAGTGTCTTGTTCCTGTTCATAGTGCACGTCAGGCTTATGGTCCAATTAAACCGGCGAATTATGAAAGGATGGATCGGGTCATGCTCAGAGTAGATCAGTTGATTGCTATACACGTTCTCTCCATGTCGGATCTGTAATGGTGGAAAAAGTCGAAAGGAATTTAAAACTTATTAAGTTACTTATCTGATTCGATGTTCAATATATCATAGCTTGTAATATTCGAAGTTCTTAGACAAAAGCCTTTCTCTTAGCATACACTTGACAAATCTTTTAGTCGGATAAAATTAACGATACGTCTGTAACTAAATTCACATAATTACAACAAGGAGGGATCGATACATGATATTTTGTTGTTTGCCACCAGTTTATACGGTCCGATAATGAAACACGTTTCACCATTAGGTGAAAAACATTTGAAGAGTGCTTTGTTTACACAAATATGACATTACTATTCATTCATCAGAAGCCAGCGTTTTGAAAATAAGAGAAGCTTAACTCGATTTGCTACATTAAAGATGTAGTGTCTGGATTCAATATTGGAGTTTGGTTTAATGTTAGTTTTACATGGCATTTCATTTAAGGTAGACCTATGTTTGTGGCTATAAGATACGTTTCAAGACGGCTGAAAGAATTGTTTTATGTCTACAACCAACAATAATGATACTCACAGACTCGTAAGTTTCACATTCACTCAGCTCCTGATTAAAGTGCAGATAACCATTCCAGGTTTCCTGGCCAGTACACGAGTTATCTCCCATGTAGATATTAGAAGCCTTGGCATCGGGGACAAGTTGACGTAACGTGTTCATATTGATTCGGACGTCCCACCCGAAATCGTTACATCTCACTGTGACTGCGTTTTCGACTCGCATTCCTGGAAAAAGTGTTAAAGTTGTTATATAACATAAAGACAGCGAAACAGTATCATATGAACGACTTATGCTACATGATACATCTGATTAACATATTTTGTCAATAAATGGCATCTATACGGAAAGGCAATTATTAAACGCTATTAAACCATAATTTAAAATGCAACCTTCCTTAACAACTCTTAAACAGAAGGATGCAACAAAATTGACACTGCCAAAACAAGTTATTTGTACAACGGGAAAGATGGGACATCACAAAGTGGCCTTTCTATATATTGTATTAGTCATTTCCCTGTTTTTGATTTTCCTTTGTGATTTACCTTCGCACTGATATCCATTCGACATAAGTCTGTAACCATGGTGACATGTGCAAGTGTAGGATCCATCTGTGTTAGTACAGTTACTGTTGACGTCACATTTATCGTCACCGTTGTACTTGGAATCACATTCGTCCACGTCTGCGGACAGAAAGCACTTTTAAACCTACTCAAGAGTACACCTACACCTAAATTGGTTTTAATTAACGATATACGTGCTTGCTGTTTTGTGTCTCACTTGAATGGGATATTTTCATTTATCCTGTTTGTAAGAAATAACTTTTTCCAAGTGAGATGTTTAAGCGGAGCGCTCTTCAAACGAGATTTATGCACCCCAGTCGGTCTTTTGCCGACTTACCGTTCCAAGGTGATAGCTGTTGGTTTTCCTTTTTGTGTGTAATGTCTTGTCCCTGTGTTTTTGCACGTATACCTTTACTCTTTTATGCGTTTGTGTAGAGATGGGTCTAGTTAAGATTTAAATATCTTTGGTAATTCTTATAGGACAATTTCATAGTTTCCTATTAAGGTATTGATTTAAGTAATGGCTTTACCCAGAAAAATTAGGCTTTTTTATGGTAAGAGGATAGGTTTTGATGATTAAAACTAAATAAAGAAAAATCTTAGAGCCAGAAAGATGTATATGTCCTTTTAAAATGTTTATGTTTGGTCATGTCAGTTATGCTAGCACATCGTTATTTCTATTATAGAGAGCCATCAAACTGTTTGTGAAGCATATTATTGTCGGTAATAAAAGACTTCATCAAACAATCGATTTAAGGATTTAACAAAGCTATCTCATGACTTACCAAGACAGGTAATGTTATCGTTACCATCGTGATGATATCCGTCGTGACAGTTACATTTATAGGAACCAATTGTATTGATACAGGTACCGTCCCGGCATTGGTCTACTCCAGTACATTCGTCTATATCTGAAATAACATTGTCATTAACTACTAACGCTATGGTTACGTGATTTATAAAGATAGCTTTGATTGGTTGGTTTCTTATATTTGCTGTTAATGTATCCGTTAAATTGCTGAAACTATAATCTCGACAATATCGACTGCGTACTTCCTATGCCGCCATGTTTGACCCATAACTGCAGACTAAATGTATGCATTACATACATTACATACACTACAAATAAACGTCTATTCTGTGTATGTGTCTTCATCTAAAAAAAGTAGATGGCTTTGAGCAGATCTTGATTGTTTTGTTTAATGTAGAAATGCAGGTCTGCCTTAGCTCTCCCTTCTAGAAATGTACACAGCACTTTTCAAACCTACTCAAAAGACTTGGATGTTAACATATTTACAAACTACTGCACCAGCGGTGGATCCAGATGTTTAATTTTGGTCTTGGAATTGATAATGACCATCATTAACGTATCTATGATAGCGATAGCAGCCCTTCAAGTAAGACAGTGACACTAGACTTTCCTTCTTATGTTTATTATCCAATGCTTCTAATCGGTACAGTAACGTATAAATGTAGAGGGTAAAAACTGCACAAAATAATAAAAGTTGCTACCGGTGTATATATTTCAATTTAAGAGATGGTATATATATACATAATATACATGTGTTTGCAAAGTTTAGGTTTATAATAGTAAAAATCCAAATATTTACTTCCAAATGTGAAAATATTACAGACATGGAGAGTTAGCACGTTTGATAGTGTATGTGGTTTTAAACTATCATTTATTAGCATAAAACAGCATTCATAACAGGCCATGCATATTAATTTCATTAGTATTGCCATGTGTTTATATAATAGATATATAAAAAAGTATGTCATATCGATCCCTGCATACCATATATATATAAAGTGAAAACTTAAAACAGACAATGTTATATCTGAATTAAAATCTTACCATGGCAAGTTGTATTATCGTCATTATGATTAGCAAATCCAATGTCGCACTGACATATATAGGAACCGTTGGTATTGGTACAATTGCAATTTTCGCATTTATTTTTGTGTGTGTCGTTACATTTGTCAATGTCTTGAAAAGAATGAAATATTTCATCTTATATCACATTTGTAAGGTATTGGGACAGGCTGGAAGATAACTCACCCTTAATTAAATTCATTATAAATGGTCATCTTATGTTAAGATATCCTCAGGGTAATAGTTCTTTTCAAGATATATATTTAAAATAAGATATAGGTTCATGTGACCTAAAAGTTACATTATTTTAGTCGAGAAACAAACAATAGGAATGACAAACGCAGTTCCTAAACTATGCGGTCAATGATTATTATTGTGTAACTTAATGTAATAAATCAGAATTATGTAAATATAGTGCATATTGTAAAATACTTACTTTAAATGTCCAAGAATTATTTAAGTTTTCTTATACAATATTAAATTTTAAATTAAGTTGACTGACTGATATAATTTATGAAAATGTCTATATTGTCTCAACATATCGAGTTATCTGCTGTTTTGTCCTTATCAGTCATGTAATGATTACCTCATTGTTCTAGAAAAGATGCAAATCTGGATAAGTTACCTAAACATATAGTCGGTGATGAACTTTTGATAAATCCATCTTTGCAAGTGCATTCAACTGTTCCGTTTTCAGTGCGACATATTGTAGAAAACGGTTCACATTCGTTAGGAAAATCGCAGATTTTGTTTTCAGATTCTGAAATAAAAAAGTATAAAGTAAGTGTGTATTACCCTTACTTAGAGTATATGTTCTTATTAACTGTACATATACCAGATACATTCGTGTGGCTAGACAGTGTTAGGCTACCTGACAATAGTGATACATATGTCTGAGCAACCGTCAGCGTGGGATAGCTGATTTTACTGTTCAATTCTTAGCTTCACTCGTTCACAATGAATCGGAAATAAATGTTACATTACAAGATAAATATCCGTTCGTTGTAAACTAAGCTGAGCTGTAGCCTTTGTTTCATACTTTATAGGTTTGTAATACTCCATACTCCAATACTGCAATAAGAATATATGACAAGTCCTACGGGCATTGCAACATATACCAAACCCTGAAAAGGGCACATGATTATGGTATTCACATGCAAGCCAAATGTAACCGTAATATCGAATCTGTAATGAGTCATTTAACAAATAGAGCAAACCCAACAGTTTCCGCCTTGGAAAGGTCAGTCTGCAAAAAGAACCGACGGGAGTGCTTTAACCGGTTTTAGAGGGCGCTAACCTCGCACTTGCTGATGGGTTTCTCAAATGCAAGCAATGAATAATAATGTCCAAGCGCTGACGTTTTTATGTTATGACGAAAGTAGTGACGTCATTGCAAAAAAAACGTCCGCATAGAATTTAGCAGAGTGTGTGTAGAGAGAGAGAAGTATTATTTATATTAGAAGAACTACAAGAAATAGTTGGTTGTAAGTAAAATTATGTTTTGACTCAAGGAAAGAAAATGACCAGAAAGGTATTCATGGCTGTAGCAACATGTTCATGTGAAGATGGAACTGAGGAACCAAAGTGCAATGTCTATCAATGGAAATACACGTAACTCTCCTTATAGGATGAATTAAATGACGAAATTGATTACATGCCTAGGAAGATTGTGTACTTGTCGCATGTAAAACAGCTTGCAACCTGTATTCGCTTTAGCAAATCATAAATTCTATTAATCGCAACCTCTTGTGAAATCAATACAACATTGGTGCATGTTATCTTAAATATCATTTAATATCATTGAATGCCTAATTTGTCATAGTTTATGTCAATACTTTAATTGAAATTTAATTGCAAGCTTAATGTTATGACTTACTTAGACAAGGTGAATGTCGAGCACATATACACCAAAAAGATTATTTGTATTTATATTGATAATTATGCAAACACGCAAATATCTACATCTGTTTGTGGAAATGGAAACTACAACAGATTTACCGTTGAAGACGACGAAATGCATCTCGTAAATATCACCATCACGGGTCGGTAGTGACGAAAGAATGTTCTGTAACGTCTTTGTTGCCAGCGGAAGACCAAACCGCAACGTAAACATGACCTCATAGAGGTAATAATGACTTTCATGTTTCCTGAAAAGACCAGAATCATAAAGAAATACTGATGAGAAAGTCATGCATATGATTATGTATACACTATTCCAATTAGGTAAACAGAAAGTTCTTAACTATAACAGAACCCTTGTTAAAAGAGGTGCATCAATGACATAACATGTGACACACACACACACATTTAAATCTAACAGCAATAAGTAGTATTGCATTGTGTCAACGTAACGAGCCTCTTTGCAGAAATTTACTATTTTAAGGAATGGTTATACTTGACTGAATACAGAGCTACCGTCTAGTGTTTGAAGTATAAAGTAAATCAAGTGAGTTTTAAATGTTTATCAGTATACATAATTAGTTGAGTATTTAAGACGATGTTTATAGATGTTGTTAATGATAAATCTTACCAGTTTATTTTCGTGATAGTTGAGGACACAAAAAGTTGTTTCACTGTGAGAGGAGGGTCCGTAGAACCATTCATCGTGCTGTTCGAGAGGGCCGTGTTTAACTGGCAATGTAAATTTTGGTACAGGTAGAATCAAGTTCTCTTTTCTGTAAGCTAGTATTCATACAGTTTGGTTTCTTTTTAAGCTTTTTTCGAAGTTTAATTCCTTTCCATACTCTCAGTTGTACTAAAAGGTTCATGTCAAGCTCTTTCTATTGTTCTTTTAATATACTTTTAGAATTATTGACGGTGTAAAAAAGTACTTCACTTTTGTACAGAAAATTACTTTTGTAAAGAAAAATACCACCTTCGCAACTCAATACAGCGATGAGGTCAAAACTAACTATAATAATCATTTAAACAATTTCAAATATTTGTATGTTCCTTTCACTGCTTACTTTTAAGAAACCCCTCAGATGTTAAGATATCTGGAAAACCGCTTAAATCACACCATTTTCTACCCTTTTGTCGCCGGCATAATAGGGGTTTATACTGGTTTATACAAACACATTTTTTCTATCAGTGCCTTACGGTTTACTGTTGATAATGTAATTGATACTTGGCCACCGTATGTAGAAAGTGTCAAACTATCAAATGGAGAATAAGCGAAACGACCTACCGGATTAAGAAAGTGTAGAAAGAATATGTGTAAAAGGAAGAATGTATCTGAATGTATTACCTTTTTTGTTACAAAATCTCGTATATCATCGTCAGTTATGTTGGAAATAGATACAAAGGTCACATTCCCAACGTATGTGTGGTTCTCTGAAAAGTGTTTTAATACAAGTCAATGTAATTCATAATATAATGAAAATAATAAAATGAGAGAAAATTTACAGTTTCTTAAATATTGTCTTTTTATGTCGTTATTTAGCATTACTAATATAAATGTTATGTTAAAACAAATTAAAACTTGAAAGAATCTATTTTCAACTACAATAAGTACAACGGCCTTTAACGTAAGTTTTGTACAGTTTATTTTTTTGCTATTGATTTCTCGAACCATGAACATTTCTGTGTAATGTCTCGTCTTAAAGTCATTTTTTACATTTAAAGGGCAGGTTTGTGTTCAGTGCTGGTTTAATTTTAATATATTTTGCCATTAATGCTTAACATCTTTCGTTTTAGAACCAGACAGGCGAGATATTATGTCAACTCTATACGAAAGGAGTTTTAAGTTTCATTATTATATACAATATAGCTTAACTAGAGTACACCGTCTTTAACTTATTTAAGGCGATATTTATATATTGTATTGCCAAAAAGTATTGACATATATACAAATTGCATGTAACGTTTTTAATACAATATCTTACTTTGGCATCTATAAATCGGCGTTTCCTCTGTCCCCACGTCCATCCACAACGTGTCAAGGGGGCACGTACAGTTCCAGGATCCATGAAGATTCTGACATACGCCGCCGTGGGTTGTACATTGGTCTACATAGCTTGTGTTGAGACACTCATTAACATCTTGAATGTAGAAGTTTGTAATTTAAGAATATTATATATCGTGCATTTTGTCCTGGTTGAGAAATCAGTTGAGATCTTCAAGCAAGTTCCAAAGAACATGTCAATCACTAAAAATAATAAAATATATAGTTATTATTCTTACGTTAAAGTAATGTGTGCAGACTTTCAGATCTCGCATTCGTAATTAATACAACCATGTCATGAATACATTTTAATTGTGTAAATAGCAAACAGATGGTGTAAGTTCATCTTTGCATTTAACTCGGCTGACAAATTTATTGTAATCGACAGTAGTTAAAACGACTTTTCAGCCGTAGTTTAATTTCATCTTTTGTTGAGGTTTTCATTGACGTTATGTTAACAGTGGTCATCTCAAGAGACTTTGTGCTTATGAGTGAAGATCTTCTGTGAAATGATAAGCATGATAAAAATTGTATGAGTACAAAATTATGGTCAGCCTTTGAAAACTGATTATCATTTTACAAAAGTAGTTTTTTTTATAATTCAAATCTAATGCTTGATCGCGCTAATGAACACATCAGTGTGAAAACCAGTATTTAGGGATAGAAATTAATTGGATCATACCTTTTGGCTTTAACTTTTCAAACATTGAATACTTCTGTGCACTTTCATTTTGTTTATGCATACTATCCTGTCTCGATGTTTAATTGCAATTTTAACATGTTATTGAAATATGTAAAGTGCATTGTAGTTAGCATGTTAAGACAATCAACGTCAAACATTGATCAGTTGTAATTACAGTTTTATCCTTACTTCAGGGACACTTT
Source organism: Sinonovacula constricta (assembly GCA_007844125.1). Taxonomy (NCBI): domain Eukaryota; kingdom Metazoa; phylum Mollusca; class Bivalvia; order Cardiida; family Solecurtidae; genus Sinonovacula; species Sinonovacula constricta. The sequence continues at coordinate 50,150,057 of CM017570.1, forward strand.
AGCTTTTAGTGCGGACAACATATTTTATAACAACCATCAACGTCTTACAGACAAAACGGTGAAACGCGGCAGAAGCTTAAAATTACTTTTTGTCGGTTGTTTTAATAAATAGTCGTTTTACGTTAATTGTATTTTTGATGAAACATCATGCACAAAAATCCATACTTTCACCTCAAACTGCATGTTTATAAATATGGACAAATTCTATGAAGTTTCATAATTTTAGGCAATTAAGTCTTCTGAAACCTCAATGGTCATGTACATTTAAGTTTTATCAGTGGCTACTACATGTTTACACCACATTTTCCTTCCAAAAATTGCATTAACAAAAATATAATTTTCACAAGAGGGCTACATTAACTTCTTTGAAATTATAAGAAATCTAATTAATTTCTTTCTGCCTATAGTTTGATAAGACTACGACATTTACACATTAATTTCATACAGATCGATGGAAAAAGCGGGTTTAAAATAGCACACTACATATATTTTGTTGCTAGAGTCTGTATGTTAGGAAAGATATGGGTTCTATTACTTACGCCTCCAATAATAAAGGTACTGCTCGTGTCGGTAATTTATATTGACCACCTCTCCTGCCGCTATATCGTCAGAACGGGCAATAGCAAGAAGGCACTCATCTCTGACCTGTTTATATACAGTGGTTAACAATCATCCTTCTCCTCCTTCTCCACATTCTCCTCCTTAGCATCATCATCAACATCATCATCATCATCACGTCACAATCATCATCATCATCATCATCATCATCATCACCATCATCATCATCAACAACAACATTAATCGCAAATATATTAACACAACTGTCAATTAAATCTATTAAAACCTTGCAAAAGCAAAGTTACGATTTTTGCGAATAGGATAAAAAATCCCACGTTCTTGAGATAAAACCAAAAATGTACCTTTGATTCATTGCAGGTTTTATCAAACTCGTCAATGTCCGAGTCATTGTGCTGATGTCCATTCAAATTGAACAGTGCTGTAAGGTTGGTCAGGTAATCTTCATAGAACGTAGGCCGGTATAAGGTGTTGTAAGTCGAATAGTCGCCTGATGACAAACTGTAGTTGAACAAGGACTCGTTCTCAGAGATGCGCACTGCGAGAGAAGAAAACATGCATCGATCGTGATTTTTGTCATCAACACGTCAAACGAAATTAAAATACTACAAGCAACCAATTAACGAAGCTGCAGAAACCTCCCTTACCAATTCAATTGCTGACAATACACACTCGATTAGATGTGTGAAGTTAGCATTTAATATGTAGGGGGCATCTTAATTGTCTTTGATTCATGAAAATATTAATAGTCGGAGTATTGTTTTACATTAGATTAAACCAATGACTTCGAATAATGCACTAATTTCGGACAAGAATAACAAAGGCTCTACTGTATGTCGTGTGGTTTAAGAGTAAAGTCTTACACCGTATACACATCCGCAACATTTGTTCTGAGGAAAGTTTGTAATCTTCTTTCTGGTATTCCATTTAATTGCGATTAAGTCTTTTAGGTGTCTCAGCTGATGTAATTTTAACGTACATTCCAGGTTTTGTAAAGAATAAATAATATTTTTGACATAATGGTGTCTTTTGTTTCACTAGATGTTTATGGAACGTCAGGTAGCATTTAATTAAGATAAATTTTATCAGAAAATGTTTAATCTTTACCACATGCCAGATAAGGTTTTAGATGTAATTTTACACTGCATAATTCTTATCTAGTGATCTGAATTTTAAACATTGATAACCTCAACGTTTGCAATTGAATCAGTGCTTTCTTAATCGTTGCCGACGCTCGACATGCTGCGATATATGTACCAGCAATGGGAGGACATATCTTAACGTTTTATATTTATTTTAACGGCACAAAACTGTAATCTAAAACATTTTCTTTAAACATGACGTACTTGTACTTGTATGATTGACAAACATCTTTAAACATCAGATATACATGCCTTTAAAATTATTAAATACCATGGCGATCACCTGTATATAAATTATTCTCAACGGAATTACCCTAGTGTCGTTAGGTCTCCTTTGGTACCGGACCTGGTAGCGCAATCGGTTGAGCGTATGTACATGAGGCTCCGGGTTGGATACCGGGCCGCGATATACCAAAGTCGTAAAATGGTAGTGGCATAACTCCCTTGCTAACGCTCAAGCAAATATAAGAGTCGTAGCATGACCCGGTGGTATATCTTCCTTGCTAACGTTCAAGCAAATATAAGAGTAGTAGCCCGACTGGTTGACCCGGCGTCAGGATAATGAGCCTGGCTGGTATCATGTCAGTTGTTCACGGCATACTAACATCTTACACAGACATTTGTCACGCGGTTACATTATTGGTATTAGTCTAGCATCTGTTGTATGATGACATTAAAGTGTAAAGATGCCAACCAATGATGCTTGAATCACCATTTGAATATAAGACGGATCAATATACTTTAAGACTTTGAACGCTATTATCATGCATATGTCACTATGCAACAGTTGTAAACTATACCAGGCTAAAATAGTCGCAGTTTATTATGTTTCCACAGGTATGTGTTTATGTTGTGGATACTTTATCCCGATGCAAGTGCTTACTATTATTTGTCTCACTTTAATAATTGTTCTATTTACACATTTTGAAAAGTAGCATCCTATGGCAGTAAAATGTTTAACTCGATTTAAGCTCTCAAGTCGGTACCTTTGCCGAAATACCTTTCTGTTATGAAACTGTTGTTTTATTCTTTCCTCGTTTTTGTCATGTCTCGTTATCGTTTCTTTACTAGGTTAACTTCAGAGTTTATAATTTACTATGTTTTGAAATTATCGTTATACCCTTTATTCTTTATAAAAATAAGTTCTTTATCGCAGATTTATTTATTTAGCATAGCATAGAATCCTTACACGATTCACCAAAGTCGAACATATCCAATAGATTTGAGACATTGAACAGGGTGCCGTTTTTGGCTTTTATGTTGACGCTACTTCCAGCCAGTCCAGTTAGATTGCTGTGTAAGATGCTGTCCTTTATTCCGTCCAATGATATGGAGATCTCTGATCCGCCTTGGAGTGTAAGCTGGATTTGTTTAAAGAACGCATTACGCCTTATGTGTATTTTTACGAAACAGACAAAAAGCACGTCCTATTAAATGTAAGAAAACATGGCAAACTAGCAATAAGTCTTATAGTAGAGAAGTAGTACCACTCTAAAAGAATGTATATCTTACCAAAGATGGCAAAACGGTTGTGTTGGTAATTATGATTATTGTGATGATTATTATTTTGAGGAGGAGGAGGAGGATTATGCAGAGGAATATGATGATGGTGATGATGATGATGATATTTTTAGTTCTTGTTTTACCATCTTCAGGTAACTCCCGAATCCTTTCAAGCTAAAGAACACTTTTCCATTGCCTACAAGAATCCATCTGACAGGTCTTGGAGGCGTAGACGAAAATCCACACGGAAACATGGTATTGGATGGCCCGCCCTGTGGAGGACTGTCGTTACTGGAACACACGACCATCCCGTCCTTGAACACGGTCACAACACCAGATGTCCGGTTGAGTTGAGCTTCAAACAGTCCAATATCGTCCTATGTAATATTAAGAGGTATGTAACACATATAAAATGCCGACACAAAATTATGCATAAAATATTTCTTAAATGACCTTTAGAAATCTTAAGACTGTTGAGTAACCATTACTTCGGATATTTATAAATAATTTGCGTCAACTATTAATTATACATGAATGTTTCTAATATAACGTTAAAATCTAAGGCTTTTGTTTATTAAGTGCTGCAAAGGTGCAATATCTATACCAATATCAATGTGAATTGATCCAAATTTTAAGCAATTGATTATCTTAACAGTTTATGATATTTAAAATCACTGCACAGCTAAACACCACACAAACTGTCAAGATCTTATCTAGTGGAATAATGTTATTTAATATATATCGGAGACTCTTTACTCTAGCTTTTAACCTGTAATTGGAGACAATGTTTACAAACTAAACGTGTTTAATGTCTAATATTTATGCAACCTGCTTCATTTTCTTAATACTTTTTTACTAATACAAATAATAATTATATTTATTATGATTAGATAAGCAGTTACTGAAACTAAACTATAGGAGATTTCTTTTTCACCTGGGATTTTGTTTGTCAGAAACAATCGTAAATAAACATTTTTTTTTTTAAATTATTGCCTTTTTAGCCTAAGTTTATAAACTCGCAATATTGTTTACTCCACTATCTTTTTAAGTATCAGTTGATATAACCCGTGTGATAAAGACGAGCTTTATCAACCGATATTCGCGAATCTACTTTAAGCCGGGCTACTTTTTTGATGACACAATCAGGAATGCAGGATTGTTTACGTGGACAAAACGCATTTATTGCGTAATTATGCTTGTGATCACCCCAAAAATGCCCATAATATAAAGATTAGTTAGAGAAAACGAGACAATTTAAAAGTGTGTTTTCAGGGTGGATAAGCGAAGTCTCGATCTCTGTCCTGCAGGATTGAAAATATAATTAGCGGCGTCTTAACCGACCGAGCTTACATATATATATATATATATATATATATATATATATATATATATATATATATATATATATATATATATATATATATATATATATATATATATATATATATATATATATATTTATTTATTTATTTATTTATCCCACTATCTCTGTAAATATCGGTTGATATAACCCGTGTGATAAAGATGAGCTTTATCAACCGATATTCGCGCACCTGTTCTAAGCCGGACTACTTTTTTGACGAAACGATCAGGAGTGTTTACGAGAACGAAACTCATTTATCCCGTAATTATGCTTGTGGTCACCCCAAAAATGTCCGTAATATCAATATTGGTGAAATAGGGCAAAAAAAGTTATTAAAAAAAAGATGATGCGAGCGGTCTCGTTCTCTGACCTGCAGGATTGAAAACATAAATGGCAGCGTCTTTACCGACTAAGCTAACCGGACAGTTCTTAGTAGCCTTCCGAAGTTTTATTTAACTATGATATAGAAATTTGAAAACAAAAAAAAATCTTGTCAGAAAAATGAGACAATATGTACTACAGGAACATGATTAAAATTGTTTAGTAATAGTAATAAAATCAATAAAAGTCCGAATTTGTGTTCTGCAAAAATAAAAACAACTCTCGAAATGTCCGATCATGCGAGTCCCCGTTGTGTTGATGTTATTTAGTGTGAATTGAAAGAATGTGATGAAGAATCGTGTAAAAACCTAACCATTGTTTAAAAAATGAGCTACGAAGATTTCGAGGCAAAATCTGGCTTTAATCCGAACATTTTTGAGAAGGAAATTGATCTTGAATCTGTGGTGACTGTCTCAGATTGCAATCATCAGCCTAATCTTAGGGCAGACCCTGATGATCAATGTCGTTAAATGATGAACATTCATATGGTTTAGATAGAGCTCGATCTTTAGTCGAACCAAATACACCTGACTGCACAGATGTGGACAAATGTGCTAAAAAATCACAGTTTCTAGACGTAAACATGAACACCAACCCACCACCTCCAATCCCAACATTTCTCCAAATTTCGCAAGTCATCCTGTCAAAAACACAACTATCTTCGAAATTTTAAAGCGCTATATTCAATGTTCATAATTTCAATGTCATCACCAATTAAAATCCATGAGCTACTGTTTGTTACAGCCACAAACACACACACAAATCTCGAATGTAATTCGCGTTTCTTAATGCCAAGTGTGTAACAACTTTAATGTTACACGGCTTGACATTACACACTACATGTATAACTTTACAAGAGGGTGTGATTTTTTTTTCGACCATTATTTTAAGTTATCGTAATCAATAAAATTAAAACCTTAGGTAAAGCGCAAATAAAATAAAAGAAATAGCATGTTCATTGTCTTATTTTTTATTGTAAAATAGAACTATTTCTTATAGCCGAATTACTCTATTGCTCGCGCATGAATTTCGTGTATTGCATTGGAATGTCAGATTATGTAACTGTGGAGCAGAAGCGATAAATTTAAATGTTTACCTTTGAAAAGCTGTTGATGGTGGGATAAAAAGAATACCAGGTTAGTGTTGATATAGATAAATGTTATCATGCTCGGCCCGAAAATCAGAAAGCACTCGGCAAGCCTCGTGCTTTCTGATTTTCTTAGCCTCGCATGATAACATTTATCTTTATCAACACTAACCTGGTATTCTCTCTCTCTTTCTCTCTCTCTCTCTCTCTCACTCTCTCTGTCTCTCTCTCTCTCTCTCTGTCTCTCTCTCTCTCTCTCTGTCTCTCTCTCTCTCTCTCTCTCTCTCTCTCTCTCTCTCTCTATATATATATATATATATATATATATATATATATATATATCCAACCATTATTTTTAAATTTTTAATTATCAATATCAATTAAATTACAACCCTATGTATAGTGCAAATAAAATAAAAGAAATTACATGCTTATTGTCTTATTTTTTAATTGTAAAATATAACTATTACTCTATGCACGCGCATGAATTTCGTGTATTGCATTGGAATTCAGATCATGTATGGGAAGAGCAGTAGCGGTAAATGTAAATAGTTACCTTTTAAATACATTTAAAAAAAAAATCGATGATGGGATAAAAAGAAAACCAGGTAAGGGTTGATATAGTTGATATAGATAAATGTTATATGCTCGGCAGAGCTTCGTGCTTTCTGATTTTCCAAGCCTCGCATGATAACATTTATCTATGTCAACACTAACCTGGTATTCTCTATGTATCAAATAGGGGCTAACAACAACATAAATCAACTGGGAAAATAAAGTGTTAACAAACAGTAAAGTTATATTCAAAAATCAACGCGTGAAAGCAACTGTTAAAATCAACTGTAGAAATGGACTTTTCAAATTTATATCAATTGTTATACTCAAAGGCATCATAACATCAACTCACTTGGACATTTTGACCTTTATATGTTTGGTTTAAACATGAAGTCAAATGACGTACCTTTATAGCCACAGCAACAAAGATGGTACTGTCCTTATTCCCTGGGGTCACAAAGTCTGTCCGGACTTGTACCGTTGTGTTTCTTGAAACAATCATTCACAATTTGAGCTATAACCATAACTAGGGAACCAAACTTAGGCAAAATAAAGAGACTCACTGTCATTAAAAGCATCAAGGTACTATGAAACGTTTGCAAGCAAAAAAGAAAACAAAAAACAATGCATTCTCTGAATCAGTCAATTCGAACAAATAAATATTTTCGCTTATTTATTTATGGTAGGAATGCCGCATTTTAAATGTTGTCAAGTCATTATATTAGTTGGCAAGTTTTAGTATTATGTTCCATTAGTATAAAAGTATAAACATAACTTAATGTGTTCCTTTTTAATTTAATTGTTACAGAAAATACATCATACAATAATTAAGATAACTTGAACAAATAATGTAAAGAGATGTGGTCAAGGAGATTAACGGAAATTGCCAGTAAAGATTTACGATATGTAATAAAAAATAAATACAATAAATATAATCATGTAAATATTGATGAGTAAAATAATTTGCATTAACTAACTTATCTCATAATGATATTCATAACACAAACAGCATTTTTACTTACCCCGTTTGCAGAAAGATATATTCTCCATGACCGTTGAAGTCATACACTACCCTGTCTACTGTGGTGATGTGGGGATCGCCCCATGAACGGACTGAAAAAAATGCGACATATTTCAGTGATTAGTATTATGTTGATGTCAGAAAGAAATGTATAAACAATATAACGATAAAAATGTCTAAGAGTAAAACAAGAAGTAAAATGATACAATAATTGTAAAGACAAGAAGGCTTGGGAAGAATAGCACCGTCATAATACTTAACGTATATCGTATTAATTAATATATGTATCTTACTGTTTATTATGTAATTTAATTGTTTATGTGTGCCAACCCCCATGAGTAATAATATTCTCAACCTACCTGAATATACCTCACTCGTCACGCTGCTTAATTCACACAGTAGAACAGCAGTCAAAACAAACCATTCGTACAACTTGATAGTCGCCATCTGTAAATCTCAAAGCACTTTGATTTTATTTTTTGTACTATTGGTATAGTTCTATTTAATGTTTCATCAACAATCGTTTGAAGAAGTAATGTTAGTGACCATTAAATATATTGTACTATTTTTAAAATGCGAATAATTGCCTCTTTTACAATAATTCCATCTATTCTTTATGATTAAGTATAATAGTGTTAGTTTAGTTTTATCACATATTGTGTTCCTTATATCGTAACAAAAATGACACGCGGTGCGACAGTGGACGCTATAATGATCGTAAATGGCCGCTGCAATGGATTTCGAAATCAAACTCAAATCAAATCGTAACAAATACCATTGTATAATTTATTCAACAATAATCTGTCTTTTAAAATTATTATTTTAATATATAGGGGTACAAATATAAAATACAAACGCACTTTACAGAACTTAATAGAAACGTTTACACAATCATGCAGTAGATTTTCTTTAGGTTAAAAACAGCAAGGAACATTGTGCTATGTTCTTGCTAATCATCCGCTTAAGAATTAATTGCATTTGTAATTCCATTTTGCTTAATGTACGTTCGTTACCATTAAACTTCATATAAATAAGGACAAATTATTTTTTGATCATATATTAAAATATGTATTTTTCTCATCATTGAATGTACTTGATTATTTTATTATATATATCCACGCTGCCACGAGTAATACTTTTTACATAAACAAACATATAAACTTTAAAATATTGGCTAAATCAGAGAAAAAAGTCAATTTAAATGTAAATTTCCCACAGTAAATGTTTTTGCCATATGATTTAATCTTAAATCTCGTTGCAAAATCCAAGTCGATTTTATTAATTAAAGGAACATAGCCTTTTATGTGAAACAGATGCAGCTCAACTTACTGTATGGAAGACGAACCGCCCGAGAGTACAAGTTATCCGGCTCTATAAACGATGGTCACCAGACTTGTGTGCAACTCACCCTTTATACCCCACCAATGGTTAAACGCCATGGTCAGTGCGCATGTCCATACACAGGATTATTGTTTCCTGTTGGGACAGTTTGCTCTATCACGAACATTTTCGAAGTAGTAAGTAGTCTCTAAGTCAGACATGTCAGCAACCTAGAGCTATCCAAACGATTGACGTTGCATTTTTAAGTTTCATTTATTATAATTATTGAAAAGTTGATGATTAATGTGGGTCTTGTTTTTCATTACACGTGCATGTTTCGGTTATTTCGTTAGGTGCAGCTTTTTTCAAAGCTCTTTAAAGTCTAGTTCTGATTAATGAAAAAAGGTCACTAAAATGATAGCTTATTATTTTACCTGTGTATTTTTCTCACTTATGTAGGTCAGAGTGCTGTGTGTTCTTTTTTTCTTTAAATATATATAAGACAGATAGAAGGTGAAGCGCTGTCAATTCATTTAACTATTCATATGTATATATATATATATATATATATATATATATATATATATATATATATATATATATATATATATATATTACCTTGCTAGATCTTGTGAAACCCAGCATATGTTAAATAAAATACTCGGATATTAGACGTGTTTTGTTATTATGAGTTGTTAATCACTGAGTAGAACCGCTGTACCATGAGATCTCCTATAAAAACAGTTTCAAGCACTTAAATGTTATTTACCTTCACGTTCTTATTTTATTTTTTTAAGATATATACCATACCTGGTCTTCCTCTTGTAGGATTTGTCAAACGACTTAAATGTCTAACAAGCTTAAAGATGGATTTGCTGCACCATGCTTTATAGAGTCAAAATTTACGTAATATTGTCAATTTATCTATAGGCAAAGGCTTTATGTCGCTTAAATAAACATACAAGTAATTATTCTTGACGCAAAGTTAGCTATTTATTAAATACAATGTCAATTTATCTCCTTTAATCGCACCTTCGCACTTAAGGACGTGTTTCAGATATCCGATTTGTCAAAGGAAGGTCACCACATGCTGAGAATGTGCGTGTAGATATTGAATAAATTGCTTTTAATGGTCTGATAAGAGCATAATTTTGTTTTATTCCAATGTTTCAGATAATATTATCATTTCAGATTGAAAAATTTATTTCATCTAAAAGCTTTTAATCGCGCAGTTTGAATTTTACATTGCGTCTGATTATAACCTGATAGTATCGATGCACAAATGGAGAATTGTTAATCTGGGAGACTACTAAACGTGAACCTCGCCTTACATTTTATTGTACCATAAGGTTCTGTTCCAATAAGCCTATCATCAATCAATACTGAACCAGGCATTCACATTAGTGACAAAGCCTACAAACGAATCTCTATATCAAGATTGCAAATATGTAAATATGGCAAGGTTTAATGACAATTCTAAAATATATTAAAATTAATCTAGACGTCGATACATAATGCAAGTGACAAAAAAAAAACACACACTAAGACGACACATTGTGCAAATTGAGAAAATACATTAGATTTTGCCTAGGAATGTTAGATGTCAGAGCGTCTGATAAAAATGTCAAATAGAAAATATTCCCAAGAGTTTTGTTTACTTAAAGTAACTTGAAATATATCGAACATTGACGGTAAAAATAAGACGTGAGAGAACTGCAGTTAAGATCATGTTACTGATGCTTACGATGAGTAAGGCGTAAGAGAACTGCGATAAAGATCATGTTACTGATGCTGACGATGAGTAAGACGTGAGAAAACTGCAATTAAGTTCATGTAACCGATGCTGACGATGCTAATGTTGATGATCTAGTGTAATCAGACTATGCACAACACCGAACCTGCTGATTTGCAACTAAGTTATTTTATTAATATCATTATCAATCATCCTTACCGACATCCTTATTATCAACATTAATCACTAATAGACACATGTTCAAAGACAGTGGACAAGTCTGAATAAAATCACAATCAATAAATTTTATTGAATTAAAACAATAACGAAATACAATGACATAGAAGAAAAGGAAAGAGTCACACTTTTTGTTAAACAAGAGAAGGCATCAAACTTTATTCAATCTCTAAGAACTGCACTCCGGCTGCACAAATAGAAATGTGTGCAAACAAGCGTATTATTGAAAAAGAAATCGTTGAGAACAAAACAGTAAAAAGACCGTCCGTCTTATACATTACAACTTAAAAAACGATAAAGTTAACTATGTTGATTATAAGTATTTTGACGAATAACGGAAATCCCCGAAAGCGTTCGATAATTAACGAACGCACTTTTGCGAACATTGGTCGGATGAGTCGTTTGTGTTACAGAACGTAACGTCACAGAAAACGAACAACCCTTCGTGGTTAGTCGTGAATTCAAACTCGGTGAAGACAAATCGGGTCTCGTGGATTGTCTGTGAGAGTATGTGTGTACTTGGGTCCACTTCACAGCTGGAGATAGAAAACTTATAATTCAACAATAGGCAAAATAGGCATACAGGGATTATATTGTCGTTAAAACGTGTTATTAGATGTGTTCTACCGTAGTCAATGTTAAAAAATCAACACCATTGTAACTGGCTTTTGTTTCAGAAACTGAGAGAATCGTTTGTATGTACATTTAATAGGTGTTCAGAGACGCGGCATTAGATCAATATAGCTGTTTTATTTAAATATAATAATTAAGTTTATCAATTAATTAAATAAAATAGAAAAATTAACGTCATAAAAACGTATATAGTGCAGTATGAGTTTAGGTGAGATATTATGACAAAACCTACCCGTTAGTTATGAGCATATATCTTAGAGGAGCCAAGGAATCTATCGATGGTTTCGTGTAGCACGTGTGCACTCGGATCTTCTGTGACGTCATTGTGAAAACTTTGACGTAGATGTCATCACCGACGCTAACTTGAAGTGGATTGCCTTCGATCTGGTGGGAGAATTGTGGATCACGATAGAAAGTCATGTTCAAGTCATTTTGGTCGGCTCCTTGCACGCTGTGTATAGACCCATCCAATGGTAGATGGTCATTGTGTAGATGTCCTGAAAAATGGTAAACGAACTGATAGATTCTCTAAAACTTTACGCAGTACTTTAGATTTTATTCATAATGCTTAGTAACAGATATGAATGAGTTAATTTCGAAGTACATTTACCAGCTGATAAATTACTACTGAAATTGAATCGACATTAAACCCGACATAACAATCTACTCATAGTGGTACAAGAAGCAGGTCATACCGGAAGTTGTCTTGTTCTTGTTCATGGTGCATTCTAGGCTAATTGTCCAGTTGAAGTGGCGGATGATATAAGGCCGGGTTGGGTCATGCTCTGCGTAGATCAGTTGGTTGGAATACACGGATTCTCCATACCGGATCTATTTTTTGTATAAGGAGTCAACAATTAACACGAGGGACTTTCCAAACAGTAAATGGTTAAATGTTTCCGTATAAAATAATTTGTACATGCACCAAATTAGTAGAAGTATTGTAAAGAAAATACTTAAGCTACAAATTTAAATAACTACGAGATATGCTCGAAACATTGTATTGACTTGCACTGCAGACGTCCCAATGACAAGAGTGTTGATGACCTGATTGAACAGTTGCTTAATAATGGATATTGTGATTATGTTTGGTGTTCATCAATATGAAATATATTTCCACCAAAGTAATAGCTTATAATACTAAAGGCAATACTGAACTACATTAAATACAAGTTTACTCAATCGTCTAGATATGATAATAGGTAAATAAGAAAAGGACCTATCACAATTTTCACAGTTGTTTAAATTTAATCTACCTCTAGACAAAGGCAAACAGGGAAAATGTAAATGTGACAAAAACACAGAGACGAGATATAACGCACAAAAAGGAAAACCACCAGTTACCGCCTTGGAACGGTCAGTCGGCAAAAGGACTGACTGTGGTGCTTATACCTGGTTTGTGGAGCGCTCAAAACCTGCACTTCCTGAAGATTTTTCTATGACTTCCTGAAGATTTTTCTATGACCAAACAGTGTAAATAAAGATATCCCGTCAAAGTAAATAAAAATAACAGTAAGCACCTGCCTCGATCGTTAAAACAGATACAGAGAACTTATAAATATATAAGTATGTGATAATGTTTGGTGTTCAAAATTGTAACAATAAATTTTTACCTCAGGTAATCTTATCATAGGCAAGGACGAACCATGTTGAATACAAGTAAACAGCTTCTCCTAAAGAATGAGCAATTATGGAAAATGTTTTAACATCAAAGGAATACATGTGTTCCTAACCGACTCATAGGTTATGCATTCCTTCAGCCCCTGATTAAAGTGCAGATAACCATTCCAAGTCTCCTGGCCAGTACACGAGTTATCTCCCATGTAGATATCAGAAGCCTTGGCGCCGATTAACTGTTGACGTAACGTGTTCATGTTGACTCGGACGTCCCACCCGAAATCGTTACATCTCACTGTGACGGCGTCTTCGACTCGCATTCCTGGAAGAAGTGTTAAAGTTGTTATATAACGTATAGACAGGGATGTTGGAAACAGTATCATATAAACGACCGATGCTACATGTTCCATCTGAAAAACATATATTTTGTCAATAAATGATATCTTTACAGTAAGAAAACACGGAATCTACAAAGCATATATTACATTGTAATAAAAGGTCGGGTAGTATAACTACATGTACCCTGTAAGCTACGGCGACAGCACTTTACATACTCAGATAGGACCGAAGCCTCCGATTATGTCACATTCGAGTGCTTACAAACAGTTGTGCTAATTTTTTAAATACAACCAATGCTGTATTGGTAGAAATGGCAGAAAAATACTATTATAGGAATTAGCATACCCATTTTGACACATGGTCCTCCATCTTTTCTCCCGTAACCTTTGACACAGTCGCACATAAAGTTTCCAGGTGTGTTTCGACAGACCTCATTTTCCTTGCAAGTTACTCCTTCGTTACACTTGTCTTCATCTGCAACAGATAGTGTTTTTAATGTCAACTAAATACAAATAAACCGTGCAATGGGTAAGATGTTCGACTCATGCTTCGGGTCGTCGAGAGCTTTGAATATAGACATATACAACTCTTTCACAGAAGGATCCAACAAAACTTACAATGGCAAAATATTTGTAAAACAGGAAAGATAGAAAATAAAAAATAGACAACGGACTTTATTTATGTGTATAAAGTATTAGTGTTTACCTTATGTTTTCCCTTTGAGATTTACCTTCACACTTATATCCATTCGACATGAGTCTGTAACCATGGTGACACATGCAAGTGTAGGATCCATCTGTGTTGGTACAGTTACTGTTGACGTCACATTTATCGCCACCATCGTACTTGGAATCACATTCGTCTACGTCTGAAGACAGAAAACAAAGACATCAATTTTCTTCTTCTTCAAACTTAAAACGTTTATAGGTATCAACCTATTCTCGGAAGTGACATACATACATTATATTAAAAATATTTTATTCTCAATGTACACGATCTTAAATATTTTTTTCCTTTTTGAAAAGTTGACCCTTCACACAAGAAAAAAGGACAAAACGGATCAGAAACGAATGACAACACGTCCATCGCCCGACGTTGCTACAGGATTATTTCTATAGTTAACAATGACAAATACAAATTGTAATACAAAGCTACAATTATAATGTATGTCACGTTAAAACAGGGGATCCTCTAACAAGAAAATATGACAAAGTCCAATGAAAAGGCATGAGACAAAGGTATTCACATGCAAGCTTAAGTATAACTTTTGAATTCCATTTGTGATATCAAGGGTTAGTGCAAGTCTAGTTAGGACGCAACGAGTCTTAGATATAGAAGGGTCCATCTAACGCCAAATCACCGTTACCCACACGCCCCGCCAAAAAATGCAAAAAGCGTTGTATGGTTATTTCCTGTTCTATACGACTTACTAGAAATATAATTATTAAAAGGTGGACAGAAAAATATCACGGGAAAGTTGTTTTTTTTAATGGCGGCTAAAAATGACTGGCAATGAAAATAATCGAACCTATGTACCATCAGATAATACTTTTTTTTCTATTTTTTAACAATGGCAATGCCATAATTGTGCGATGAAATGTAAACAAGAATATTTGCAGTCTGTGAATTTCCACTAGAACCATAAATTATTATTTCATGACGTCATATGATATCCTGGCACGACTTCTTGTCATCCCGTCGTTACATTTAACAGTCCATTTTTGTATTTTAATGATTATTGTCACCGTTGATTAACATTTCTTTCTGCTTCAATCAATGTTCTGCATGCCTTCAGCTGATTTTCCAGCTGCATCACTTGAACTGGCATATGAAATGCTGTAGAACACACAGGTCAGGAAGTTAACAAACCTTTCATTAAAGGTCAATAATTATGTTTGATGATGTAAATAAGACATGAAGACATGTGTTATAATGTAAAGCTATATGCGGTGCCAACTCTTAACAATTCAATGTTTATTATTGGTTGCTGAATTTTCTCTACAGATTGACAGCATCCTTTTTGTATCTTGCTTAAACCATATTCACAAACCTTTACGACTTTAACCCCTTACGTCATGCAGATTTTAATTGTATTTCCATGGAGATTTCGGTTGTTTTCACAAAAAATGACAGATATTAAATGTTAAGAAAAATAGGTACAAAAATGACAAGATCATGTGCCACTACTTCAGTTTATTTTCTTCACAAGACTTGGGGGAAAGGTAGGAAACGATCTAAGAATGACTTACACGTACCAAATAGCATTACAGCCAATGATATGTTTTGCTAAGACTGAAGTATGACATTATTTTCTGAATGTGGTCAGCAAGTCAAGAAAAGAGTTTGATGAGACTGTAGCGCTTCGTGAGAAAGTAGCTGATGCATTGGCAGAGGTGTCAACATCAAGTGGAACGAGAGTACACAAAACATGTCAGATGAACCGTATTAATAAAAAGGACATTGCTTTAAGAAGGAAAGACCAGAAAAAGTTCGTTCAATTACGGAAAGGAAGTTCTCGTGTTTCCTTGGGGGCCATTTGACAATAAAGCACACTTTTTGGTGGAACTGTAGTTAAAAATGATCCAAAACGAAATAGTGCTGAAAAGGAGATTTATAGCTCTGTGAAAACAGATGCATTTGTTCAAACAATTTTGATCCCTTGCAAAACAAGAGGGGATGAATGGTCATTGCTTTTCAGGCCCGCATTGAGTATTTTGGGGTGTGAACTTCATGCTTCCGACTGTATTTATCACCAGTCATGTAACGTTAATTTTCGCACAATGCGTGAAATTCCGAAAAAAAACATGTCAGAATCTTCGTGATTACTGTGATTACTACAACTCACCTCAGGAAGATGACGAGGAAGCACGGAAACAACTTTTTTAAAGTTGTATCGCTTAAGAGTTCCTGCAGAATTATCTAATTTTTTTTTTTCAGTTTTAGCGTTAAAGATCGATATATGCACGTATTATGCGTTTAGGTTGATAGGTAATTGGCGTGTCTCTTGTTTGTATGATTACACCAATAAAAGTAGTAAGTTTAACCAATGATACTTATCCGGACTAAGCGTTCGTCACCATCTGTGAGTAGGTAATTGTGAGATTGAGCAAATACCATGGAGCATTTGCTTTATGCTTAATCTCAAAACTTCAATATCACGGTTGTTTCTTTAAAACTCATTATTTCATACAGTCTGTGATGCTAAGAGAAAACAAGTATACATTTTAGTTAAACTACACGAACTAGAGTGCAAGTCTCTGTGGCAATCAGGGCATTTTACCATCAAACTTGAAACTGGTTCAAAGTTTTATCAGCCTTTCTTGATTGTATTTTCCGATAATAACGCGCCAATCTCTAGTGTGACAAGGGGTATTACAGACGACAAGTTAAGGACGAAAAGCGACCACATGTCAGCCTACCGTGGCATATTTGTTTATCACTTTGAAAATCGCAGTATCTTCCCTTTGGACACGGGGCGCAAGGTCCGGTGTCATCTGTAATGTTGTCCCCATTACACATGGATTGGTTAAAACAGGTCGTCAATGTGCATGGGTCCTGACGTATCTCGCAATAATCTCCAGTGACGTATTTGTCACCGCCACAACTGCATCTATCTGAAGACAATAAATGAAGACAATACATAAAAGCCAAAATGAATGAAATGAGTAAAATTAAATTCTGTGGTTAAAGGAGGGTTTATCTATGTCATTTTAGAATTAAACATACTGTGTGGAATGTAATTAGTCTTTAATATGCAATTCACTATTTAAATGATAAATCACGTTGTACATATAAAAATGAATGAAGACAATACATAAAAGTAAAACAAAGTAAAATGAATTTCTGTCACCAAAGGAGGTGTTATATATGTCATTCTAGAATCAAACATGCAGTGTGGAATTTATTTACATCCATAGACCTGCTATTCATCACCGACATAATCGCTGGTGAACATCAACACGTATAAGATGCATATGAACATTTCATTTGTTATAAATTGTCATGATGACACACCCTGTACACACCTGTTTTACATTTAACTTAACTCTTGCTAATTGTGTTCAAATGTGTTTGTTAATATTTACAGTATTAAGATTTAGAACCATATATTTCTACCTAAATATGTACATAGGTTTAATAAAGACATACAATTAAACTTCGATATTTAAACTTTATATATTTTATTGTTACATAATGTGCAGGCTGACCAAATAGCAAAATCTTTAGTGAACATACATTAATTAGCACGACACGTCTAAATGTTTCTGCGATAGTACAACATATTATTGCCTTACCGGAATGTTGATTATCACATTGAGAGGTTTTGTTACAGCCACAGAAGTTTACTTTAACATCTCTGAATAAAGTGCCGTTAAATCTGTCATGGACTGTGAATGTGATCTTGATGCTGGCGTTCATATCTCGAAGCGATGGTAGAACAGTCCAGTTGAAGATTCCAGATACACTGTCTGAAGTTTATAAGTAAGAAAACACGCTTCTGTGTGCTGTATCATGTTGATGTTAGTATATGTACCCTGTATGAAATATTTAGCAAACAACTTGAATGGAATTTTGTGTTATTTGGGTGTTATGTTAGTTTAAACTAGCATACTAATATAACGACATAAATGTTTATTTTAAAATACAATACAATAAATGTCAGTGAAGCTTACTATTAAACTTTTTCATTAATGGATTATTACTTTCCTTTTCCGGTTACCCCTGGTAACATGAAACGTTTTGAAATTCCCACCTCCATTACTTCATAAAACGCCGCACAAAAGACTCCCTCGATTTTAGTTTTCGTCGCAGGGAACTTGGAAACGTGTTAAAAAGGCCCTTGACAACTTTTCTAACATCCCTCATAAACTTGTAACGTTGTCAAATCACAAAAGGGATCTTACAATATTTTCAAAAGAACTCATCCTGTCCGTTCTTTAGTTTTACTTTATTTAATAAATTATGTTTAAAATTATTATTAACACGTGTAGCATAATTTACAAATATACCTATATACCTACCGTATTTAGTCTTCCGAAAAAACTTTAATGCACAAAAAGTAGAAAGGTGATGGTCATGTTATGTGCGTTATCAATATGTAATCAAATCTGCTAGAAATACAAAAGTTTTTGTTAGTCTTACCTAGCATGAAGTGTGTCTTCGGAAGATTAGTTTCTACCAGGAATGTCAGGATATCTCCAGTGTTGTTGTCGTGAACGTAGTTAGACAGATTAAGGATGACAGAGTGGTTGTCAGCCAGATACACATCCAAATCTGGTATCTCGTCCGTGAAGTAGGGAGGGGTGTTATCTGTAGAAACAAGCAGAAAACTGAAAGTTAAAAGGTGGTGGTTTGTACGGCAAGGAAACTATTTACAGAGGATTTATATTAAATATATTGCCTCTATTTGATGTACGTTTACTTTCTACATCTCCCGTGAGCCAACAGGGCCGCAAGTTTTTAAGATGGCCGCTCTTTTTATTCCAGTATGCACCAATTGATAGAAGATGTTGATAGTTACATGGAAATACTAATTTTAGTTTGCATTTTTGTCGGACCTGATGATACTAATTTTCTAAAATATAATCAATATCTCAACGAAATAATAACAAAAGAATGTTCAACACAAATTTTGCAAATATATATTGTTTTGAGAATTTGAGCACTGTTCTTGAGATGAGTTTAACTCTTATTGAACTGTCTCTAGTGTTCTTATCGCATCGCTTTAATATCAGAAGCCAACAATATGTTTCTGTACATGAAAATGGACCTATATTGGCAGCCACATCTCTCTAAGATGTTTGAGATTACTGTATCTCTAAGATGTACCTTATTACTCACATTTTTAATATGGAATAAATATAACTCTGACTACTTTTAACATGATATCAAAATATATAAAGTGCATTATAGTCAGCATTATACGACAAAAATTTAGTGCGGACAACATATTTTTATATCAACCATTAATGTATTACGGACAAAATGATGGAACGCGGCAGAAACTTAACTTTAAACATTATAACAATTGTTTTATAGGTGGGAGTATGTAACTACTTTATTCAAAGGGACGTATTTTAGTAACAAATATAGACACAAACAAAAATAGAACAGTGTCAAGAACATTCCTGAGTGATCAGTGATACACATGACATTTTCTGGTTTTATTTGAATGCACAAGAACCATCACTATCAAAAAAGTTTAACAGCGAACATATTTTATTTCTCACATAAATGTCAGACATTAAAGGATAATGCACATTTTTGTCAGTTGCATCAAAATTAAATAGTCGTTTTACGTTATCTTTTATTTTTGATGAAACATCATACACAAAAGTCCATACTTTCGCATCAAATTGCAAGTTTACAAATATGGACAAATTCTATGAATTTTCAGAATTATAGCCAATTTAGTCTTGTGAAACCTTAATGGGCAATTACATTTAAGTCTTATCAGTGACTGCTACATGTTTACACCACATTTTCATTCCAAAAAGTTGCATTAACAAAAATGTTTTAACATATAATTTTCACCCGAGGGCTACTTTAAGTTGGTTGAAACTTTAAGAAATCTTATTTATTTCTGACTATAGTTTGATAAGACTACGACATTTACACATTATTTTCATACAGATCGATGTAAAACAGCGGGTTTAGAATAGCACACTACATGTATGTTGTTGCTAAGGTATGTTTGTTATGACAGTTATGGATTTTCTTGCATACTTACGCTTCATATCATACAGGTACCGCTCGTGTCGGTAATTTATGTTGACCGCCTCTCCTGCCCTACTATCGTCAGAACGGGCTATTGCCAGAAGGCACTTGTCTCTGACCTGTGTGGTATAGAGTGGTACAATCATCCTGATCCTCCCCCTCCTCCTCTTCATCATCATAATCATTATCATCATCATCATATCATCATCATCATCATTATCATCATCATCATCATCATCATCAGCATCATCATCATCATCATCATCATCATCATCATCATCATCATCATCATCACAATACTCATCATAATCATCATCATCATACTTATCATCATTATCATCATCATCATTAACATAATCATCATCATCATCATCATCATCATCATCATTTTCAATATCATCATCATCATCATCATCATCATCATCATCATCATCATCATCATCATCATCATCACTATCATCATCATTATCATCATCATCATCATCATCATCATCACCATTATCATCAACAACAACATCAAAATCAAGAATATTAACACAACTGTCATCATCATAAACTATCACCTTAATTCTGATATTAACCATTTAAAATCTAGTTTAACATTGAAAAAACTATGATTAGTTATAAGTTATGATTTTTTCTCGAACAAATAAATGTTACTGAGATAAAAGTCGTAAGTAAACACTTAATGTCAGTTGTAAAATGTATTGGAAGAATTCTACATCGTTCCTGAGATAAAACCAAAAATGTACCTTTGATTCATTGCAGGTTTTATCAAACTCGTCAATGTCCGAGTCATTATGCTGATGTCCATTCAAATTGAACAATGCTGTAAGATTGGTCAGGTACTCTTCATAGAACGTTGGCCGGGAGAAGGTGTTGTAGGTTGAATAGTTGCCAGATGACAAACTGTAGTTGAACCAGGACTCGTTCTCAGAGATGCGCACTGCGAGAGGAGAAAACATGCATTGGTCGTGACTTTTTGTCATCAACACGTCAGAGTTTACCAACTTCAACCAACCAATTAACGAAGTCGCCGTACCCTCCCTTCGCAATTCCATTGCTGAGAATACACATTGACCGACCGGTCACTCGATAAGATGTGTAAAGATAGCATTAAATATGTAGGGGACATCTAAATTGACTGATTAATGGAAATTTGAATAGTCGGAGTATTGTTTTACATTAGATTAAATCAATGACTTCGAATAACGCACTGGTTTCGGACAAGAATAACCGAGGCTCGACTGTATGTCGTATGGTTTACGAGTATGGTAAAAGTCTTACTTATTTACAAAAACATCAGCAATATTTGTTCTAAGGAAAAATTATTATCTCCTTTCTAGTATGCTATTTGATCAACGATTAAGTCTTTGAGGTGTTTCAGCCATATGTTGATGTAATTTTTAAACGTATATTCCAGTTTTTGTAAACAATGTATTTGACATAATGATGCCTTTTGTTCCACAACATTAAGACAAATTTCATCAGAAAATGTTAATTCTTTTTTTCGACACGTTTAACTTGTCTAAATTTTTATTGACTTTTTATTCATCTCAAGATTCTAGTAATCTTACCACCTTCTTATTTCAAATTTAACACCGTTAGTCTTTCTACGTTTGGAATCAGTTTTTACTTTAAACTCAAATCCGAGACAGATACAGAATAAAGGTGTTTGGGTTGAAATGTTTATATTTTATTATCAGGGCTAAGTCATGGTCCTAATAGGTGCCTCATGATTTATGACAAACATTTCAGGATCATTTTAATAAAAAAATGAAATATACGACAACCTAAGAAATTAGAGCAGGTATTAGATATCAAACCAACATCATTTCGCAAATACGACGCCAGTTTGTGTAACTTAATTACCAATGTGATATTTGTGTAACGCGATTACCTTATTGGTATAAGTGTAGTATCCAACTTTTGTATGATAACATTGAAGTGCACATGTATAAAATTGTACATGTACCATACAATGATGCACGAATCACCAATAAGATATTAGACGGACCGATATGCTTTAAGACTTTGGACGCTTTTATCATTCATATGAATATTCACATGCAGAAGTTGTATAACAGACTAAAATATCGCAGTTTTGTTGTTTGTTTTTAATGCGTGGGTATGTGCTAATGTTGTGAATACTTCATCCCAATGCAAGTGCTTACTGTATAACCCTTTAATGCAAGTGCTTACTGTATAACCCTTTATTTACACATTTTGAATAAAGAGACAACCTGTGACTGTAAAATGCTTCACCCTGTTTAAGCACTTCATTCAGTCCTGTTGCCGAACAATCGTTTTGTGCCATGTCGTGTCCTCGTCTTTCATTATAATGTTTACATTCAAGTGTTATGTTTTTACTTTAGTCAATTCGCTGGTTCGCATTTTAATGTTGATTTTGGAATTCTCGTTGGATCCTTTATGTCTTTTAAAGTAATAAATCGCGTATTTTGATTTTTGTTTCGTTTGTGTTTCTATTATTAAATTTAGAATCAGTTCAACGATTTTAAATTAGCAAACGTATATTTGCACTTGAAGTTCAAAGTCACCCAAAATAAATTATTTTAATAAGTTATGAATGTAATAAAGATCACAAACATAAATCAATACAAAAAGGTGATGCAATTTTATTCTTAAAAGTAATATTTACGTAAAGAAGAACAACAACTGTCACATATCTAGCATAGATCACTTACACGATTCACCAAAGTCGAACATATCCAATGGTTTTGAAACATTGAACAGGGTGCCATTGCTTGCTTTTATGTTGACGCTACCTCCAGCCAGTCCAGTTAGATTGCTATATGAGATGTTGTCCTTTATTTCATCTAATGTTATGGAGATATCTGACCCGCCTTGAAGTGTAAGCTGGAATTTGTTAGAAGAACACATAATGTGTTATATGACGAAACTGAAAAGAAGCGCGACTCATAAAATGGCAAAGTAGCAACAAAACTGTTTAATCGAAGACTTACGGTTAAAAAAATGATGCAGTAGAACCACACAAGAATTATCAACTTATCAACGATGGACGAACTTTATAGCCGACGATTTTAATTTGGAAATGTGTTCATCCTAAATTAAAGGATTTCATTCATCTAACATTTTAACGCCTATAGAATTATTTTAAAAAGTACATAATGTAGCCACTGCTAAAAAGAAAAAAATACAAAATAAATATTAAAGCAAAAATAAAATCATAGTCTATCACTTAATTAAATGCACCCAAGCGCGAGTAGACGTCAATTACTATTGTTTTGGTATTTTTTGTTGTCTTATATGATTACCATGATGATTAAGTTAATGATGCTGATAGTGTTTTTGAAAATAAGGATTATGATGTTGTAATTGATGATGTTGTTGCTGCTGCAATTCATGATGATAATGTTAATGAAGATGATGATGTGGTAAAGGAGGAGAATGATGATTATGACGAAATGATGATGGTGATGATGATGGTGATGATGATAGTGATGATGATGATGATAATGATGATAATGTTGATGATGATGGTGATGATGATAATGATGATGATAGTAATGATGATAATGATGATGGTGGTAAATATGATGATGATGATAATGGTTAAGCAGATTGAGATAATGCCGATGTTGATGATAATGTTATGATAATGATTATGTGGATAATGATAATGGCGATGATGGTGATCATGGTTGTCGTGGTCAGACTGCTGCTGCTTTTGTTGATGATGATGATAGTTTCGTGTTCCTACCTTTTTTATAAAACTTCTGAATCCTTTTAAGGTGAACGACACCTTTCCAGTGCCTACGAGAACCCCATAAATTAGGGGAGGTCTGGGAGGCATAGAGGATAAGCCACACGGAAACATCAAATTAGCGGGCACGCCATGTGGAGGACTGTCGTTGCTGGAACATACGGCCGCCCCGTGCTTGTACACGGTCACAACACCAGATGTCCGGTTTAGTTGAGCTTCAAACTGACCGATGTCGTCCTGATTATAAAACTGTACTAAATGTTAATGTGCAACACATATAGATCGTTGATTAGTGAGCTATATATTAAGCATTTAGTCAGTAAAACCTACGGAAATATTTAAATATAGGAATATGTGAATCATACTGTAAAACCAAAAAAGTATTCATACCATGAGTTGATGTACATTTACGCATTTGCGTTTTTAAACGTTTTTATGTGGCATTTAATACTATTGCACAGATGAGCATGTTTAAATAAACTTAAAGTTAGGAACGTCATAACATCTAATTAAGATTTTATGAAAAGAAAAATATTCTCTAAAGACTTGAACCTTTCAGAATAAAAAATACAGGTGTAATTGGTCTATTCTGTCAATATCAGCATTAGCTTAGGAAGCAGCATGAAGTAGGATATTACAGGTTTTTGCAAATTTAATTCAAACATTATATTGAAAAGCAATATAAAACCAACAACAGCATTCGTACATTTTTGCCTTTTTATGTTTTGTTTAATATGAAGTCCTATGGCCTACCTTAATAGCCACTGCAACAAAGATTGTACTGTCCTTATTTCCTGGGGTTACATAGTCTGCCCGGACTTGTACCGTTGTGTTTCTTGAAACAATAATTCACAGTTTGAGCTACAACCATAACCAGAAAGCCAAAAATATACAAAATAAAGAGAACAACTGTCATTAAAACATACAATGTATTCTCTGAATATTTCATAGTGGCAATGGATGTCCGGGTTTTACAGTTTAGAATGAGGCCGTTATACGTTTATTCAAGAACAAATAAATGTTTTCTCAAAACTTAGCTCATTTATTTGTGGTAGAGATGCAACATTTTAAACGTTGTCAGGTTATTTGTAAGCAGAGTTTATGTTCCATTAATAAAAAAATAATTTAATGTATTCGTTTTGAATTTGCTTGAGACAGAAAAGACATAATACGTTAAGTAAGATAACTTGGGCAAAAATTGTGTGCATATATTTTTATTGATTTTTTTTGCCGACTGACCGTTTCAAGGTGGCAAGGGTTAGGTTTGCTCTTTTTGGGAAATGATTCGTCACTTTTCTTACTTTTACATTTGGTTTTGTCCTGTGCCTTTTCGGGGTTTGGTATATAGTGCAACGCGTATAGGACTATATAATATATTCTTATTAAGGGAAATGGCTGAAACCAAAGACAGAAAAAATCAATCCTTTACAATATATGACATTGAAATGTATATCGTGTATAACTATTATGTAACTATGTGTAAATAATTTGCATGATTTCTTTAACTAACTTATCTAAAATGATATTCATAACACCAAAAACATTTTCATTTACCCCGTTTGCAGAAAGATATATTCTCCATGACCGTTGAAGTCATACTCTACCTTGTCTACTGTGGTGATGTGAGGATCGCCCCAAGAACGGACTGAAAATATGCGACATATATGAGTAATTAGTATTATGTTGGTGTCCGAAAGTAATATATCAACAATATAACGATAGAAAAGATCTAAGAGTAAAACAAGAAGAAAATAATACAAAAGTTGTAACGACAAGAACGTTTGGGGAAAAAAACAACGCGATAACACTTAACGTATAACGTGTTAATTAATTCATGTATCTTACTGTTTATTATTTAATGTAATTGTTTATGTGTGCCAACCCCCATGAGCAATAATATTCTTAACCTACCTGAATATACCTCACTCGTCACGCTGCTTACTTCACACAGGAGAACAACAGTCAGAACAAACCATTCGTACAACTTGATAGTCGCCATCTGTAACTCTCAAAACACTTTGATTTTATTTGTTGTATAATTAGTATAGTTCTATTGAATGTTTCATCAACAATCGTTTGAGGAAGCAATGCTAGTGACTATTAAATATGTAAATATTTCAAGAACTTATAAGATTAACGTTTTTGTGAGCAATGCATTTTAATATCAGACGTCATCACCAAATATTAATGTTGAACTATCTTTAAAATGTAAATTATTGCCTCTTTATAAAAATTCAATCTATTCTTTATGATTTAGTATAGTGTTGGTTTAGTTATATCACATAGTGTGTTCCCTATATCGTAACAAAAACGACTCGCGGTGCGCTGGTGGATGTTGCTATAATCATCGTAAAGGGTCGCTACAATTGATTTAAAAATCAAACTTAAATTAAATCATAACAAATACCATTGTATCATTTGTTCACCAATTCTGTCTTTTAAAGTTATTATTTTAATATGTAGGTGTATTAATACAAAATACGAACGCATTTAACGGAACGTAATAGAAACGTTTACACAATCATGCAGCAGATTTTCATTAGGTAACAGTTAAAAACAGCAAGAAACCAGTGTGCTATGTTGTTGCTAATCGTCCGCTTAATAATCATTGGATAATTAATTCCATATTGCTTAATGTCCGTACGTAACTTCTTATGAATAAGGATAAATAATTATACCCATAATACCCTTTTTAATCACTTTGATCATATTTTAAAATGTGTAGTTTTCTCATTAATGGATGTGATTGATGATTTTATTATAACACCTGCCACGAGTAATACTTTTTAGATAAACAAACATATAAACATTAATCTAACTAAATGAGAACAAAGTCAATTTAAATGTCAATTTTTCCGCCCAAAATAAATGTTTTTGTCATAGGATGTAATCGTATATATCGTTGCAAAATCCAAATAGATTCGATTAAACAAATTAACATAGCCTTTCATGTGAAACAGATGCAGCTCAACTTACTATATGTAGGACAAACCGTCTGAGAGTACACGTTATCCTGCTCTATAAACGATGGTCACCAGACTTGTGTGCAACTCACCCTTTATACCCCACCAATGGTTAAACGCCATGGTCAGTGCGCATGCCCATACACAGGATTATTGTTTCCTGTTGGGACAGTTTGATCTATCACGTATAAGTACAAAGTCAGGTATTTTCGAGCCCGGTCTGTACGATTATTTTCGTAGTAGTCACACATGTCAGCAACACAGAGCTATCCAAACGATTGATGTTGCATTTTTAAGTTGCCATAATTATAATTATTGACTTATTATTATTTATTGAAAAGTTGATGATAAATGTGGGTCTTGTCTTTCATTACACATGAATGTTTCCATCTCGGCAATTGGTTATTTTGTTAGGAGCATTTTTTGTCAAAGCTCTTTAAAGAAAGTTTATACATATATCACCTTGCTAGATCTTGAAAAACACTGCATATGTTAAATAAAGTAGTCGGATATTAGACGTTTTTTGTTATTATGAGTTGTTAATCACTGAGTAGAACCGCTGTACCATGAGATCTCCCATTTAAACAGTTTCAAGCAGTTAACTGTTATTTACCTGCACGTTTTTATTTATTTTTAAAGAAATATACCCTACCGGGTTTTCCTCTGGTAGGATTTGTCAAACAGGCTTAAATGTCTTACAAGCTTGAAGCTGGATTTGCTGCACCATGCTTTATAGCGTCAAAATTTGCGTAATGTTGTCAATTAATCTATAGGCAAAGGCTTTATGTCGCTTAAATAAACTTATCAGTAACTATTCTTGACGCAAAGTTAGCTATTTATTAAATACAATGTCAATTTATCTCCTTTTATCGCAACTTCGCTTTTGAGGACGTGTTTCAGATATCCGATTTGTCAAAGGAAGGACACAACATGCTGAGAATGTGCGTGTAGATATTGAATAAATTGATTTTTAACGGTCTGATAAGAGCATATTGATGTTTAATTTCAGTGTTTCAGATAATATTATCATTTGAGATTGACAGATTGTTTTTCATCTAAAAGCTTTTAATCGCGCAGTTTGAATTTTACATTGCGTCTGATTATAACCTGATAGTATCGATGCAGAAATGGAGAAGTGTTAATCTGGGAGACTACCAAACGTGAACCTCGCCTTACATTTTATTGTACCATAACGTTCCGTTCGAATAAGCCTATCATCACTTAATACTGAACCAGGCGATCACATTAGTTACAAAGCCTACAAGCGAATATCTCTATATCAAGATTGCAAATATGTAAATATGGCAAGGTTTAATGATAATTCTAAAATATATTAAAAATGCAACAAGGCGTCGATACATAATGCAAGTTACAAAAAAGAAACTTTAAGACGACACATTGTGCAAATTGAGAAAATACAATAGTCTTTGCCTTGGAATGGTAGATGTCAAAGCGAACGTCTGATAAAAAATGTCAAATAGAAAATATTCCCAAAAGTTTTGTTTCCTTAAAGTAACCTGAAATATATCGAACATAGACGGTAAGAATAAGACGTGAGAGAACTGCGATAAAGATCATGTTACTGATGCTGACGATGAGTAAGACGTGAGAGAACTGCGATAAAGATCATGTTACTGATGCTGACGATGAGTAAGGCGTGAGAGAACTGCGATTAAGATCATGTTACTGATGCTGACGATGAGTAAGATGTGAGAGAACTGCGATAAAGATCATGTTACTGACGCTGACGATGAGTAAGATGTGAGAGAACTGCGATAGAGATCATGTTAGTGATGTGACGATGAGTAAGGCGTGTGAGAACTGCGATAAAGGTCATGTTACTGATGCTGGCGATGAGTAAGACGTGAGAGAACTGCGATAAAGATCATGTTACTGATGTGACGATGAGTAAGGCGTGAGAGAACTGCGATAAAGATCATGTTACTGATGCTGACGATGAGTAAGACGTGAGAGAACTGCGATAAAGATCATGTTACTGATGTGACGATGAGTAAGACGTGAGAGAACTGCGATAAAGATCATGTTAGTGATGCTGACGATGAGTAAGGCATGAGAGAACTGCGATAAAGATCATGTTACCGATGCTGACGATGAGTAAGGCGTGAGAGAACTGCGATAAAGATCATGTTACTGATGCTGACGATGAGTAAGACGTGAGAGAACTGCGATAAAGATCATGTTACCGATGCTGACGATGAGTAAGACGTGAGAGAACTGCAATTAAGATCATGTTACCGATGCTGACGATGAGTAAGACGTGAGAGAACTGCAATTAAGATCATGTTACCGATGCTGACGATGCTAATGTTGATGATCTAGTATAATCAGACTATGCACAACACCGAACTTGCTGATTTGCAACTACGTTATTGTATTATCATAATTATTGTCATTATCAATCATCATCACCGGCATCCTTATTATCAACATTCATCACAAATAGACACATGTTCAGAGCGGACAAGTCTAAATAAAATCACAATCAATAAATTTTATTGAATTTAAACAATAACAAAATACAAAGACAAAGAAGAAAAGGAAAAAGTCAACCTTTGTGTTAAACAAGAGAACGAATCATACTTTATTCAATCTCTAAGAACTGCACTCCGGCTGCACAAATAGAAATTTATGCAAACTAGCATATTATTGAAAAAGAAATCGTTGAGAACAAGACAGTAAAAAGACCGTCTACAACATCAGAACTTTAAAAACGATAAAGTAAACCATGTTAATCCTAAATACTTAACCATAACGAAAATCCCCGAAAACGTTCGATGATCAACGAATGCAAATTTGCGAACATTGGTCGGACGAGTCGTTTATGTTACAGAAGGTAACGTCACAGAAAACGAACAACCCCTCCTGGTTAGTCGTGTATTCAAACTCTGTGAAGACAAATCGGGTCTCGCGGATCGTCTGTGAGAGTATGTGTGTACTTGGGTCCACTTCACAGCTGGAGATAGAAAACTATTTATTTAACAATAGGCCAAATATAAGGCATACAGCGATTATACTGTCTTTAAAACGTGTTATTAAATATTTTCTGCCATAGACTATGTTACAAAATTAACATCATTGTAACTAGGTTTTTGTTTCAAAAACTAAGAGAATCGTTTGTATATACATTTAATAAGTGTTCAGGGTCACGGCATTAGATATAATACAGCTGTTTTATTTAAATATAATAATTAAGTTTATCAATTCATTTAATAAAATAGAAAAATTAACGTCATAAGAACGTATATAGTGCAGTATGAGTTTAGGTGAGATATTATGACAAAACCTGCCCGTTAGATATGAGCATATATCTTAGTGGAGCCAAGGAATCTATCGATGGTTTTGTGTAACACGTGTGCACGCGGATCTTCTGTGACGTCATTGTAAACACTTTGACGTAGACCTCATCACCGACGGTAACGTGAAGTGGATTGCCTTCGATCTGGTGAGAGAATTGAGGATCACGATAGAAAGTCATGTTCAAGTCATTTTGGTCGGCTCCTTGCACGCTGTGTATAGACCCATCCAGTGGTAGATGGTCATTGTGGAGATGTCCTGAAAAATGGTAAACAAACTGATAAATAGAGATACCAGGTTAGTGTTGATATAGATAAATGTTATTATGCGAGGCTAAGAAAATCAGAAAGCACGAGGCTTGCCAAGTGCTTTCTGATTTTCGGGCCGAGCATGATAACATTTATCTATATCAACACTAACCTGGTATTCTTTTTATCCCACCATCAACAGCTTTTCAAAGGGAAACATTTAAATTTACCGCTACTGCTCCTCCCTTACATGATCTGACATTCCAATGCAATACACGGAATTCATGCGCGATCAATAGAGTAATTCGGCTGTAAGAAATAGTTCTATTTAACAATAAAAAGAAAAGACAATAAACATGATATTCCTTTTTATTTTATTTGCGCTATACATAAGGTTGTAATTTTATTGATTAAAATAACTGAAAATAATGGTTGGAAAAAAAGAACAACAAAAATCACACCCTCGTGTAAAGTTATACATGTAGTGTGTAGTGTCAAGGCCGTGTAACATTAAAGTTGCTACGCACTTGGCATTAAGAAACACGAATTACATTCGAGGTTTGTGTGTGTGTTAGTGGCTGTAACAAACAGTAGCTTATGGATTTTAGTTGTTGATGACATTGAAATTATGAACATTGAACATAGCGCTTTAAAATTTCGAAGATAGTTGTGTTTTTGACAGGATGACTTGCGAAATTTGGAGAAATGTTGGGATTGGAGGTGGTGAGTTGGTGTTCATGTTTACGTCTAGAAACTGTGATTTTTTAGCACATTCGTCCAGATCTGTGCCGTCAGCTGTATTTGGTTCGACCAAAGATCGAGCTCTATCTAAACCATTTGAATGTTCATCATGTAACGACATTTGATCATCAGGATCTGCCCTAAGATTAGGCAGATGATTGCAATCTGAGACAGTCACCACAGATTCAAGATCAATTTCATTCTAAAAATGTTCGGATTAAAGCCAGATTTTGCCTCGAAATCCTCGTAGCTCATCTCTTCAACACTGCTTAGGTTTTTACACGATTCTTCATCACATTCTTTCAATTCACACTAAATAACATCAAAACAACGGTGACTCGCATGATCAGACATTTCGAGAGTTGTTTTTATTAGACTACAAATTCGTACTTTTATTGATTTTATTACTATTACTAAACAATTTTAATCATGTTCCTGTAATACATGTTGTTTCATTTTTCTGATATATTTTTATTTTTTCAAATTTTCTATATCACTGTTAAATAAAACTTCGGAATGAAGCGAGGAACTGTCCGGTTAGCTCAGTCGGTAAAGACCCTGCCACTTAAATTTTTAATCCTGCAGGTCAGAGATCGAAACCGCTCTCATCCTATTTTTTTTTAAATAGCCTCTTTTGCTCTATTTCACCAAAATTTTTACTATGGGCATTTTTGGGGTGACCACAAGCATAATTACGGGATAAATGAGTTTCGTTCTCGTAAACACTGATCGTTTCGTCAAAAAAGTAGTCCGGCAGGTGCGCGAATATCGGTTGATAAAGCTCATCTTTATCACACGGGTTATATCAACTGATATTTACAGAGATGGTGGGATAAATAGAGTCAAACATTCCTTTATTCCTTTAAATTTTACTCATAATGCTTAGTAACAGATATGAATGAGTTGATTTCGATATACATTCACCAGTAAATAAATTACTAATGAAATTGAGTCGACATTAAACCCGACATAAAAATCTACTCATAATGGTACAAGAAGCAGGTCATACCGGAAGTAGTCTTGTTCTTGTTTACGGTGCACTCTAGGCTAATTGTCCAGTTGAAGTGGCGGATGATATAAGGTCGGATTGGGTCATGCTCTGCGTAGATCAGTTGGTTGGAATACACGGATTCTCCATGCCGGATCTATTTTGTATAAGGAGTCAACAATTAACACAAAGGACATTGCAATCAGTAAATGGTTAAATGTTTCAGTATAAAATAATATGTACATGCACCAAATTCATAGTATTATTTTAAAAAAAAAATACTAAATTTAAATAACTAGGAAATATATGCTTGACACATTGATTAAACTTGCATTGCGGACGTCCCAATGACAAGAGTGTTGATGACGTGATTGAACATTTGCTAAATAATGGATAATGTGATTATGTTTGGTGTTCACGAATATGAATATATTCACCAAAGTAATAGCTTAAAATATCATACGCAATACTGAACTACGTTGGAAACAAGTTTACACAATCACCTAGAAATGAGAAAGTATAGTAAGTATGTGATTATTTGTGGTGTACACGAATGTGACAATACATTTTTACCTCAGGTTGTCTTATCATAGGCAAGGGTGGGTCATGTTGCATACAAGTTAACACCCACTCCTAAAGAATGGGCAATTATGGAAATTGCTTTAACATCAAGAAATACATGTGTTCCTAACCGACTCATAGGTTGTGCATTCCTTCAGCCCCTGATTAAAGTGCAGATAACCATTCCAAGTCTCCTGGCCAGTACAAGAGTTATCTCCCATGTAGATATCAGAAGCCTTGGCATTTGGGACAAGTTGACGTAACGTGTTCATGTTGACTCGGACGTCCCATCCGAATTCGTTACATCTCACTGTGACGGCGTCTTCGACTCGCATTTCTGGAAAAGTGTTAAAGTTTTTATATAACGTATAGACAGCGATGTTGGAAACCGTATCATATAAACGACCGATGCTACCTGATCCATCTGAAAAACATATATTTTGTCAAAAAATGATATCTTTACAGTAAGAAAACACGGAATCTACAAAGCATATATTACATTGCAATAAAATGTCGGGTAGTATAACTACATGTACCCTGTAAGCTACGGCGACAGCACTTAACATACTCAGATAGAACCAATGCCTCCGATTATGTCACATTCGAGTGCTTACAAACAGTTGTGCTAATTTTCTAAATACAACCAATTGTTAGCAATTGCAGAGAAGTACTATTATAGGAATTATCATACCCATTTTGACACATGGTCCTCCATCTTTTCTCCCGTAACCTCTGACACAGTCGCACATATAATTTCCAGGTGTGTTTCGACAGACCTCATTTTCTTTGCAAGTTACTCCTTCGTTACTCGTCTTTATCTGCAACAGATAGTGTTTTTAATATAAAGTAAATAAAATAAACCGTGCAAGTGGGTAAGATGTTAGCCTCTTGCTTCGGGTCTTCGAGAGCTTTGAAATATAGACATATATATCTTTCACAGAAGGATCCAACAAAACTTACAATGGCAAAATATTTGTAAAACAGGACAGAGAGGAAATAACAAAAAGACAGCGGACTTTTTATATGTCTATAAAGTATTAGTGTTTTACCTTATGTTTTCCCTTTGAGAATTACCTTCACAATTATATCCATTCGACATAAGTCTGTAACCATGGTGACACGTGCAAGTGTAGGATCCATCTGTGTTTGTGCAGTTACTGTTGACGTCACATTTATCGCCACCATCGTACTTGGAATCACATTCGTCTTCGTCTAAAGACAGAAAACAAAGACATCATTTTTCTTCTTCTTCTTCAAACTTAAACACGTATTTTTAACAGATATCATTCTATTCTCGGGAGAGGCATACATACATTATATTACATATATTTTATTCTCAATATACACTATCTTAAATATTTTTTTTTCCTTTTTGAAAAGCTGACCCTTCACACGAGAAAAAAAGGGCAAAAACGGATCAGAAACGAATTTCAACACCTCCATCGCCCGACGTTGCTACAGGATTATTTCTATAGTTAACAATGACAAATACAAATTGTAATACAAAGCTACAATTATAATGTATGTTACGTTAAAACAGGGATCCTCTAACAAGAAAATATGACAAAGTCCAATGAAAAGGCATGGGACAAAGGTATTCACATGCAAGCTTAAGTATAACTTTTGAATTCTATTTGAGATATCAAGGGTTAGTGCAAGTCTAGTTAGAACGCAACGAGTCTTAGATATAGAAGGGTCAATCTAACGCCAAATCACCGCTAACCCCACGCCCCGCCCCCCCCACCCCCACCCCCACCCCCACACCCGCCAACAAATGAAAAAAGCGTAGTATGGTTATTTCTTGTTCTATACGACTTACTATAAATATATATTAAAAGTTGGACAGAAAAAAGATCACGGGAAAGTTTTTTAAAAATGGCGGCTAAAAATGACTGCTAATGAAAATCGGTCCTATTTACCATCAGATAATACTTTTTTTTTCTTTTTTTTAACAATGGCAATGCCATAATTGTGCGATGAAATGTAAACAAGAATATTTGCAGTCTGTGAATTTCCAATAGAACCATAAATTATTATTTCATGACGTCATACGATATCCTGGCACGACGTCTTGTCATCCCGTCATTACATTTTAACTGTACATTTTTGTAGTTTAATGGTTATTGTCACCGTTGATTAAAATTTCTTACTGCTTCAATCAATGGTCTGCATGCCTTCAGCTGATTTTCCACCTGCATCACTTGAACTGGCATATGAACTGCTGTAGAACACACAGGTCAGGAAAAGTTAATAAACCTTTCATTAGAGGTCAATAATTATGTTTGATGATGTAAATAAGACATGAAGGCATGTGCTATAATGTATAGCTATATGAGGTGCCAACTCTTAACAAATCAATGTTTATGATTGGTTACTGAATTTTTTCTAGAGATTGACAACATCCTTTTTGTATCTTGCTTAAACGATATTCACTAACCTTGACGACTTTAACCCCTTACGTCATGAAGATTTTAATTATATTTTCATGAAGATTTCAGTTGTTTTCACAAAAAATGACAGATATTAGATGTTAAGAAAAAAAGGGACAAAAATGAAAAGATCATGTACCACTACTTCAGTTTATTTTCTTCACAAGACTCTTACTCTACACATGAACAAAAGTATGAGGATGAGACAGGTTGGGGAAAAGGTAGTGAACGATCTAAGAATGACTTACACGTACAAAATAGCATTACAGCCAATGATATGTTTTGCTAAGACTGAAGTATGACATTATTTTCAGGAAAATAAAATGAGCTCGTCAAGTCAAGGCAAGAGTTTGATGAGGCTATGGCGCTTCGTGAAAAAGTAGCTGATGTTATCAACCGTGCTTGCATTGGTAAAGGTGTCAACATCATAGTAGAAAGGGGAACGAGAGTACACAAAACATGTCGGATGAACCGTATTAACAAAAAGGACATTGCTTTAAGCCGGAAAGACCTGAAAAAGTCCGTTCAATTACGGAAAGGAAGTGCTCGTGTTTCCTTGGGGCCATTTGACTATAACGCACACTTTTTGTGGAACTGTAGTTAAAAAGGATCCAAAACGAAATAGTGCTGAAAGGGAGATTCATAGCTCTGTGAAAACAGATGCATTTGTTCAAACAATTTTGGTCCATTGCAAAACAAGAGGGGATGAATGAGTCATTGCTTTTCAAGCCCCCACTGAGCATTTGGGGACCTTCATGCCGCCGACTGTATTTATCACCAGTCATGTAACGTTAATTTTCGCACTATGCGTGAAATTCCGATAATAAACATGTCAGATTCTTCGTGATTACTACAACTCACCTCAGGAAGATGACGAGGAAGCACGGAAACAACTATTTTATAGTTGTATCGCTTAAGTGTTCCTGCAGAAAGCATGGACATGATTGCACCAGTACGTGTGGTCATTATTGATAAGATGGCAACTGTGAGAATATGTCAAATGAACCAGTAATGGAAGAGGATGATGGACAAGACTGTATCTGAGAAGCTACAAAATAGCATTTATGCATGACTATATAAACATCTAAGACCGGCCTTTGTTATGACGTCATCACGTCATTTTGACGTCATTAAGTAAGTGCATTTGCAACTGACATTTCTAGGTCTACTGTTATTTGAATGACATTCATAACAACAAAATTCATTAGAACATCGGGTTTTACAACTTGCAATTTTATGACAATCGGTAAGATGTTTACACTTTTCTGTAGCAGCCATCTTTTTTACGTCATTTTTGACACTTTCCCGAGTGTTAAAATTGTCCAACTTTCGATATGTTGTTCGTCTAATATAGGAGTACGAAAAACAATCATACAAGGTTTTTTAATTATTTTTTTTGGCGTGGGGTGGGGGGTGGGAGTAGGGTTAGATAGTTAATTGACCCGCGTAATACGTGTGTTTCTCATTTATCTAATGTTTTTGTTTGTGTGTTGTTGTTTTTTAGTTTTAGCGGGGTTTTTTTACGTCAGTATTGACTTTTTCACAACTTTCGATATGATGTTCGTGTCATATAGGAGTACGAAAAACAATCATACATTTTTTATTTTTTTTTAGGGGGGTGGGGTCAGATGGTTAATTGACCCGCATAATACGTGTGTTTCTTTCTCATTGATCTCACGTTGTTGTTGTTGTTTTTCATTTTTAACGTTAAAGGTCGATATATGCACGTACTATGCGTTTAGGTTGATAGCTAATTGGCGTGTCTCTTGTTTGTATGATTACACCAATAATACAAGTAAGTTCAATCAATGATACTTATCCGGAATAAGCGTTCGTCATCAACTGTGAGTAGGTAATTGTGAGATTAAGCAAATACCATGGAGCGTTTGCTTTATGCTAAATCTCAAAACTTCAATATCACTGTTGTTTCTTTAAAACTCATTATTTCATACAATCCGTGGGATTATAGTATGTGATGCTAAGAGACACATGTATACATTTTAGTAAAACTACACGAACTAGAGTGCAAGTGGCAATCAGGGCATTTTACCATCAAACTTGAAACTCGTTTTAATTTTTATCAGCCTTACTTGATTGTATTTTCCGATAATAACGCGTCAATCTCAGCCCTAGTTTGACAAGGGGTATTACAGACGACAAGTTAAAGACGAAAAGCGACCACATGTCAGCCTACCGTGGCATATTTGTTTATCACTTTGAAAATCGTTGTATCTTCCCTTTGGACATGGGGCGCAAGGTCCGGTGTCATCTCTAATGTTGTCCCCATTACACATGGATTGGTTAAAGCAGGTGGTCACTGTGCAAGGATCTAGATGTATCTCGCAATAATCGCCAGTGACGTATTTGTCATCTTGACAAATGCATGTATCTGAAGACAATTAATGAAGACAATACACAAAAGTCAAAATTAATGAAATGAGTAAAATTAAAGTCTGTGGTTAAAGGAGGGTTCATGCATGTCATTTTAGAATTAGACATACTGTGTGGAATGTAATTATTCTTTAATATGCACTTCACTCTTTAAATGATAAATTACGTTGTTCATATAAAAATGAATGAAAACAATACATAAAAGTAAAACAAAGTAAAATGAATGTCTGTGACCAAAGGAGATTTTATAAATGTCATTTTAGAATCAAACATGCAGTGTGGAATTTATTTACATCCCTAGACCTGCTACTTCATCACCGACATAATTGTTGGTGAACGTCCACACGTATAAGATGCATATGAACATTTCATTTATTATAAATTGTCATTATGACACACTCTGTACACAACTGTTTTACTTTAGAATAATACATTTAACTAAACTCTTGTTAATTGTGTTCAAATTTGTTTGTTTGTTAATAGTTACAGTCTTAAGATTTAGAATCATATATTTGTACCTAAATATGTACATGGGTTTATGTACAATTAAACTTCGATATTTAAACTTTTTATATTTTATTGTTAATATAAAGTACAAGCCGATCAAATAGCAAAATCTTTAGGAAACATACATTTATTAGCACGACACGTCTAAATGTTTGTGCGATAGTATAACATATTATTGCCTTACCGGAATGTTCTTTATCACACTGAGAGGTTTTGTTACAGCCACAAAACTGTACTTCAACATCTCTGAATATAGTGCTGTTAAATATGTCATGAACCGTGAACGTGATCTTGATGCTGCCATTCATATGTCGAAGCGATGGTAGAACAGTCCAGTTGAAGATTCCAGATACACTGTCTGTAGTTTGTAAGTAAGAAAACATGCTTTTTGTGTGTTTTATCATTTTGATGTTAGTTTATGAACCCTGTATGAAATATTTAGCAAACAACTTGAATGGAATTTGGTGTTATTTTGGGGTTATGTCAGTTTAAACTAGCATACTAATATAACGACATAAATGTTTATTTTAAAATATGACAATAAATGTCAGTGAAACTTACTATAAAACTTTTTTATTCATAAATTATTACTTCCCTTTTCCAATTACCCTGGTAACATGAAATATTTTAAAATCCCCCCCCCTCCATTACTTCATAAAACGCTGCACAATACATTCCCTCGATTTTGCTTTTCGGGAACTAATAAAATGTGTTCAAAGGACCTTGACAAATTTTTCAACATCCCTCATAAACCTTTAACGTTGTCAAATCACTTAAGGGATCATAAAATATTTTCAAAAGAACTCTTCTTGTCCGTTCTTTGGTTAAACTTTATTTAATAAATTAAGTTTAAAATTATTATTAACACGTGTAGCATAATTTACAAATATAGCTTTATACCTACCGTATTAAGTCTTCCGAAAAAGACTTTAATGCACAAAAAAGTAGAAAGGTGATGGTCATGTTATGTGTATTATCAATATGTAATCATTTCTGCTAGAAATACAAATGTTTTTGTTAGTCTTACCTAGCATGAAGTGTGTCTTTGGAAGATTAGTTTCTACCAGGAATGTTAGAATATCTCCGGTGTTGTTGTCGTGAACGTAGTTAGACAGATTAAGGATGACAGAGTGGTTGTCAGCCAGATAGACATCCAAATCTGGTATCTCGTCCGTGAAGTAGGGAGGGGTGTTATCTGTAGAAACAAGCGGAAAATTGAAAGTTAAAAGGTGGTGGTTTGAACGGTTAGTAAACTATTTACAGAGAAATTATATTAAATATATATCCTCTATTTGATGTACGTTTACTTCCTACATCTCTCGTGGGCCATTAGGGCCGACAGTTTTCAAGATGGCCGCTTTTTATATTCCAGTATGCACCATTTGATTGAAGATGTTGATAGTGACATGAAAGTCCTAATTTTAGTTTGCATCTCTTGTCGGACATGATGATACTAATTCTCTAAAATATATTTAATATCTCAACGAAATAATAACAATAGAATGTTCAACACATTTTTTTGCAATAAATATTGTTTTGAGAATCTTAACACCGTTTTTGAGATGAGTTAACCCTTACTAAACTGCTCTTATTGCATCGCTTTAATATCTGAAGCCAACAATATGTTGCTGTGATACCTTAGAATAATACTCTATATGTATTTTGTTGGTAAAGTTTGTATGTTAGGAAAGTTATGGGTACTCTTATATACTTACGCCTCATGTCATACAGGTATTGCTCTTGTCGGAAATGTATGTTGACCGCCTCTCCTGCCGCTATATTACCAGAACGGGCTATGGCCAGAAGGCACTCGTATCTGACCTGTGTTGTATAGAGTGGATAACAATCATCCTAATCACCCTGATCATCCGCCTTCTCCTCCTCCTCCTCATCAATAACAGTATCATCATCATCATCATCATTATCATCATTATTATCATCATCATCATCATCATCATCATCATCATCATCATCATCATCAACAACAACAACAACAACAACAACATCAATAGCAAGAATATTAACACAACTGTCATTATCATAAACTATCACCTTAATCCTGATATTGACCAATTAAAATCTAGTTTAACATTGAAAAAACTATGATTAGTTATAAGCTATGATTTTGGCTCGAACAAATAAATGTTACTGAGATAAAAGTCGTAAGTAAACACTTAATGCCAGTTGTAAAATATATTGGAAGAATTCTACATCGTTCCTGAGATAAAACCAAAAATGTACCTTTGACTCATTGCAGGTTTTATCAAACTCGTCAATGTCCGAGTCATTATGCTGATGTCCATTCAAATTGAACAATGCTGTAAGATTGGTCAGGTACTCTTCATAGAACGTTGGCCGGGAGAAGGTGTTGTAGGTTGAATAGTTGCCAGATGACAAACTGTAGTTGAACCAGGACTCGTTCTCAGAGATGCGCACTGCGAGAGGAGAAAACATGCATTGGTCGTGACTTTTTGTCATCAACACGTCAGAGTTTAACAACTTCAACCAACCAATTAACGAAGTCGCCTTCGCAATTCCATTGCTGAGAATACACATTGACCGACCGGTCACTCGATAAGATGTGTAAAGATAGCATTAAATATGTAGGGGACATCTAAATTGACTGATTAATGGAAATTTAAATAGTCGGAGTATTTTTTACACTAGATTAAATCAATGAAGTGCGAGGCTGGAGCGCTCCACAAACCAGGTTTAAGCACCCCAGTTGGCCCTTTTGCCGACTGACCGTTCCAAGGCGGTAACTGATGGTTTTTCTGTGTGTGTGTTATGTCTAGTCTCTGTGTTTTTTGTCACATTTACATTTACCTCGTCTGCCTTGGCCTGCAGGTAGATAAAATTTAAATATCTGTGAAAATTTTGATAGGACCTTTTCTTATTTACCTATTCGAATAACGCATTGGTTTCGGACAAGAATAACCGAGGCTCGACTGTATGTCGTATGGTTTACGAGTATGGTAAAAGTCTTACTTATTTACAAAAACATCAGCAATATTTGTTCTAAGGAAAAATTATTATCTCCTTTCTAGTATGCTATTTGATCAACGATTAAGTCTTTGAGGTGTTTCAGCCATATGTTGATGTAATTTTTAAACGTATATTCCAGTTTTTGTAAACAATGTATTTGACATAATGATGCCTTTTGTTCCACAACATTAAGACAAATTTTATCAGAAAATGTTAATTCTTTTTTTCGGCACGTTTAACTTGTCTAAATTTTTATTGACTTTTTATTCATCTCAAGATTCTAGTAATCTTACCACCTTCTTATTTCAAATTTAACACCGTTAGTCTTTCTACGTTTGGAATCAGTTTTTACTTTAAACTCAAATCCGAGACAGATACAGAATAAAGGTGTTTGGGTTGAAATGTTTATATTTTATTATCAGGGCTAAGTCATGGTCCTAATATGTGCCTCATGATTTATGACAAACATTTCAGGATCATTTTAATAAAAAATGAACTATACGACTGCCTAAGAAATTAGAGCAGGTATTAGATATCAAACCAACATCATTTCGCAAATACGACGCCAGTTTGTGTAACTTAATTACCAATGTGATATTTGTGTAACGCGATTACCTTATTGGTATAAGTGAAGTATCCAACTTTTGTATGATAACATTGAAGTGCACGTGTATAAAATTGTACATGTACCATACAATGATGCACGAATCACCAATAAGATATTAGACGGACCGATATGCTTTAAGACTTTGGACGCTTTTATCATTCATATGAATATTCACATGCAGAAGTTGTATAACAGACTAAAATATCGCAGTTTTGTTGTTTTTTTAAATGCGTGGGTATGTGCTAATGTTGTGAATACTTTATCCCAATGCAAGTGCTTACTGCATAACCCTTTAATGCAAGTGCTTACTGTATAACCCTTTATTTACACATTTTGAATAAAGAGACAACCTGTGACTGTAAAATGCTTCACCCTGTTTAATCACTCCATTCAGTCCTGTTGCCGAACAACCGTTTTGTGCCATGTCGTGTCCTCGTCTTTCATTATAATGTTTACATTCAAGTGTTATGTTTTTACTTTAGTCAATTCGCTGGTTCGCATTTTAATGTTGATTTTGGAATTCTCGTTGGATCCTTTATGTCTTTTAAAGTAATAAATCGCGTATTTTGGTTTTTGTTTCGTTTGTGTTTCTATTATTAAATTTAGAATCAGTTCAACGATTTTAAATTAGCAAACGTATATTTGCACATGAAGTTTTAAGTCACCCAAAATAAATTATTTTAATAAGTTATGAATGTAATAAAGATCACAAACATAAATCAATACAAAAATGTGATGCAATTTTATTCTTAAAAGTAATATACACGTAAAGAAGAACAACAATTGTCACATATCTAGCATGGATCACTTACACGATTCACCAAAGTCGAACATATCCAATGGTTTTGAAACATTGAACAGGGTGCCATTGCTTGCTTTTATGTTGACGCTACCTCCAGCCAGTCCAGTTAGATTGCTATATGAGATGTTGTCCTTTATTTCATCTAATGTTATGGAGATATCTGACCCGCCTTGAAGTGTAAGCTGGAATTTGTTAGAAGAACACATAATGTGTTATATGACGAAACTGAAAAGAAGCGCGACTCATAAAATGGCAAAGTAGCAACAAAACTGTTTAATCGAAGACTTACGGTTAAAAAAATGATGCAGTAGAACCACACAAGAATTATCAACTTATCAACGATGGACGAACTTTATAGCCGACGATTTTAATTTGGAAATGTATTCATCCTAAATTAAAGGATTTCATTCTTTTAACATTTTAACGCCTATAGAATTATTTTAAAAAGTACATAATGTAGCCACTGCTAAAAAGAAAAAAATACAAAATAAATATTAAAGCAAAAATAAAATCATAGTCTATCACTTAATTAAATGCACCCAAGCGCGAGTAGACGTCAATTACTATTGTTTTGGTATTTTTTGTTGTCTTATATGATTACCATGATGATTAAGTTAATGCTGATAGTGTTTTTGAAAATAAGGATTATGATGTTGTAATTGATGATGTTGTTGCTGCTGCAATTCATGATGATAATGTTAATGAAGATGATGATGTGGTAAAGGAGGAGAATGATGATTATGACGAAATGATGATGGTGATGATGATGGTGATGATGATAGTGATGATGATGATGATAATGATGATAATGTTGATGATGATGGTGATGATGATAATGATGATGATAGTAATGATGATAATGATGATGGTGGTAAATATGATGATGATGATAATGGTTAAGCAGATTGAGATAATGCCGATGTTGATGATAATGTTATGATAATGATTATGTGGATAATGATAATGGCGATGATCGTGATCATGGTTGTCGTGGTCAGACTGCTGCTGCTTTTGTTGATGATGATGATAGTTTCGTGTTCCTACCTTTTTTATAAAACTTCTGAATCCTTTCAAGGTGAACGACACCTTTCCAGTGCCTACGAGAACCCCATAAATTAGGGGAGGTCTGGGAGGCATAGAGGATAAGCCACACGGAAACATCAAATTAGCGGGCACGCCATGTGGAGGACTGTCGTTGCTGGAACATACGGCCGCCCCGTGCTTGTACACGGTCACAACACCAGATGTCCGGTTTAGTTGAGCTTCAAACTGACCGATGTCGTCCTGATTATAAAACTGTACTAAATGTTAATGTGCAACACATATAGATCGTTGATCAGTGAGCTATATATTAAGCATTTAGTCAGTAAAACCTACGGAAATATTTAAATATAGGAATATATGAATCATACTGTAAAACCAAAAAAGTATTCATACCATGAGTTGATGTACATTTACGCATTTGCGTTTTTAAACGTTTTTATGTGGCATTTAATACTATTGCACAGATGAGCATGTTTAAATAAACTTAAAGTTAGGAACGTCATAACATCTAATTAAGATTTTATGAAAAGAAAATTATTCTCTAAAGACTTGAACCTTTTAGAATAAAAAATACAGGTGTAATTGG
Source organism: Sinonovacula constricta (assembly GCA_007844125.1). Classification (NCBI taxonomy): domain Eukaryota; kingdom Metazoa; phylum Mollusca; class Bivalvia; order Cardiida; family Solecurtidae; genus Sinonovacula; species Sinonovacula constricta. The sequence continues at coordinate 50,194,192 of CM017570.1, forward strand.
TCTATTCTGTCAATATCAGCATTAGCTTAGGAAGCAGCATGAAGTAGGATATTACAGGTTTTTGCAAATTTAATTCAAACATTATATTGAAAAGCAATATAAAACCAACAACAGCATTCGTACATTTTTGCCTTTTTATGTTTTGTTTAATATGAAGTCCTATGGCCTACCTTAATAGCCACTGCAACAAAGATTGTACTGTCCTTATTTCCTGGGGTTACATAGTCTGCCCGGACTTGTACCGTTGTGTTTCTTGAAACAATAATTCACAGTTTGAGCTACAACCATAACCAGAAAGCCAAAAATATACAAAATAAAGAGAATAACTGTCATTAAACCATACAATGTATTCTCTGAATATTTCATAGTGGCAATGGATGTCCGGGTTTTACAGTTTAGAATGAGGCCGTTATACGTTTATTCAAGAACAAATAAATGTTTTCTCAAAACTTAGCTCATTTATTTGTGGTAGAGATGCAACATTTTAAACGTTGTCAGGTTATTTGTAAGCAGAGTTTATGTTCCATTAATAAAAAAATAATTTAATGTATTCGTTTTGAATTTGCTTGAGACAGAAAAGACATAATACGTTAAGTAAGATAACTTGGGCAAAAATTGTGTGCATATATTTTTATTGATTTTTTTTGCCGACTGACCGTTTCAAGGTGGCAAGGGTTAGGTTTGCTCTTTTTGGGAAATGATTCGTCACTTTTCTTACTTTTACATTTGGTTTTGTCCTGTGCCTTTTCGGGGTTTGGTATATAGTGCAACGCGTATAGGACTATATCATATATTCTTATTAAGGGAAATGGCTGAAACCAAAGACAGAAAAAATCAATCCTTTACAATATATGACATTGAAATGTATATCGTGTATAACTATTATGTAACTATGTGTAAATAATTTGCATGATTTCTTATCTCATTATGATATTCATAACACAAACAGCATTTTCATTCACCCCGTTTGCAGAAAGATATATTCTCCATGACCGTTGAAGTCATACTCTACCTTGTCTACTGTGGTGATGTGAGGGTCGCCCCAAGAACGGACTGAAAATATGCGACATATTTCAGTAATTAGTATTATGTTGGTGTCAGAAAGTAATATATCAACAATATAACGATAGAAAAGATCTAAGAGTAAAACAAGAAGAAAATAATACAAAAGTTGTAACGACAAGAACGTTTGGGGAAAAAAAAAACACGATAACACTTAACGTATAACGTGTTAATTAATTGATGTATCTTACTGTTTATTATTTAATGTAATTGTTTATGTGTGCCAACCCCCATGAGCAATAATATTCTTAACCTACCTGAATATACCTCACTCGTCACGCTGCTTACTTCACACAGGAGAACAACAGTCAGAACAAACCATTCGTACAACTTGATAGTCGCCATCTGTAACACTCAAAACACTTTGATTTTATTTGTTGTATAATTAGTATAGTTCTATTCAATGTTTCATCAACAATCGTTTGAGGAAGCAATGCTAGTGACTATTAAATATGTAAATATTTCACGAACTTATAAAATTAACGTTTTTGTGAGCAATGCATTTTAATATCAGACGTCATCACCAAATATTAATGTTGAACTATCTTTAAAATGTAAATTATTGCCTCTTTATAAAAATTCAATCTATTCTTTATGATTGAGTATAGTGTTGGTTTAGTTATATCACATAGTGTGTTCCCTATATCGTAAAAAAACGACTCGAGGTGCGCTGGTGGATGTTGCTATAATCATCGTAAAGGGTCGCTACAATTGATTTAAAAATCAAACTTAAATTAAATCATAACAAATACCATTGTATCATTTGTTCACCAATTCTGTCTTTTAAAGTTATTATTTTAATATGTAGGTGTATTAATACAAAATACGAACGCATTTAACGGAACGTAATAGAAACGTTTACACAATCATGCAGCAGATTTTCATTAGGTAACAGTTAAAAACAGCAAGAAACCAGTGTGCTATGTTGTTGCTAATCGTCCGCTTAATAATCATTGGATAATTAATTCCATATTGCTTAATGTCCGTACGTAACTTCCTATGAATAAGGATAAATAATTATACCCATAATACCCTTTTTAATCACTTTGATCATATTTTAAAATGTGTAGTTTTCTCATTAATGGATGTGATTGATGATTTTATTATAACACCTGCCACGAGTAATACTTTTTAGATAACAAACATATAAACATTAAACTAACTAAATGAGAACAAAGTCAATTTCAATGTCAATTTTTCCTCCCAAAATAAATGTTTTGTCATATGATGTAATCGTATATCTCGTTGCAAAATCCAAATAGATTCGATTAAACAAATTAACATAGCCTTTCATGTGAAACAGATGCATCTCAACTTACTATATGTAGGACAAACCGTCTGAGAGTACACGTTATCCTGCTCTATAAACGATGGTCACTAGACTTGTGTGCAACTCACCTTATATACCCCACCAATGGTTAAACGCCATGGTCAGTGCGCATGCCCATACACAGGATTATTGTTTCCTGTTGGGACAGTTTGATCTATCACGTATAAGTACAAAGTCAGGTATTTTCGCGCCCGGTCTGTACGATTATTTTCGTAGTAGTCACACATGTCAGCAACACAGAGCTCTCCAAACGATTGATGTTGCATTTTTAAGTTGCCATAATTATAATTATTGACTTATTATTATTTATTGAAAAGTTGATGATAAATGTGGGACCTGTCTTTCATTACACGTGAATGTTTCCATCTCGGCAATTGATTATATTGTTTGGTGCAGCTTTTTGTCAAAACTCTTTAAAGAAATTTTATTTATACATATATCACCTTGCTAGATCTTGAAAAACACTGCATATGTTAAATAAAATAGTCGGATATTAGACGTGTTTTGTTATTATGAGTTGTTAATCACTGAGCAGAACCGCTATACCATGAGATATCCCATTAAAACAGTTTCAAGCAGTTAACTGTTATTTACCTCCACGTTTTTATTTATTTTTTAAAGAAATATACCATACCGGGTTTTCCTCTGGTAGGATTTGTCAAACAGGCTTAAATGTCTTACAAGCTTGAAGCTGGATTTGCTGCACCATGCTTTATAGCGTCAAAATTTGCGTAATATTGTCAATTTATCTATAGGCAAAGGCTTTATGTCGCTTAAATAAACATACCAGTAACTATTCTTGACGCAAAGTTAGCTATTTATTAAATATAATGTCAATTTATCTCCTTTTATCGCAACTTCGCATTTGAGGACGTGTTTCAGATATCCGATTTGTCAAAGGAAGGACACAACATGCTGAGAATGTGCGTGTAGATATTGAATATATTGATTTTTAACGGTCTGATAAGAGCATATTGATGTTTAATTTCAGTGTTTGAGATAATATTATCATTTGAGATTGACATATTGTTTTTTTATCTAAAAGCCTTTAAACGCGCAGTTTGAATTTTACATTGCGTCTGATTATAACATGATAGTATCAATGCACAAATGGACAAGGGTTAAACTAGGAGAATACTAAACGCGAACTTTGCTTTACATTTTATTATAGCATAATCTTCCGTTCGAATAAGCCTATCAATTAATACTGAACCAGGCGTTCACATTAGTTACAATTGGTTTTTGCCTTGGAAGGTTAGTTGTCAAAGCGAGCGTCTGATAAAAAACGTCAAAGGGAAAATATTGCCAATAGTTTTGTTTACTTAAAGTAACCTGAACTATATGTAACTTTGACGGTAAGATTTTGACGTGAGATCACGTTACTGATGCTGACGATGCTAATGTTGATGATCTAGTGTAGAATAAGACCATGCCCAACACGGAACTTGCTGATTTGCAACTTTGTTATTTTATTGTCATAATTATTATCATTATCAATCATCATCACCGGCATCTTTATTATCAACATTCGTCACAAATAGACACAGCTTGAAAGAGAGCAGACAAGTCTGAATGAAATCACAGTCAATAAATTTTATTGAATTAAAACAATAACGAAATACAATGACAAAGAAGAAAAGGAAAGAGTCACAGTTATTGTTAAACAAGAGAACGAATCATAAGTTATTCAATCTCTAAGAACTGCACTCCGGCTGCACAAATAGAAATCTATGCAATCTAGCATATTATTGAAAAAGAAATCGTTGAGAACAAAACAGTAAAAAGACCGTCCGTCTTAAACATTACAACTTTAAAAACGATAAAGTTAACTATGTTGATAATAAATATTTGTACGAATAACGGAAATCCCCGAAAACGTTCGATGATTAACGAATGCAGATTTGCGAACATTGGTCGGTCGAGTCGTTTATGTTGCAGAAGGTGACGTCACAGAAAACGAACATCCCCTCGTGGTTAGTCGTGTATTCAAACTCGGTGAAGACAAATCTGGTCTCGCGGATTGTCTGTGAGAGTATGTGTGTACTTGGATCAACTTCACAGCTGGAGATAGAAAGCTACTTATTCAACAATAAGCAAAATATAAGGCATACAGGGATAATATTGTCTTTAAAAACGGTTTTTAAATATTTTCTGCCATAGACTATGTTGCAAAATCAAAATCAGTGTAACTAGGTTTTGTGTACGTATTCAAAAACTGAGAGAATCGTTTGTACGTACATTTAATACGTGTTAAGGGTCACGGTATCCGATGCATTATATCAATATAGCTTGTTTATCTACATATAATAATGCAGTTTATCAAGTAATTTAATAAAATAAACTAACGTCATATGTACGTACATAGTGTAGTATGAGTTCATATTATATATATATGATATATTGTGACAAAACCTACCCGTTAGATATGAGCATATATCTTAGTGGAGCCAAGGAATCTATCGATGGTTTCGTGTAGCACGTGTGCACGCGGATCTTCTGTGACGTCATTGTGAACACTTTGACGTAGATGTCATCACCGACGCTAACGTGAATTAGATTGCCTTCGATCTGATGGGAGAATTGTGGATCACGATAGAAAGTCATGTTCAAGTCATTTTGGTCGGCTCCTTGCACGCTGTGTACAGATCCATCAAAAGGAAGGTGGTCATTGTGTAGATGTCCTGAAAAATGGTAAACGAACTGATGAATAGAGTCAAACATTGATTCTCTAAAGATTGACGCAGTACTTTAAATTTTACTGATAATGCTTAGTAACAGATATGAATGAGTTGATTTCGAAGTACATTCACCAGTTGATAAATTACTGAAATTGAATCGACATTAAACCCGACATAAACATCTACTCATAGTGGTAAAAGAAGCAGGTCATACCGGAAGTAGTCTTGTTCTTGTTCACGGTGCACTCTAGGCTAATTGTCCAGTTGAAGTGGCGGATGATATAAGGTCGGATTGGGTCATGCTCTGCGTAGATCAGTTGGTTGGAATACACGGATTCTCCATGCTGGATCTATTTTGTATAAGGAGTCATCAATTAACACGAGGGACTTTGCAGACAGTAAATGGTTAAATGTATCAGTAAAAAATAATGTGTACATGCACCATATTCATAGTATTATTTTAAAGAAACTACTTAAGCCACAAATTTAAATAGCTAGGAGATATATGCTCGACACATTGATTTAACTTGCATTGCAGACGTCCCTATGACAAGAGTGTTGACGTTGCTTAATAATAGATAATGTGATTATGTTTGGTTTTCACGAATTTGAATATTTTTAGCTTCAATTAATAGCTTATAATATCATACGCAATACTGAACTACGTTGGAAACAAGTTTGCACAATCACCTAGAAATGAGAAAGTATAGTAAGTATGTGATAATATGTGGTGTACATGAATGTGACAATACATTTTATCTCAGGTTATCTTATCATAGGCAAGGGTGAGTCATGTTGCATACAAGTTAACACCCACTCCTAAAGAATGAGCAATTATGGAAAATGTTTTAACATCAAGAAATACATGTGTTCCTAACCGACTCATAGGTTGTGCATTCCTTCAGTCTCTGATTAAAGTGTAGATAACCATTCCAAGTCTCTTGGCCAGTACACGAGTTATCTCCCATGTAGATATCAGAAGCCTTGGCATTTGGGACAAGTTGACGTAACGTGTTCATGTTGACTCGGACGTCCCACCCGAATTCGTTACATCTCACTGTGACGGCGTCTTCAACTCGCATTTCTGGAAAAGTGTTAAAGTTTTTATATAACGTATAGACAGCGATGTTGGAAACAGTATCATGTAAACGACCGATGCTACATGATCCATCTGAAAAACATACATTTTGTCAATAAATGATATCTTTACAGTAAGAAAACACGGAATCTACAAAGCATATATTAAATTGCAATAAAAGGTCGGGTAGTATAACTACATGTACCCTGTAAGCTACGTCGACAGCACTTTACATACTCAGATAGGACCGAAGCCTCCGATTTTGTCACATTCGAGTGCTTACAAACAGTTGTGCTAATTTTCTAAATACAACCAATGCTGTATTGGTAGCAATGACAGAGAAGTACTATTATAGGAATTAGCATACCCATTTTGACACATGGTCCTCCATCTTTTCTCCCGTAACCTCTGACACAGTCGCACATAAAGTTTCCAGGTGTGTTTCGACAGACCTCATTTACTTTGCAAGTTGCTCCATCTTTACACTCGTCTTTATCTGCAACAGATAGGGTTTTTTAATATAAAGTAAATACAAATAAACCGTGCGAGTGGGTAAGATGTTAAACTCTCTTTCACAGAAGGATTCAACAAAAGTAACAATGGCAAAATATTTGTAAAACAGGAAAGATAGGAAATAAAAAATAGACAGCGGACTTTATATATGTGTATAAAGTATTAGTGTTTTACCTTATGTTTTCCCTTTGAGATTTACCTTCACACTGATATCCATTCGACATAAGTCTGTAACCATGGTGACACGTGCAAGTGTAGGATCCATCTGTGTTGGTACAGTTACTGTTGACGTCACATTTATCGCCACCATCGTACTTGGAATCACATTCGTCTTCGTCTGAAGACAGAAAACAAAGACATCAATCTTCTTCTTCTTCTTCTTCAAACTTAAACACGTATTTTTAACAGATGTCATCCTATTCTCGGAAAAGACATACATACATTATATTACATATATTTTGTTCTCAATATATACGATCTTAAATACGTTTTTCCTTTTTGAAAATATGATCCTTCACACAAGAAAAAAGGGTAAAACGGATCAGAAACGAATGGCAACACGTCCATCGCCCGACGTTGCTACATGATTATTTCTGTAGTTAACAATGACAAATACAAAATGTAATACAAAGCTACAATTATAATGTATGTCACGATGAAACGGGATCCTCTAATCAGAAAATATGACAAAGTCCAATGAAAAGGCATGGGACAAAGGTATTCACATGCAAACTTAAGTATAACTATTGAATTCCATTTGTGATATCTACGGTCAGTGCAAGTCTAGTTAGGACGTAACGCGTCTTAGATATAGAAGGGTCAATCTAACGCCAAATCACCGCTACCCCACCCCACCCCCTCCCCCAGCCAAAAAGAAAATGCAAAAAGCGTTGTATGGTTATTTCTTGTTCTATACGACTTACTAGAAATATATAATAAAAGTTGGACAGAAAAAGATCACGGGAAAGTTTTAAAAAAATGGCGGCTAAAAGTGACGGCCAATGAAAATAATCGGTCCTATATACCATCAGATTATACTTTATTTTTCTATTTCTAACAATGGCAATGCCATAATTATGCGATGAAATGTACACAAGAATATTTGCCGTCTGTGAATTTCCACTAGAACCATAAATTATTATTTCATGACGTCACATGATATCCTGTCATGACGTCTTGTCATCCCGTCATTTACATTTTTGTATTTTAATGGTTATTGTCACTGTTGATTAAAATTTCTTATTGCTTCAATCAATGATTTTCCAGCTGCATCACTCGAACACACAGGTCAGGAAAAGTTAACAAACCTTTCATTAAAGGTCAATATTTATGTTGATGATGTTAATAAGACATGAAGGTATGTGCTATAATGTATAGCTATATGAGGTGCCAACTCATAACAAATCAATGTTTTTGATTGGTTGCTGAATTTTTTCTAGAGATTGACAGCATCTTTTTTGTATCTTGCTTAAACCATATTCACAAACCTTGACGACTTTAACCCCTTACGTCATAAAGATTTTAATTATATTTTCATGAAGATTTTAGTTGTTTTCACAAAAAATGACAGATAGTAGATGTTAAGAAAAATAGTTATTTTCTTCACAAGACTCTTACTCTACACATTAACAAAAGTATGAGGATGAGGCTGGTTGGGTGTGGGGGGAGGTAGCAAACGATCTAAGAATGACTTACACGTACAAAATAGCATTACAGTCAATGATATGTTTTGATAAAACTGAAGTATGACATTATTTTCAGGGATATAAAATGAGCTCGTCAAGTCAAGTCAAGACAAGCATTTGATGAGATTTTGGCGCTTCGTGAGGAAGTAGCTGATGTTATCAACCATGCTTGCATTGGCAGAGGTAGCAACATCATAGTAGAAAGTGGAACGAGAGTACACAAAACATGTTAGATGAACCGTATTAACAAAATGCACATTGCTTTAAGCCAGAAAGACCAGAAAATGTCCCTTCAATTGTGAAAAAGAAGTGCTCGTGTTTCCTTTTGGGGCCATTTGACAATAAAGCACACTTTTTAGTGGAACTGTTGTTAAAATTCTCAAAAACGATGTTTGTGAAAGGGAAATTTATAGCTATGTGAAAACAGATGCATTTGTTTAAACAATTTTGGTCCATTGCAAAGAAAAAAGGGGATGAATGGGTCATTGCTGTTCAAGCCCGCATTGAGTATTTTGGGGCGTGACCTTCATGTTGCCGACTGTATTGATCATCAGTCATGTAACATTAATTTCCGCACAATGCGTGAAATTCCGAAAACAACATATCAGATTCTTCGTGATTACTACAACTCAACCCAGGAGGAGGACGAGAAAGCACGGAAACAACTATTTTATAGTTGTATCGCTAAAGTGTTCCTGCAGAAAGCATGGACTTGATTGCACATGTACGTGTGGTCATTATCAAAATGGCAACTGTGAGAATATGTCCAATGAACCAGTAATGGAAAAGGATGATGGACAAGGCTGTATCTGAAAAACTACAAAATAGCATTTATGCAGGACAACATCAACATCTAAGACCGGCCTTGGTTATGACGTCATGACGTCATTTTTACGTAATTGGGTTAGTGCATTTGCAACTGACATTTCTAAATCTACTGTTATTGAATGATATTAATAAAAAAATCATTAGAACATCAGTTAGTACAATTTGGAATTTTATGACAAACCGGTAAGATTTTTACACTTTTCTTTTCTTTTTTTCTTTTTTTGACGTAATTTTTGACACTTTCCCGAAGGTCAAAATTGTCCAACTTTCGATATGTTGTTCGAATAGGAGTACGAAAAACAATTATACAAGGATTTATTTTTTTTTTGTTTGGGGGTGGGGGGGGTGTCAGATAGTTAATTGACCCGCGTTATACGTGTGTTCCTCATTGATCTCACGCTGTTTTTGTTTATTTCTTGTTGTTTTTTTCAGTTTTAGCGTTAACGGTCGATGTATGCACGTACTATGAGTTTAGGTTGATAGCTATGTAGCGTGTCTCTTGTTTGTATGATTACACCAATAATAGAATTAAGTTAAACCAATGATACGTATCCGGACTAAGCGTTCGTCATCTGTGAGTAGGTGATTGTGCGATTAGGCAAATACCATGGAGGATTTGCTTTAAGCTTAATCTCAAACTTCAATATCACTGCTGTTTCTTTAAAACTTATTATTTCATACAGTCTGTGATGCTAAGAGATCACATGTATATATTTTAGTTAAACTACACGAACTAGAGTGCAAGTCTCTGTGGCAATCAGGGCATTTTACCATCAAACTTGAAACTGGTTCAAAGTTTTATCAGCCTTTCTTGATTGTATTTTCCGATAATAACGCGCCAATCTCTAGTGTGACAAGGGGTATTACAGACGACAAGTTAAGGACGAAAAGCGACCGCATGTCAGCCTACCGTGGCATATTTGTTTATCACTTTGAAAATCGTTGTATCTTCCCTTTCGACACGGGGCGCAAGGTCCGGTGTCGTCTGTTATGTTGTCCCCATTACACATGGATTGGTTAAAGCAGGTGGTCACTGTGCAAGGATCTAGATGTATCTCGCAATAATCGCCAGTGACGTATTTGTCATCTTGACAAATGCATGTATCTGAAAACAATTAATGGAGACAAAACACAAAAGTCAAAATGAATGAAATGAGTAAAATCAAAGTCTGTAGTTAAAGGAGGGTTTATATATGTCATTTTAGACTTACACATACTGTGTGGAATGTAATTATTCTTTAATATGCAATTCATTATTTAAACGATAAATTATGTTGTACATATAAAAATGAATGAAGACAATACATTAAAATAAAACAAATTAAAATGAAAGTCTGTGACCAAAGGAGGTTTATATATGTCATTTTAGAATCAGACATGCAGTGTGGAATTTATTTACATCCATAGACCTGCTTCTTCATGCCCGACATAATCGTTGGTGAACGTCCACCCGTATAAGATGCATATGAACATTTCATTTGTTATAAATTGTCATTATGACACACTCTGTACACACCTGTTTTACTTTAGAATAATACATTTAACTTAACTCTTAATAATTGTGTTCACATTTGTTTGTTAATATTTATAGTCTTAAGATTTAGAACCATATATTTCTACCTAAATACGTACATAGCTTAAATAAAGATGTACAATTAAACTTCGATATTTAAACTTTATATATTTTATCGTTACATAATGTACAGGCTGACCAAATAGCAAAATCTTTAGGGAACATACATTTATTAGCACGACACGTCTAAATGTTTGTATGATAGTATAACATAGTATTGCCTTACCGGAATGTTGTTTATCACACTGAGAAGTTTTGTTACAGCCACAGAAGTTTACTTCAACATCTCTGACTACAGTGCCGTTAAATCTGTCATGGACTGTGAACGTGATCTTGATGCTGGCGTTCATATCTCGAAGCGATGGTAGAACAGTCCAGTTGAAGATTCCAGATACACTGTCTGAAGTTTGTACGAAAGAAAACATGCTTTTTGTTTGTTTTATCATGTTGATGTTAGTTTATGTACCCTGTATGAAATATTAAGCAAACAACTTAAATGAAATTTGGTGTTATTTTGGTGTTATGTTAGTTTGAACTAGCATACTAATATAACGACTCAATTGTTTATTTTAAAATATGTCAATAAATATTTTCGTATAACGACATAAATGGGTTTTTTTTTAATTATGACAATAATATCAGTGAAGCTTACTATAAAACTTGTTCATTAATGGATTATTACTTTCCTTTTCGGGTTACCCCTGGTAACTTGAAATGTTTTGAAATTCCCACCTCCATTTCTTTAGAAATCGCTGCACAAAACAGTCCATCGATTTTTGTTTTCGTCGCAGGGAACTTGGAAACGTGTTCAAAGGACCTTGACAACTTTTTAAACATCCCTCATAAACTTTTAGCGTTGTCAAATCACATAAGGGATCTTAAAATATTTTTAAAAGAACTCATCCTGACTGTTCTTTAGTTTTACTTTATTTGATAAATTATGTTTAAAATTATTATTAACACATAGAACATAATTTACAAATATAGCTATATACCTACCGTATTTAGTCTTCAGAAAAAGACTTTAATGCACAAAAGTAGAAAGGTGATGGTCATGTTATGTGTATTATCAATATGTAATCATTTCTGCTAGAAATACAAAGGTTTTTGTTAGTCTTACCTAGCATGAAGTGTGTCTTCGGAAGATTAGTTTCTACCAGGAATGTCAGGATATCTCCGATGTTGTTGTCGTGAACGTAGTAAGACAGATTAAGGATGACAGAGTGGTTGTCAGCCAGATACACATCCAAATCTGTTATCTCGTCCGTGAAGTAGGGAGGTGTGTTATCTGTAGAAACAAGCAGAACATTAAAGGTAAATGATGGTGGTCTTTACGGTAAGTTATATGATATACACAGGATTTAAATTAAATATATTACCTCTATTTGATGTACGTTTACTTCCTACATCTCCCGTGAACTAACAGGGCTGCCAGTTTTCAAGATTGCCGCTCTTTTTATTCCAGTATGCACCAATTGATTGAAGATGTTGATAGTTACATTGAAGTACTAATTTTAGTTTGCATTATTTGTCGTACCTAATGATACGAATTCTCTTAAATATAATTAATATCTCAACGAAATAATAACAATATTATGTACAACACAAATTTTGCAAATATATTTTGTTTTGAGAATTTGAGCACTGTTCTTGAGATGAGTTAACCCTTATTGAACTGTCCCTAGTGCTCTTAGTGCATCGCTTTAATATCAGAAGCCAACAATATGTTAATGTATATGAAAATGAACTTATATGTTATATTGGAAGCCACTTCTATCTAAGATGTTTGAGATTACTGTATCTTATTACTCACATTTTAAATATGGAATGAATATAACTCTGACTGCTTTTAACATGATATTGAAATATATAAAGTGCATTGTAGTCAGCATGTTACAAACAAGTGACAAACAACGTCCAACATTGATCAGTTTTATTTAAAGCTTAGTCCTTGCTTCAGAGACACTTTTACGTTTTAGTGCGGACAACATATTTTTATATCAACCATTAACTTTAAACATTATAACAATTGTTTTATAGGTGGGAGCATGTAACTACTTTATTCAAGAGAACGTATTTTAGTAACAAATATAGACACAAACAAAAATAGAACAGTGTCAAGAACATTCCTGAGTGATCAGTGATACACATGGCATTTTCTAGTTTTTTTGAATGCACAAGAAATATAAGAATAAAAAAGTTTAACATTGAACATATTTCATTTCTTACTTAAATATTAGACGTTTAAAAATAATGCATATTTTTGTCAATTGCATCAAAATTGTAAAGTCTATTTACGTTATCTTATGTTTTTTTTTTATGAAACATCATACACAAAAATCCGAACTTTCGCATCAAAGTGCATGAATACAAATATGGACAAAATCTACGAATTTTCAGAATTTTAGCCAATTTAGTCTTGTGAAACATTAATGGGCATTTACATTAATGTCTTATCATTGGCTGCTACATGTTTCCACCACATTTTCCTTCCAAAAAGTTGCATTAACAAAAATATAATTTGCACAAGAGGGCTACCTTAAGTTCTTTGAAATTATAAGAAATCTTATTTATTTATTTCTGCCTATAGTTTGATAAGACTACGACATTTACACATTAATTTCATACAGATCGATGCACAAAGCGGGTTTAGAATACCACACTACATATATTTTGTTGCTAGAGTATGTATGTTAGGAAAGTTATGGGTTCTATTACTTACGCCTCCTATTATAAAGGTACTGCTCGTGTCGGTAATTTATATTGACCGCCTCTCCTGCCGCTATATCGTCAGAACGGGCAATAGCAAGAAGGCACTCATCTCTGACCTGTTTATATACAGTGGTAAACAATCATCCTTCTCCTCCTTCTCCTCCTTCTCCTCCTTATCATCATTATCATCATCATCATCATCATCATCATCATCATCATCACATCACAATCATCATCATCATCATCATTAAATCATCAATTAAAATCGATTCAAACCTTGCAAAAGCTAAGTTATGATTTTTGCTCGAATAAATAAATATTGTGACTAGGATAAAATAAATCCGACGTTGCACCTTTGATTCATTGCAGGTTTTATCAAACTCGCCAATGTCCAAGTCACTGTGCTGATGTCCATTCAAGTTGAACAGTGTTGTAAGATTGGTCAGGTAATCTTCATAGAACGTTGGCCGGGAGAAGGTGTTGTAGGTAGCATAGTCGCCTGAGGACAAACTGTAGTTGAACAAGGACTCGTTCTCAGAGATGCGCACTGCGAGAGGAGAAAACATCGGTCGTGACTTTTGTCATCAACACGTCAAACACAGTTTAACAACTTCAACCACCGAATCAACGAAGCTGCAGTAACCTCCCTTTGCAATTCGATTTCTGACAATACACACACGATAAGATTTGTGAAGATAGCATTAAATATGTAGGGGATATCTAAACATTAAATATATAGGGGACATCTAAACATTAAATATGTAGGGGACATCTAAATTGACTTTGATTAATGGAAATATGAATAGTCGGAGTATTGTTTTACATTAGATTAAACCAATGACTTCGAATAATGCACTTGTTTCGGACAAGAATAGGTTCGACTGTATGTCGTATGGTTTACGAGTATGGTAAAAGTCTTACTTATTTACAAAAACATCAGCAATATTTGTTCTGAGGAAAGTTTATTATGTCATTTCTGATATGTTTTTTGTATAACGATTAAGTCTTTTAGCTGTTTCAGACATATGTTGATGTAATTTTTAAACGTACAGTTTTTGTAAGCAATGTATTTGACATAATGATGCCTTTTGTTCCACAACATGTTTAGGGTTATGGTTAACATTGAATTAAGATAAATTTTATCAGAAAATGTTAAATCTTTACCACATGCCTAACAAGGTTTTAGCTGAAACTTCACAATGCATATTTCCTAGCTGGCGATCGGAATTATAAACATTGGTTACCTCAACGTTTGCGATTGAATCAGTGTCTTCTGAATCTATTACCGACGCTTGACATGCTGTAATATGTACCAGCATTTGGAGCGTTTAAACCAAACACGGACATCTATCAACGTTTTATATTTATTTTAACAGTACAAAACAGTCATATAAAACACTTTGTTTAAACATCACGCACTTTATAATTGACAAACATCTATACATTTAAATACCAAATATATTTATCTTTAGAATGACACAATTTGGCAATCACCTGTATATAAATTATTCACAACGTTTTTAGGACTCCTTTGACACAGGTAGCGTAATCTGTAGAGCGTCGTCGTTCACGACTGGTTGACCCTGTGTCAGTATAATGAGACTGGCTGTGCTATCATGTCAGGTGTTCATGGCATGCTATACAAATTAAAGGCAGCACTTTGCTTCAAATAGACACCGTCTCCAAATAACTGAAATATTGTTGATGGGACGATAAACCCAATAAACACACTCCGTTGGCGTGTCAGATAGCCACCAATCTATTGCTTAAGCAGGAGCATTTTGCGAAAAGAGAGTTTGATGGTATTACCATTAGACACTTAAAAATAACTACAATTATATACTTATAATAGTTACATAAATGCATAAAGGTATTAATGTAACTGAGATTCTAAATATCAGACAAACATATTCAGTCACGATTATTTAGAGGGTTCTTTCATTTGATAAAAACACACATTTATTTCGGCACGTTTAACCTGTCTAATTTTTTATTGATTTTTTATTCATCTCAATTCTTATTTCAAATTTAACACCGTTGGCCTTTATATCGTTGGAGTCAGTGTTTGCTTTAAACTCAAAACCACGACAGATATAGAATAATGGTGTTTGGGTTGAAATGTTTATATTTTATTATCAAGGCTAAGCCATGGTCCTAATAGGTGCCTCATGATTTATGACAAACATTTCAGGATCATTGTTTTAAAAATGAAATATACGACTGCCTAAGTAATAAGAGCAGGTATTAGCTATCAGATCAACATCATTTCGCAGCTACGATGCCAGTGTGTGTAACTTAATTACCAATGTGACATTAGTGTCACGCGGTTACCTTATTGGTATAAGTCTAGTATCTAACTTTTGTATGATTACATTGAAGTGCACATGTATACAAGAGAACATGTACCATACAATGATGCACGAATCGCAATTAGGATACTAGACGGACCGATATGCTTAAAGACTTTGGACGCTATTATCATTCATATGAATATTAACATGCAGAAGTTGTATAACAAACTAAAATATCGCAGTTTTTTAAATGCACGGGTATGTGCTAATGTTGTGAATACTTTATCCCAATGCAAGTGCTTACTGTATCTCACTTTAATTTCATTTACACATTTTGAAAAAGAGACACCCTATGGCAGTTAAATGCTTCACCCGGTTTAAAGATTCCATTCAGTCTTGTTGCCGAACAACCGTTTTGTGCCTTGTCGAAGTTCTCGTGTTTCTTTATAATGTTTACATTCAACTGTTATGTTTAAAGTAATCATCGCGTATTTTGATTTTTGTTTCGTTTGTCTTTCTATTATTAAATTTAGAATCAGTTTGGCGATTTGAAAGTATCAAACGTATATTTGTACAAGTTCCAAGTCACTTAAAATACACTCAATTAATAATCTATAAATGCAATAAAGATTACAACCATAAATCAATGTCATGCAATTTTATTCTTAAAAGTAATATTTACGTAAGGATAAACAACAATTGTCACATATCTAGCATAGATCACTTACACGATTCACCAAAGTTGAACATATCCAATGGTTTTGAGATATTGAACTGGGTGCCATTTTGGGCTTTTATGTTGACGCTACCTCTAGACAGTCCAGTTAGATTGCTGTGTGAGATGTTGTTCTTTATTCCATCTAATGTTATGGAGATATCTGACCCGCCTTGAAGTGTAAGCTGGAATTTGTTTGAAAAACACATTACACCTTATGTGTATTAATGACGAAACAGACAAAAGGCACGTCTCATTAAATGTAAGAAAACATGGCAAACTAGCAATAATACTTATGGTAAAACATGCAGTAGAACCACCTTAAAAGAATGGACAAACTTTAGACATGGTTGTGGTAGTAATTATGATTATTAAGATGATGAGGAAGACAAATATGATGATGATGATGATAATGATGATGATTATTATTATTATTATTATTATTATTATTATTATTATTATTTATTATTATTATTATTATTATTATTATGACAATATTGCTGAGTTCGTGTTTTTACTGTCTTCAGGTAACTCCGAAATCCTTTCATGAAGAACGACACTTTTCCGCTGCCTACAAGAACGCCCATAACCGGCCTGTTAGACGTGGACGATAAACCACACGGAATGGAGCCCTGTGGAGGACTGTCGTTACTGGAACATACGGCCACCCCGTCCTTGTACACGGTCACAACACCAGATGTCCGGTTTAGTTGAGCTTCAAACTGCCCGATGTCGTCCTATATTATATTAAGAAAGAGCACATACAAAATATCAGTCATAAAATTTTACATTAAAATTTATTTCTGAAATGAGCTTCTAAAACCTTAAGACTGTTTAGTAACTACTGCTTCGGATATTTATAAAAAAAATATGTCAACTATTAATTATTAATGAATGTTTCTAACATAACTTTAAAATCTAAGGCTTTTGTTTATTAAATGCTGCAAAGGTGCAATATCTAAACAAATATTTATGTGTATTAATTCAAATTTTAAGCAATTACTAATCTTAACTTTCTATGATACATGTATTTAAAATCAATGCAAAACCAACCACCATACATTCTGTTAAAAGTTTATCTAATGGTATAATATATATGGAAGACTCTTTACTCTAGCTTTAAACCTGTTTTTGGAGACAAACAATGTTCACAAGCTTTAAGTGTTGAAAGTCCTTTATTTGTTCAACATGCTTCGTTTTCTTTATGCTTTTCAATAATAAAATTTTATTTATTTATTATATTTATTATTATTACATAAACAGTTACTGAAACTAAAATCCCTTAACTTGAGCTTTTTTAATGAGAAACAATCGTGAACAAACTTTTTAATTTTCAATGCTTTTTAGGCTAAACTTATAATCTCACAATATTTTGTATCCCACCATCTCTTATGTTTCGGTTGATATAATCCGTGTGATAAAGATGAGCTTTATCAACCGATATTCGTGCACCTGCTCTAAGCCGGACGGCGATCAGAAACGTTTACGTGAACGAAACTCATTTATCGCGTTATTATGCTTATGATCGCCTAAAAAATGTCAATAATATAAAGATTGCTTAAAATAGAGCAAACGAGGCCATTACACAATAGTGTGTGTAAGGTGGATGAGCGAGGTCTCGATCTCTGTCTTGCAGTGTTGAAAATTTAAGTACCGGCGTCTTAACCGACTGAGCTAATCGGACAGCTCATCGACATCTTCCGAAGCTCTATTTTTGATATAGACAAATTCCAAACAAAAATATATATCTATATATAAGCGTTATAAGTAATCAAAATGTACAAACTTACTGAGGACAGACCCTAGTGATCAAATGTCGTTACATGATAAACATTCAAATGGCTTATATAGATCTTAATCTTTAGTTGAACCAAACACAGCTGACTGCACAGATCTGGACAAATTTGCTAATTAAACACAGTTTCTAGACTTAAACATGAACACCAACTCACCCCGTCCAATCCCAGCATTTCTCCAAAATTCGCATGTCGCCCTGTCAAAAACACAGCTATGTTCGCAATTTTACGGCGCTATATTCAATGTTAAAATCCATGAGCAAACTGTTTGTTACAGCCACAAAGACACACACAGACATCGAATGTAATTCGCGGTTCTTTATGCCTGTGCCATGTGCGTAGCATTTAATGTTACACGGCCATGGCATTGCATACTACATGTATAACTTTACACGAGGGTGTGATTTTTGTTGCTGTTATTTTCCAATGTAAAAAAATCGTATGTATATTACAAATAAAATAAAAGAAATACATTTTGATTGTCTATTTTTAAATTAAATAGAACTATTTCTTATAGCCGAATTACTCTTTGCATGCGCATGAATTTTGTGTATTGCATTAGAATGTCAGATCATGTAGGAGAGGGGCAGTAGCGGTTAATTTAAATGTTTCCCTTTTTAATTCATTTGAAAAAAAAATGTTGATGGTTGGATACTGCTTCCTGATTTTTAAGTTAGCCTCGCATGATAACATTTATTTATGTCAACACTAACCTGGTATTCTCTATGTATCAACAAAGACAATCAACGGGGGAAATTAAGTGTTTAAATAAACAATGCAGTGATCTTTTAAAAGTCATCACGTGAAAACAACTGTAGAAATTGACTTTTCAAATTCCGAGCACAAAGTCGACTGTAAAAATCAACAGACGCTTTACTGAATATAACCTGTATCATAATAAGGGAAAACTTCCAACGTGCAATAGAACTATTGCATACACCAATATTCTAATAATCATAATAATAGTTTATATATTCAAGGTTAACGTTATACATGATCATGTGCAACTGGCATCTGCTATTATGGTCTTGAAGTCAACAAACGATACCTGGCGTAAAAAAACATGTATATTGTAATAAATAATAAGTCTTAAAAGAGAAAAGGAGCTTAACATCTACTACAAATTTAATATCAGTCGTTATACGGAACGACATTATAACATCAACAATACTTGGACATTTAGACCTTTATCTGTTTGGTTTAAACATGAAGTCCTATGACGTACCTTGATAGCCACAGCAACAAAGATTGTACTGTCCTTATTTCCTGGGGTTGCATAGTCTGCCCTGACTTGTACCGTTGTGTTTCTTGAAACAATCAGTCACAATTTGCGCTTTAAACATAACTCGGAAACCAAAATTAGGCAACTAAAGAGACCCACGGTCATTAAAAGCATAAAGGTACTATAAAACGCGTGCAAGCAGAAATTTAAACAATGCATTCTCTGAATATTTCATTGTGACAATGGCTGCCCGAGTTTCACAGTTTTGGATCAGTGCGTTAATTCGAACAAAAATGATTTCGCTTAACATTTATTTACGGTAGGAATGCCTCATTGTAAATGTGTCAAGTCATTATATTAGTAGGCACGTGTTAGTATCATGTTCTACATGTATTATTATAAACATAATTTAATGTGTTCCTTTAGAATTTCATTGTTACAGAAAATACATAATACGTTAAGTAAGATAACTTGATCAATGAAGTAAGATAACTATGAAATCAAAAATAAATTCAATAAAATATATGATAATGTAAATGTATATTGTGTACAATTATTGATGAGTAAAATAACTTGCATGGTAGAGTTAACTGACCTATCTCATAATAATATTCATAACATAAACAATATTTTCACTTACCCCGTTTGCAGAAAGATATATTCGCCATGACCGTTGAAGTCATACTCTACCTTGTCTACTGTGGTGATGTGAGGATCGCCCCAAGAACGAACTGAAAAAATGCGACATATTTCAGTAATTAGTTTTATGTTGGTGTCAGAAAGAAATATATCAACTATATATCGATAAAAATGTCTAAGAGCAAAACAAGAAGTAAAATGATGCAATAATTGTAACGACAAGAAGGCTTGGGAAGAATAACAACGTGATTACACTTAACGTATAGCGTGTTAATTAATGTATGTTTCTTACTGTTTATTATGTAACTTAATTGTTTATATGTGCTAACCCCCATGCGCAATAATATTCTCAACCTACCTGAATATACCTCACTCGTCACGCTGCTTACTTCACACAGGAGAACAGCAGTCAGAACAAACCATTCGTACAACTTGATAAACGCCATCTGTAAATCTCAAAACACTTTTATTGTATTTGTTGTACTATTGGTATAGTTCTATTCAATGTTTCATCAACAATCGTTTGGGGAAGCAATGCTAGTGACTATTAAATGTGTAAATTTCAAGAACTTATAAAATTTACGTTTTTGTGAGCAATACATATTACTTTCAGACGTCATCGCCAAGTATAAATGTTGAACTATCTTTAAAATGCAAATAATTGCCTCTTTACAAAAATACAATCTATTCTTTATGATTGAGTATAGTGTTGGTTTAGTTATATCACATAATGTGTTTCTTATAACGTAACAAATATGACTCGCGGTGCGCCGGTGGACATTGCTATAATCATCGTAAAGGGTCGCTGCAATTGATGTAAAAATCAAACTTAAATCAAATCGTAACAAATACCATTGTATCATTTATTTACCCATAATCCGTCTTTAAAAAATTATTAATTTAATATTTAGGGGTATAAATATAAAATACGAACAGAACATTATCAACACGTTTGCACAATCATGCAGCAGATTTGATTTAGGTAACAGTTAAAAACAGCAAGGAACCATTGTGCTATATTGTAGCTAATCGTCCGCTTGATAATCATTGGATTAGATATACCATATTGCTTAATGTCCGTACGTAACAATTAAACTTCTTATGAATAAGGATAAATAATTATACCCATCCTTTAACTTTTTAATCACTTTGATCATATATTAAAATGTGAAGTTTTCTCAATAATGGATGTGATTGATGATTTTATTATAACACCTACCAAGAGTAATACTTTTTACATAAACAAATATATAATCATTAAACTAACTAAATGAGAAAAAAGACAATTTAAATGTAAATTTTTACTCCCAAAATAAATGTTTTTGTCATATGATGTAATCATAAATCTCGTTGCAAAATCCAAGTAGATTCAATTAAACGAATGAACATAACCTTTCATGTGAAACAGATGCAGCTCAACTTACTGTATGGAAGACGAACCGTCTGAGTGTACAAGTTATCCGGCTCTATAAACGATGGTCACCAGACTTGTGTGCAACTCACCCTTTATACCTCACCAATGGTTAAACGCCATGGTCAGTGCGCATGCCTATACACAGGCTTACTGGTTTCTGTTGGAACAGTTTGATCTATCACGTATAAATACAAAGTCGGGTATTTTCGCGCCCGGTCTGTACGATTATTTCCGTAGTAGTCAGTAGTCCCTAAGTCACATATGTTAGCAACATAGAGCTATTTAAACGATTGACGTTGCATTTTTAGGTTGCCATAATTATAATTATTGACTTATTATTATTTATTGAAAAGTTTATGATAAATGTGGGTCTTGTTTTTCATTACACGTAAATGTTTCCATCTCGGCAATTGGTTGTTTGTGAGGTGCAGCTTTTTGTCAAAGCTCTTTAAAGCCTAGTTCTGTTTAATGAAGAAAGTCATTGTTACTGATACCTTAATATTTTACCTGTGTATCAATCTCATTTATGTAAGTCAGAGTACTTTTTTTCTTTAAATATATAAGAAGACAAAGGTGAATCACTGTCAATTCATGTAAATATTACACACACACACATATATATATATATACTAATATTATTACATTCAAAGGCCTTGTAAAACTTGTTATATTTTAAATTAATTACTCGGCGTTTTCGTTAGGCATGATATGTTATTCACTGAGCAGAACCTCTAAACCATGAGATCTCCCAATACAACAGTTTCAAGCACTTAACTGTTATTTACCTTCACGCTTTTAATAATGGCTTTATTGAAGACATATACCATACCGTGTCTTCTTCTTGTAGGATTTGTCAAATAGATTTAAATGTCTAACAAGCAAGATTTGCGACACCATGATATATAGCGTCAATTATTTACATGCAAAGGCTTGCTGTCGCTTAAATAAACATACCAGTAACTATTCTTGACACAAAGTTAGCTATTTATCAAATACAATGTCAATTTATCTCCTTTAATCGCACTTTTGCATATAAGGACGTGTTTCAGATATCCGATTTGTCAAAGGAAGGGCACCACATGCTGAGAATGTGCGTGTAGATATTGAATAAATTGCTTTTTAATGGTCTGATAAGAGCATAATTTTGTTTAATTTAAATGCTTTGAGATAATAATATCATTTCAGATTGACAGATTTTTTTTCATCTAAAAGCTTTTAATCGCGAGGTTTTAATTTTACATTGCGTCTGATTATAACATGATAGTATCAATGCACAAATGGACAAGGGTTAAACTAGGAGAATACTAAACGCGAACTTTGCTTTACATTTTATTATAGCATAATGTTCCGTTCGAATAAGCCTATCATCAATTAATACTGAACCAGGCGTTCACATTAGTTTCAATTGGTTTTTGCCTTGGAAGGTTAGTTGTCAAAGCGAGCGTCTGATAAAAAACGTCAAAGGGAAAATATTGCCAATAGTTTTGTTTACTTAAAGTAACCTGAACTATATGTAACTTTGACGGTAAGATTTTGACGTGAGATCACGTTACTGATGCTGACGATGCTAATGTTGATGATCTAGTGTAAAATAAGACCATGCCCAACACGGAACTTGCTGATTTGCAACTTTGTTATTTTATTGTCATAATTATTATCATTATCAATCATCATCACCGGCATCCTTATTATCAACATTCGTCACAATTAGACACAGCTTCAAAGAGAGCAGACAAGTCTGAATGAAATCACAATCAATAAATTTTATTGAATTAAAACAATAACGAAATACAATGACAAAGAAGAAAAGGAAAGAGTCACAGTTTATGTTAAACAAGAGAACGAATCATAAGTTATTCAATCTCTAAGAACTGCACTCCGGCTGCACAAATAGAAATTTATGCAATCTAGCATATTTTTGAAAAAGAAATCGTTGAGAACAAAACAGTAAAAAGACCGTCCGTCTTAAACATTTCAACTTTAAAAACGATAAAGTTAACTATGTTGATAATAAATATTTGTACGAATAACGGAAATCCCCGAAAACGTTCGATGATTAACGAATGCAGATTTGCGAACATTGGTCGGTCGAGTCGTTTATGTTGCAGAAGGTAACGTCACAGAAAACGAACAACCCCTCGTGGTTAGTCGTGTATTCAAACTCGGTGAAGACAAATCGGGTCTCGCGGATTGTCTGTGAGAGTATGTGTGTACTTGGATCAACTTCACAGCTGGAGATAGAAAGCTACTTATTCAACAATAAGCAAAATATAAGGCATACAGGGATTATATTGTCTTTAAAAACGGTTTTTAAATATTTTCTGCCATAGACTATGTTGCAAAATCAAAATCAGTGTAACTAGGTTTTGTGTACGTATTCAAAAACTGAGAGAATCGTTTGTACGTACATTTAATACGTGTTAAGGGTCACGGTATCCGATGCATTATATCAATATAGCTTGTTTATCTACATATAATAATGCAGTTTATCAAGTAATTTAATAAAATAAACTAACGTCATATGTACGTACATAGTGTAGTATGAGTTCATATTATATATATATATGATATATTATGACAAAACCTACCCGTTAGATATGAGCATATATCTTAGTGGAGCCAAAGAATCTATCGATGGTTTCGTGTAGCACGTGTGCACGCGGATCTTCTGTGACGTCATTGTGAACACTTTGACGTAGATGTCATCACCGACGCTAACGTGAATTGGATTGCCTTCGATCTGATGGGAGAATTGTGGATCACGATAGAAAGTCATGTTCAAGTCATTTTGGTCGGCTCCTTGCACGCTGTGTATAGACCCATCCAGTGGTAGATGGTCATTATGCAGATGTCCTGAAAAATGGTAAACAAACTGATAAAAAGTCAAACATTGATTCTTTAAAATTTGACGCAGTACTTTAAATTTTACTGATAATGCTTAGTAACAGATATGAATGAGTTGATTTCGAAGTACATTCACCAGTTGATAAATTACTGAAATTGAATCGACATTAAACCCGACATAAAAATCTACTTATAGTGGTACAAGAAGCAGGTCATACCGGAAGTAGTCTTGTTCTTATTCACGGTGCACTCTAGGCTAATTGTCCAGTTGAAGTGGCGGATGATATAAGGTCGGATTGGGTCATGCTCTGCGTAGATCAGTTGGTTGGAATACACGGATTCTCCATGCTGGATCTATTTTGTATAAGGAGTCATCAATTAACACGAGGGACTTTGCAGACAGTTAATGGTTAAATGTTTCAGGATAAAATAATCTGTACATGCACCAAATTAATAGTATTATTTTTAAGTAAATACTTAAGCTACAAATTTAAATAATTAGACGATATACGCTCGACACATTGATTAAACTTGCATTGCTGACGTCCTAATGACAAGAGTGTTTACGACCTGATTGAACAGTTGCTTAATAATGGATAATGTGATTATGTTTGGTGTTCAACAATATGAAATATATTTTCAATAAGGAATAGCATATAATATCATAGGCAATACTGAACTACGTGGGAAACAAGTTTACACAATCACCTAGAAATTAGAAAGTATAGTAAGTATGTGATTATGTGTGGTGTCCACGAATGTTACAATACATTTTTACCACAGGTAATCTTATCATAGGCAAGGGTGAGTCATGTTGCATACAAGTTAACACCGACTCCTTAAGAATGAGCAATTATGGAAATTGCTTTAACATCAAGAAATACACGTGTTCCTTACCGACTCATAGGTTGTGCATTCCTTCAGCCCCTGATTAAAGTGCAGATAACCATTCCAAGTCTCCTGGCCGGTACACGAGTTATCACCCATGTAGATATCAGAAGCCTTGGCATTTGGGACAAGTTGACGTAACGTGTTCATGTTGACTCGGACGTCCCACCGGAAATCGTTACATCTCACTGTGACGGCGTCTTCGACTCGCATTCCTGGAAAAAGTGTTCAAGTTTTCATATAACATATAGACAGCCATGTTGTAAACAGTATCATATACACGACCAATGCAGATACATCTGAAAAATGTATATTTTATTAATAAATAACATCTGTACAGTAAGAAAGCACAAAATCTAGAAAGCTTATATTACATTGTAATAAAAGGTCGGGTTGTATATCTACCCTGTAAACAACGGCGACAGCACTTTACATACTCAGATAGGTACAAAACCTCTGATTATGTCACGTTCGAGAGCTTACAAACAATTGTGCTAATTTTCTAAATACAACCAATGCTGTATTGGTAGCAGTGGCAGAGAAGTACTATGATAAGGATCATAGCATACCCATTTTGACACATGGTCCTCCATCTTTTCTCCAGTAACCTAAGATACAGTCGCACATATAGTTTCCAGGTGTGTTTCGACATACTTCATTCTCCATGCAAGTTGCTCCTTCTTTACACTCGTCTTTATCTGCAACAGATTTTGTGTGTGTGTGTGTGTCGGGGGGGGGGGGGGTTCAGATAAAATTAATCAAATAAAGAGTGCAAGTTGGGAAATTTGTTAAATCTTAATCCGGAATTCGAGAGCTTTAGGTTTAGAAGTATACACGAAGAGACCACTCTGATGAGTAAACACTGTGCAGTTAGTCTTAGAAGAACATAAAGAAATAAGATGACATTATTTTATGTATACGTTTTATAACTAGTGTTTGATCGTGAAAGAGTATAATTAGAAACAATTTAACTGTTTAAATCTGTTCTTACAGCGTACGTTTTATCTACTTTTTAAACTATAAGAGTAAACACGCGATATTTTGTCGGCGTATAATTAAAGAATCTTGATAATATATACGATTTTAAGTTTCTTTTATCGCAAACAACCTTTTGTGGTATATATATATATATATATATATATATATATATATATATATATATATATATAACATGTACACTACTATCAGGTAAGAAACATGTGACCTTTCTATAACAGTAGATTGTACTCAACCAGAAAGGCAATTATCATGTGTGTAAAATACAACAATTTCAAACGCAAACTTCCTTAACAACCCTTAAACAAAAGGATCCAACAAAATGGAAAAGGCCAAAACAAATTATTTGTAAAACGACAAAGATAGGACCTCACAAAGTGGCCTTTTATATCTTATAATATATCAGCGCATGGGCTGTTTTATTTCAAACTGATCTCTCGTCTGGGGGTTTTGTTTTTACGTTGACGAGGCTTTTATCTACTGCACATACTATACATAGGTTTATAGGTAAATAAGAAAAGGTCCTATCAAAATTTTCACAGATATTTAAAATTTATCTACCTGCAGACCAAGGCAGACGAGGTAAATGTAAATGTGACAAAAAACAGAGAGACGAGACATAACACACAAAAAGAAAACCATCAGTTACCGCCTTGGAACGGTCAGTCGGCAAAAGGGCCAACTGAGGTGCTTAAACCTGGTTTGTGGAGCGCTCGAACCTCGCACTTCCTGACGGTTTTTCTATCAAACAAACAGTGTAAATAAAAGTATCCCGTCAAAGTGACACAACTAACAGTAAGCACCTGCATCGGGAGTTAAAACAGATATAAAGAACATATGTACAGTATTTACAGTAGATAAAAGCCTCGGCAACCAAAAAATTCCAAATGAGAGAGTAGTTTAAAATAAAATAAAGCAGTACAAGCGCTGATATATTATAAGAACCATACAATGACGTCATAAATGCCATGACGTCATATGCCAAAAGTGTCAAAAGTGAAATGTAAACAATATGGAAGAAACAATAGAATTTTAGAAAATCAACAAAATAAAACGTATTGTTTAGAGTTAATCGTTTAAAAAACATATTATAAACGCCGAGGATTTATCCGCAGTTGACATATTATATATGATAAAGATTTAAAAAATCCCGATGTTATACCTACTGTGCAATCTCACGTAAAGGGTATGGAGACTGCTCAAGTTGCCCCACCTATATAGGGCACGACTGGAGAGATGAAGAGACAAGAAATCCAACAGTGACTGTCCAATTATGGCTTTAAGTCACTGTTTTTATATAGTCTCAACGACCTGTCCGGTCATCGTGTAATATAAAAGCAATGCAAGTTCTTGACTGTAAAAGGGTCAATTGCAAGCAATGCAGTACATCGAAGTATTCCCGGGTTGTAACCGTCTGCAATACATTTTCTGATAAGTTTTGTAAAAGTGGTCAGAAAAGTCATTGAAACCCTTGATCTTCTTTAACTTGTATAAAACATTTCCTTAAAATTCAGGATGACTTATGCCTTTCTGCATAAGTGTTTTCATACTGCTATTATACTTAGAAGCAATAAAATCATTGCGGTGAAAGAATTTTGAAAACGCCTTTATTAATTTATGAAAACGAAAGCCTTGCTGTAACAGTTTAGAAGAAATAAACAGGTTTCTCGCATTGAAATCTTCTACTTTAGTACAAACTCGTGCAAACCTTGTAAGTTGTGATATGTAAATACCATAGGAGGTAGCACGAGGTGAATCACCATCAAGGTATGGATAATTCACAATACTAAAGTTGAAATCATCTCTCTTGTCATAGATTTTAGTAGAGACGTTGTCATTGGAAATATTGATCTCAATGTCTAGAAATGCTGCATTTAAATGTCAGTTATTCGCTTTATTAAGGGTAAGTTCTGGAGGGTAAATCAGATGGATCATTTGAGAAAAGAAAGGATTATCTATAGTTAGAATATCGTCAAGATAGCGTGACGTTAAATTGAAAGCCTCTATAATGTGTCTTTGGTTTGAAGGGGATAAAGTTAACATGAAATCACGTTCAAAGCAGTATAAAAACAAATCTGCAATTAATGGTGCACAGTTGGTTCCCATAGGGATACCAATTACTTGTCTAAATAAAGTGTCACCGCATTTTATGTAAATATTGTCTAATAGAAAACGTAAAGCTTCACAAACATCCGTGCAAGTCCACATAGTAAACTTTTCTAAGAATGTGTTGGTAAAAAATGCATTACTTTCATGACATGCAATATATAGACGTTGCTCTCGAGCAAATGTTTTCTCAATAAGAGCAATCAATTTGGTCTTAATTAAATCATGAGGTAAAGAAGTGTACAGCGTAGAGAAATCGTAAGTATTAACTGCAGAGCAATGAAAGTTTAAAGTACGGAACTTGTCTAAGACTTCTGAAGAATTTTTAATAGACCAAAAAATGTTAATTCCTGAATTTTCATACACTTTTTCACAATATTTAACAACGTGATTGCGAACGGTTGTAAGGCAAGACGTAAGTAGTTTAGATATGTGAGTGGTGGTGCTAGAGCTGACATTAGCTATGAATCGTGACTTGTATGGTGTTTTGTGAAGCTTAGGAATCCAGTACAAGGAAGGAAGTTTTTCTTGCTTTGTTTCTATTTTGATATTGAAATTATGCAATATCTGTTTATGTTTGTCAATGACTGTCTGAAAGTCAAGGTTGGTGCAAGAGTAAGAACTGGTGGTGGATAACTCAGCACTCAGTATATTTTTGTAATAAAAGTCGTCAGACAAAAATTATGTTGTTTGAAGCTTTGTCTGCAGGTACAAGTACAAATTTATCGTGAATATTCTGAAAGGACTGTTTTAGATGTTTTAAGTGATAAAAAGGTTTCTTAGGTAAACTAGAAGGATGGGAGCGGTAGAATTTAACGCGATTTTGTATTATCTTAAAAATGGCTTTCTTCCAAGTATTAAGTGCTACTGTATCCGTGTTTTCTCTCTTACACCAGCGATCGGCAAACAGATTATTGCATCAGCAATTTCTTTGCAACAAAGGTCAAAATCTATGTCATCTGGCAGGCGATATTTCGGGCCCTTAAAGAGTAATTTTCTCAATTTGTAGTCATCGATGATGTTTAAATCCCCAGTAATGATATGGCCAGAAGGTAAATAACAGAAAGGTGAAGTTGAACAGTTACAAGAATCTTGAGAAGGGTCATTTAGGTTAAGGTCTGCTACTGTTTGGTTGTAATTAAAAATAAGACCTCTAATGGGTTTTTTGTACTTATAACAAATCATTGGGTTTTCTTTGTTTTCGAAGTAACACGGGATTTTATTGATGATATTTTTGTCCCGAAAGATACTAGGTAAGTCGATAAAATCAATCCCTTTATTAATGTATTTGATTTTCATGAAATGTCGTTTATGTTGAGACTGTTTATCTATATGAGGTCTTAAAGCATGGGTAGTATACTTTAGAATGATGGAAGCCACCTCATATAAAGGATGAGTACGTAAATATATTTTATCTGCCTCATTGTCCAAAATAACTAGTGATTTCAAGGGTAGATTGGTAACTGTACAAAGTAAGGCGTGAATACCAGATCTAATATAAAGTGTGTTCAGATCTTGAATAGAAACTGTTTTCCTAAATCTGCGCTTAAGATTATGATTTTTTTCTAATTCCATGAGACCGTCGTTTGCGCTTGCGTAAAGATAGAATACTAAAGATGTCAATGTTCGAATTTTTAGAAATATTGCCCGCCTGATAAATATTGTCATTAAGACCGAGTGGAAATGGAGTCTGGAAGTTTTTAATCCAATCAAGTTCGGCACTGTATCTGGCCTGTAATTTAAATCCTTTAGAAACATCGTCATCGAAAACAATTTTTTGCAAAGGTTGTATGTTCACATATTTTAAAGAATGTCCTGTAGTTAGAAAATGATTATAAAGGTAGTTTTTAAAACGACGAGCGTTACGGATTTTATATGAATGTTCTCGAAATCTAATTTTAAGCGCCCGCCCCGTTTGTCCAACGTACTGCAGTTTACAGTTGGGATGGTTTCATGTTATAACATAAATTATGTTGTTACTTTGTCAATCAACATCACAAGGTAAGGAAATGTTAAATGTACGGCCATTTACAGTAGACTTGACAGTGGAGTTACAGTTAAGGAATCTACATGTACTACATCTTTTATAATTACACTTGTAGATATTAAAGTACACATTATGTCCACTATGCATTTGTGCGGGGGAATTCTTTACATTACTACTAGGAACGTTACGTAAAATACACGACTGCCGAAGAAATAAATTACTCAAATTGGAAATATAAACCCTGGAAGACAGGTGTAATTTTATTGGTGAAATATTGACAGCGACTCTTCTAGAAAATATATCATCAGAACCATGAGACAAATGCACAGTAGACACATTATGCAATTTTAAGGGAGAAATATTTATGTTTGGTTTTAGTAGTCTGTTCATGGTTGTTTTATTTCAAGTAAAATAAACCTAAGTCCAAGGTATGTCAAAAGAAAATATACGTAACAATCCTGATAGTTTATTTTGTTGTTATGTATGTATACAAGTTCACTGTATCTGTTTTAACTCCCGATGCAGGTGCTTACTGTTAGTTGTTTCACTTTGACGGGATGTTGTTATTTACAGTGTTTGTTTGCTAGAAAAACCTTCAGGAAGTGCGAGGTTGGAGCGCTCCGCAAACTAGGTTTAAGCACCCCAGTTGGCCCTTTTGCCGATTGACCGTTCCAAGGCGGTAACTGATAGTTTTTCTTTATGTGTGTTATGTCTCGTCTCTGTGTTTTTGTCACATTTACATTTAACTTGTTTGCCTTTGTCTAATGGTAGAAAAAAATAAATATCTGTGAAAATTTTGATAGGACCTTTTCTTATTTACCTATTTATATAGTATAAGTCCTTTCCCTTATGTTTTTAATTGACCTTTCCTTTGAGATTTACCTTCACACTTATATCCATTCGACAAAAGTCTGTAACCATGTTGACACGTGCAAGTGTAGGATCCATCTGTGTTGGTACAGTTACTGTTGACGTCACATTTATCGTCACCATTGTACGTGGAATCACATTCGTCTGCGTCTGCGGACAGAAAACGAAGACATCGACTTTTCTTCAATCCTTAAAATAAAGACTGTTTTCTAGTTGAAACAGTACATATATGAATTGTAAGGTTGCCGTTGCCCGACTTTGCTACGCAAAATTTGCACTTTAAAATTCTCATTATAATGAAATAAAATCAACTTAAAAGGGCGATATGTTCCTGTCACAGACTGCCATTAAAATGCACAGCAACTTAAACAACATTTATTTTAAATGTCCGAAAACTTTTGCAAAAATATAATAAGCTTTTTACAATCATTGTTATTTAATATCAGGTAAATATCTTATCTAAAATTTCTCATACTTGCCTCTACATATTACGTGTTAGTTATGTTTTGTTAATCTGTATGCAGTTTTTAACCGTACTAACTCTGACAAGATTTTCTTAGTCATTCATAACAGTTTTAAATGGTCTGTGAATTAAAATTCTAAAAGCAACGATGTTGATAAAACTTTGGATTAGTCAATATATATAAGAAAGAATGAAGGCAAAAATATCAACCAAACTATGTAGTTATGTATGCATTCAACTTTCAGCATAGTCTAAATAAGGATTTTTAAGGTGTACGGCTATCAGTGTATTTGAATGAAAGTCAGGCCAGTAAGAGGTCAATCGCTGTTGTTTAGTCCATTCTCCGTTGTCATCGCCTTATTCGATATGGTTATACCAGTAACTTAATTTTCGAAATGAGATTACTTTAACTCATCAATAAAATGAGAGAACGCAACAAGGTTTGGACTGTTGTGTTTCATTTGTTGTTGTTGTTGCTTTCTTTTCTTTCCACCTTTAGCAGTTAAGTAAACATTTAAGAGGTTAGAGCTTTGTTCAAACTGTTCCAAGAAGGTTACTGCTGTGTATCCTCTATTTTCTTCTTTTTATCCGATTTGCTAGATGTATTTCATCACTACTACGAACTTTTCTTATGTTCTTACCTAATTCCGTCAATGAAGAAACGCTGTCCGTGCTCCTACTATTATAATAGTGTTGTCATAAAGTAAATCGACGAATTCATTGTCTGTTTCCTACTACTGTATTAAATATATAGTAAAACGCAACCAAAAATATATTGTATAATGACAGTGACGTCAAGAGATTTCAATTACATTTAACTATGCCGCGTATTAAGCGAATTAAGCTTTTCTTATTATTGAAATAGGTCAGTGTTTAAATTAACATATACAAATCCTCTCTCCCTCCCTCTCTATCTCTCCCTCTCTCTCTCTCTCTCTCTCTTTACCTGTCTCTCCATGTCTCTCTCTCGCTCTCTCTCCATGACTCTCACTCTCCCTCTCTCTGTCTCTCTGTCTCTGTCTCTGTCTGTCTGTCTCTGTCTGTCTCTGTCTGTCTGTCTGTCTGTCTGTCTGTCTGTCTGTCTGTCTCTCTCTCTCTTTCTCTCTCTCTCTCTCTCTCTCTCTCTCTCTCTCTCTCTCTCTCTCTCTCTCTCTCTCTCTCTATATATATATATATATATATATATATATATATATATATATATATATATATATATATATATATGCATACGTTTTGGTTATACCACGAACTACAGTTCCGGTATTTGCGAAATTTACGAGTTTAAACGACCCGCTTTTATCTCCAAACATGAAAGCGGTTTGAAATTATCGCAATACTCTGTTGATTTGTGCGGACTGTGACACGCCAATTTGTCTAGAACACGTGTGACATTAGTATTGTGGACGACAAGTAAAGGACCAAAAGCAACAAGTAAAGTCAGCCTACCATGGCATATCTGTTTATCACTTTGGAAATCGTTGTATCTTCCTTTTGGACACGGGGCGCAAGGCCCGGTGTCATCTGTAAGTATGTCCTCATTACACAGGGATTGGTTAAAGCAGGTGGTCACATTGCAAGGATCTAGACGTATCTCGCAATAATTACCAGCGACGTATTTGTCACCGTGACAATTGCATACAGCTGAAAATTTAATAAAATTATACAAAAAATAAAGTTAAATGAATGTATGTTACCAAAGTATTTTGCAATAAATCAGGATGTGTCTGATCAAATGTTAATGTATTTTCCCATTGAATGGCGTAACCAACTGGTAATCAATTTAAATATTTGAATATATATCTCCCTTTTGGATGGCGTAATTGGCTGTTATTTAAATTTTAAATATATGTTTGCTAATTTAAATGCTAAGTTAAGTTCTCCTAATATATCCATCGACATAATCGTTGGCCAACCTCCAGTTGTTCAGGGGAAATTGACATCCTATGACCATTGCAACATATACTAAAATTTGACCAGGGCATTTACATATAATGCAAATGTAAAAGTAAGAACAAGTCTTTGATGAGTCATTAAACTAAAAGAATTCAACCAGCATTTACCGCCTTCCTGAGGTGTTTCTCAAACGCAAGCAAAGAAAAACTATGTATTTAAATGAAAATGTCCCAGCGCTGATGTGTCTTAACATAAGTTATGACGTCGTTAAAAGAAATTACTTACGTGATTCAAAGATATAAGTTATGAAGCAAGAAAGAAAATGATCAGAGAAGAACTTTTAGTAGTTGTAGCATTCTGTTTGTGTGTGAATGATACGGATAAACTAAAGTCCAATGTTCATCATAGGAAAATGCACGTACCAATCCTGGAAGGATGAATTAAATGACAACAAAGACTCCATACACTGGGAGATTTGTACGACCGTCACAATGTAGGAGCATTTTTTATTATCATGATTTCACACATTTACCATATGCTGTGAAATTTCGATAATTAAACTATTTTAAATCAATGTCAATTTGTTACATAATGTACAGGCTGACTCTATAGCCAAATCTACAAGGTAGAAGAATTTATTAGCGTGACACGTTTAAATGTTTGTTTTATTGTAGAGCTTATTATTGTGCGATAGTATAACATATTAGTGCCTTACCGGAATGTTGTTCATCACACTGAGAAGTTGTGTTGCAGCCACAGAAGTTTACATAAACATCTCTTAATACAGTGCCGTTAAATCTGTCATGGACTGTGAACGTGATCTTGATGCTGTCATTTAGATCTCGAAGCGATGGTAGAACAGTCCAGTTGAAGATTCCAGATACACTGTCTGAAGTTTACAAGTAAGACACTATGTTTTCGGTGTTTGATGTTGTTGATAGGTTATGTACCCTGTGTGAAATATTTAGCAAAAGACTTTGATGGAATATGGTTATACTTTAGTTTAAACTAGCGTAGTATATAACGACATAAATGGATTATTACTTTAAAATATAACAATGCAATTTTTTCAGTGAAGCTATAAACCTTTTTTATTAATGGATTACGACGTCCACTTTCTAGTTTACCCTGGTAACTTGAACTATTGAGAAATCCCCCACCTATCCGAATTCAAAAACTTTGTGCATACTATCCCTCTATTATAATTATTGTCGCAGGTAACTTAGAAACATGTTCAAATGACCATGAGAACTTTTAAACAACCCTGACCAATCTTCAATGTTGTCAATTCACATTCGGGAACTTAAACATTTTCAAAAGAACTTCTTCTGTCTGTTCGTCAGAAAATGCTAGTTTTACTTTATTCTAAAAGTTATGCTTAAAATTATTATTAACACATAAACCATGTTTTAAATATTGCTAAATACCTACCGTATGTTTTTTCGAAAAGGATTTAAATACACAACACGGAATTTCTTTAAAATTTCAGGGAATCTTTTTTGCTCCAGGGAGCGACTTAAAATGGCAATATGCTGAATCTTTCCACCGGTATACATATAGTATAAACAAAGAACATCTTAGTCACTATGTTTCGTACTTTACTCTACTTTATAGATTTAGAAGTATAGGTTTATGAATAAATTTAGAGAACGATTTTTTAAAGTAGGAATGCAATGGTCGTGTTATGTGTATTATCAATGTCTTACCATTTCTGCTAGAAATTCAAAGATTTTTTTGTTAGACTTACCTAGCATAAAGTGTGTCTTCGGAAGACTAGTTTCTACCAGAAATGTCAGTATATCTCCGGTGTTGTTGTCATGAACGTAGTTAGACAGATTAAGGATGACGGAGTGGTTGTCAGCCAGATACACATCCAAATCTGCTATCTTGTCCGTGAAGTAGGGAGGTGTGTTATCTGTAGAAACAAGCAGAAAATTAAATGTTAAAAGGTGGTGGTTTGTATGGTAAGTAAACTATTTACAGAGAAATTTTATTAAATATATAACCTCTATTTGATGTACGTTTTACTTCCTACATCTCCCGTAAACCAAAAGGGCTGCCAGTTTTCAAGATAGCCGCTCTTTTTATTCCAGTATGCACCAATTGATTGAAGATGTTGATAGTAACATGGAAGTACTAATTTTAGTTTGCATTGTTTGGCGGACCTGATGATACGAATTCTCTTAAATATAATTAATATCTCAACGAAATAATAACAATATAATGTTCAACACAAATTTTGCAAATATATATTGTTTTGAGACATTGAGAACCGTTCTTGACATGAGTTAACCCTTATTGAACTGTCCCTAGTGCTCTTATTGCATCGCTTTAATATCAGAAGCCAACAATATGTTAATGTATATGAAAATGGACCCATATTTTATATTGGAAGCCACTTCTCTCTAAGATGTTTAATATTAATATATATTACATGATATTAAAATATATAAAGTGCATTGTAGTCAGCATTTTACGACAAACAAGTGACAATCAACGTCAAACATTGATCAGTTTTACTTTTAGTTTCGTCCTTACTTCAGGGACACTTTAACGTTTTAGTGCGGACAACATATTTTTATATCAACTATTAACGTTTTACAGACATAACTGTATAACGCGGCAGAAGCTTAAAGTTAAACATTACAACAATTGTTTTAAAAATGTGAGCACGTAACTACTTTATTCAGGGACGTATTTTAGAAACAAATATATACACAAACAAAACCAAAACAGTGTCAAGAACATTCCTGAGTGATCAGTTGATTGTTTTATTTGATTGCACAAGAAGTATCAGTGTCAAGCAAATTTTAACATTAAACGTATTTTATTTCTTACTTTAATGTAAAAAAATAAAAATAATGCATATTTTTGGCAGTTGCATCACACTTAATTATTCCTTTTTTTTTTTTTTTTTTTTGTATTTTGATAAAATATCATACAAAAAATCAGTATTTTTACCTCACATTGTTTGTTAATAAATTTGAACAAATTCTATGACTTTTCATAATTTCAGCCAATTTAGTGGTTTGTAACTTATCAGTGACTGCTACATGTTTCCACCACATTTTCATTTCAAAAGGTTTAATTAACAAAAATGTTTTAACATATAATTTTCACCCGAGGGCTACTTTAAGTTGGTTGAAACATTAAGAAATCTTATTTCTTTCTGACTATAGTTTGATAAGACTACGACATTTACACATTATTTTTATACAGATCGATATAAAACAGCGGGTTTAGAATAGCACACTACATGTTATGGGTTCTCTTGCATACTTACGCCTCATGTCATACAGGTATTGCTCGTGTCGGAAATTTATGTTGACCGCCTCTCCTACCGCTATATTGTCAGAACGGGCTATGGCCAGAAGGCACTCATCTCTGACCTGTGTGGTTAACAATCATCCTGATCATCCTGATCAAACTAATTATCCATCATCATAATAATGATCATAATCATTATAAATATCATCATCATCATCATCATCATCATCATCATCATCATCATCATCATCATCATCATCATCATCACCACCATCATCACCATCATCATCATCACCATTGTCATCAACAACAACATCAATAGCAAGAATATCAACAAAACTGTCATCATCATAAACCATCAACTTAATCCTGATATTGACGAACTAAAATCTAGTTTTACCTTGAAAAAACTATGATTAGTTATTAGCTATGATTTTTGCTCGAAGGAATAAATATTACTGAGATAAAAGTCGTAAATAAACACTCAGTTTCAGTTGTAATATGTATTGGAAGAATTCTAGATCGTTCGTGAGATAAAACCAAAAATGTACCTTTGATTCATTGCAGGTTTTATCAAACTCGTCAATGTCCGAGTCATTGTGATGATGTCCATTCAAATTGAACAGTGCTGTAAGATTGGTCAGGTAATCTTCATAGAACGTTGGCCGGGAGAAGGTGTTGTAAGTCGAATAGTTGCCTGGTGACAAACTGTAGTTGAACAAGGACTCGTTCTCAGAGATGCGCACTGCGAGAGAAGAAAACATCAGTCGTGACTTTTGTTATCGACACGTCAAACGCAGTTTAAATACCACAACCAATGAATTAACCAAGCTGCAGTAACCTCCCTTAGCAATTTGCTTGCTGACAATACATACACGATAAGATGTGTGAAGATAGCATTAAATATGTAGGGCTCCATCTAAATTGACTGATTAATGGAAAAACGAATAGTCAGAGTATTGTTTTACATTAGATTAAACCAATGACTTCGAATAATGCACTTGTTTCGGACAAGAATAGGTTCGACTGTATGTCGTATGCTGTACGATTATGGTAAAAGTCTTACACCGTATTTACAAAAACATCAGTAATATTTGTTCTGAGGAAAGTTTGTCATCTTCTTTCTGGTACTCCATTTTAATTGCGATTAAGTCTTTTAGGTGTCTCAGCAAATGTAATTTTAACGTATATTCGAGGTTTTGTAAACAATAAACAATATCTTTGACATAATGCTGTTCCTCTAGATGTTTATGCAACGTCAGGTAACAAACATTGAATTAAGATAATTTTATCGGAAAATGTTAAATCTTTACCACATGTATGACAAGTTAGCTGTAACTTTACACTGCATATTTTTATCTAGCGATCTGAATTATAAACGTTTGCAATTTAATCATTGCCTTCTTAACCTATTGCCCACGCTCGACATGCTGCGATATATGTACCCACAGTGGGAGTGTTTAAACCAAACGTGGACATATCTCAACGTTTTATATTTATTTTAACGGCACAAAACTGTAATATTAAACATTTTCTTTAAACATGTCGTACTTGTACATGTATGATTGACAAACATCTTTAAACATCTGATATACATGCTTTTAAAATTATTCAATATCATGGCGATCACCTGTATATAAATTATTCTCAACGGAATTACACTAGTGTCTTTAGGTCTCCTTTAGTGCCGGACCTAGTAGCGCAAGCGGTAGAGCGTCGTCTATATGTACAAGAGGCTCCGGGTTCGATACCGGGCCGCGATATACCAAAGTCGTAAAATGGTAGTGGTATATCTCCCTTGCTAACGCTCAAGCAAATATAAGAGTACGGTAGCACGATCAGTTGACTCGGCGTCAGGATAATGAGGCATCATGTCAGTTGTTCACGGCATACTAAAAACTTACACAGACATTTGGCACGCGGTTAAATTCTTGGTATTAGTCTAGCATTGGTTGTATGATAACATTAAAGTGTAAAGGTACCAACCAATGATGCTCGAATCAACATTAGACGGATCAATATACTTTACGACTTTGGACGCTATTATAATGCATATGTCACTATGCAACAGTTGTTTACTATACCAGGCTAAAATAGTCGCAGTTTATTATGTTTTCACGGGTATGTGCTTATGTTGTGGATACTTTATCCCGATGCAAGTGCTTACTATTATTTATCTCACTTTAATAATTGTTTTATTTGCACATTTTGAAAAGTAGCCTCCTATGGAAATAAAATGTTTAACTCGATTTAAGCACTCAAGTCGGTCCCTTTGCAGAACGACCCCTCTGTTATGGCAACAGTTGTTTTATTCTTTCCTCTTTTTGTGTCATGTCTCGTTATCGTTTCTTTACTAGGTTAACTACTCTGTTTATTATTTACTATGTTTTGAAATTATCGTTATATCCTTTATTCTTTATAAAAATAATTTCTTAATCGCTTATTTATTTATTTACTATAGCATAGAATACTTACACGATTCACCAAATTCGAACATATCCGATGGTTTAGAGACATTTAACAGGGGGTCGTTTTGGGGTTTCATGTTGACGCTACCTCCAGCCAGTCCAGTTAGATTGCTGTGTGAAATGTTGTCCTTTATTCCATCTAATGTTATGGAGATATCTGACCCGCCGTTAAGTATAAGCTGGAATTGGTTTGAAAAACACATTACACCTTATGACGAAACGGATAATAAGCACGTGGCAAACTAGTAATAATACTAAAAATAAAATGCATTAGAACCACTCCAAAGAATATCTTATCAAGAATGGACAAAATTCCAAAACATGGTTGTGGTGGTAATTATGATGGTGGTGATGATGAGGAAGACGAATATGATGATGATGATGATGATGATGATAATGATAATGATGATGATGATGATGATGATATTTCTGAGTTCTTGTTTTTACCGCCCTCAGGTAACCCCCAAATCCTTTCAAGCCGAAGAACACTTTTCCGTTGCCTACAAGAACCCATCTAACAAGTCTTGGAGGCATAGACGATAAACCACAAGGAAACATGGTATTGGATGGCCCGCCCTGTGGAAGACTGTCGTTACTGGAACATACGGCCACCCCGTCTTTGTACACGGTCACAACACCAGATGTCCGGTTGAGTTGAGCTTCAAACTGCCCAATGTCGTCCTGTGTAAACCGTAGTAAACGTTATTGTTGAATTTGAAGAAAAATTTAACCTTAGAAAGTATACAATGTTCGGTTCTTAATACTGACGTGGCTGTGGCATTTAATTTTATTAAAATTGTGCACTGTATTTGGAAATAAAACATAAATAAATGAGACAAAACTGACGGACTAACATACCTTTATAGCCACAGAAACAAAGATTGTAATGTCCTTATTCCCCGGGATCATATAGTCGGTCCGGACTTGAACCGTTGTGTTTCTTAAAACAATAATTCACAGTTACATTACACAGTAAATTCAAAATCAAACTTAGGCAATGGGACGAGAATGCCTAATCATTAGCAACATACATTAACAATGTATTAATATGTTCCCAGTGAAAATGGCTGTCTTGGTTGCAGTGTTAGGAAGAATAAGTTCGTTACGCATTAATTTAATAACTATGCTTGCCGCTGAAATAACTTATGTTGAATCTTTTTTTACAATTTTAATTTATAATTTTTAAACAAAAACATCATTTTCTGTTACCCCGTGTGCAGAAAGATGTATTCCCCGTGGCCGTTGAAGTCATACTCGACATTATCTATCGTGGTTATGCGGGGATCCCCCCATGAACGGGCTGAAATAAATGGGACATATTTCTGCATTTAGTATTATGTCTGTGTCAGAAACTTATCAATATAAAGGCAAGTATAAAGATGAAAAAAATAGCTAAGAGAAGTAAGACAGGAAGTAAAATAGAACACATTTTGTACAGGTGAACTTGGAAACATAACAACATTATTATACTTAGCATATAACGTGCTAATTAATTTATGTGTTTTAATATTTATTATTTAATTGAATAGTTTGGTATGCCAACTCGCATGCACAAAAATATTCTTTACCCAC
Organism: Sinonovacula constricta; assembly: GCA_007844125.1. Classification (NCBI taxonomy): domain Eukaryota; kingdom Metazoa; phylum Mollusca; class Bivalvia; order Cardiida; family Solecurtidae; genus Sinonovacula; species Sinonovacula constricta. The sequence goes on from CM017570.1 coordinate 50,235,082, forward strand.
CTGAATAATCCGCACTCGTTACGTAGATTACTTCACTCAGGAGAGCAACAGTCAGAACAAACAGTTCGTATAACTTGATAGTCGCCATCTGTAAATACAATTTGTAAAGTTTTGTTAAATGGCAATGTTTATGAAAATTTAATAAGTAAGTAATTCTAGAACTTATTTTTCCGTTTCTTTTATGGAATAACAATTGATTATTCATTTAGATCCGTGCGTTAAATAGTTACAATATATTTCCTTTTCACAATCGAAGCTTTTGATAATATTACGAAAAATCTTAAGTCTTTAATTAGAAAAATGCAATAATAAATAAATATTGTGTAAATGGACTAATATTAAATAATCACTGAATTAATTTCTCTTTGTGTCTTTATAATGAGCGATAAAAAACAATTTATATGTACACATTGACACCAAAAATTAATTTCTTCGGTACAGAAATTATAATCATAAGTCTTGTTCCAAAATCCATGTAGATTTATTCATACGAAGGAATATAGCCTGTCATGTTAAAAAAAAGATGCAACTTAAAAACTTGCTGCATTGAAGACGAACCATGTGGGAGTCCTAAATATCCTGCTCGATGAACGATTGCTACCTAGCTCTAGTGCAGCGGGTTTGGAAAAACACAACCTTTATATCACCTCTCTGGTGATTTAGCGTCAGGGCCAAGGCGCATGTCCGTAGAGAGATATGACTGTTTCCTCTTCGGGTGATTCGATTTATCACGTACTGATTAGGTGGAACATATCGGGTATATCCTTGACCATTCAGTATTATTGGAACGTATTTTCGCAGTAGGAAAAGTTCCTAAAGTCATCAATGTCAACAACCTAGATCTATCGCCAATGGATTTACGTCAAGTTTAAAAATAGCAAGTTTGAATTATCGATAATATTTTATTTATTAAAGGATTGCTGACAAATGTCTACATGTATTTTTAATATTTTATCAGTTGACTTAGCTGTTTTTGTGAAGTTTTTACTGATGTGACAGAAAAACTTTAACAGAAAATCGTCCTTATATTATTTTTACCTGGACGGTAAACTCACTTACGTAGTTCATGTTTAAATACGGCTGTTTAGAATAAACATAAAATAGCTACAGCCATCCGAGAGCTAACCCACTGCCGATTTAATAATAGTTTTTAAACATTTTTTTTACCTTGATGGACATTGTTGTGAGAAGGATTTGCTGACATTTTGACCGATGCTTTTGCAGCGACATTTCTATCATTATAACACATGGGCACTTATGAGGTGCCCAGGGACTGAACCCGGACGGTTAATTATACTGACACCGGCGAGTCGGGCGTAATGTTGTCCCTTAGCTCCGAGCGTTAGGAAGGAAGCTGCTACTACCAACTTTATAGTCTTTGGTTTGACCCGGCCGGGGTTTGAACCCGCGAACTCCCGATCCGCAAGCCGACGCTCTACCAATTGAGCTATTGCGGCCGGTCTGGACCTTGTTAAAGAATGTTAACGTTATTAAAATGATCGGATAATTTAACATTACTTGAAAAGGGGGATTTGTTAGTCAACGAGTTCAGCCGCTAAACAGTGGGATGTCGCATTAAAAATCAAACACAAAATATTATCAAGGTACATGTGTTTATTAATTGTTTAAAAAAATATTACCAGGGTTTTCCTGTAAGGAATTGTGATAAAGAGGAAAACTTTGACAACCAAACTTACATTTCCAGCTAGCAGGAAGTGAGATTTTGTGTCGCACAAAATTAGCTATTTATCAAATCCAATGTCAGCATAACTCCTAACATCGACCATATTTATGAAAGATATTTTGACAAATGTTGCTCTGGTCAGACGTTGGACCACCACATGCTGAGAGTTGGCTTGGTCATCTTAAATAAATTGCTTTGTGTTATTCTGATAATAGTGATTGATTTCAATGTTTGAGATAATAAGCATTTATTTTAAGCTAAGCCAACTGTTTAAAGCGCGCAGTTTACGTTTGATTATCACTTGATAACATCTATGCTAAATGGAGAACGGCTTATCCTGGAGACTTCTTAATGTAAACCTCCTCTCAAATCTTAGTGTACCATAAGCTTCCGTTCGAATAAGCATAACAGCATAACATTAATTTATCATAAAGCAGTCGTTCATAATAGTTACGTACACCTGACTATCTTATGCATGTAATATTATGTAAATATGACAAGTTAGAAGTTAGTTACAAGGGCTAACATTAAATATCTTTATATCGAATATACAAAAGATTAAGCCTTTTATGAGAATTCCAAAAGATATTAACAATAAAACTTGCGTAGATACAATATGGAAGGTACGAAGAAACACTAAAACAAGAAATTACGCGTCAGTATTTGATTGGAACGGTCAGTTGTCAAAGTACCGACTGGCGAGCTTCAACCGGTTTATTGAACCTAATTTTAACCAATTGTGGGGAACTACAAAAATATAAATACAAATATCATGTTAATGTGACGCAATGTACAATAAGCGCCAATCAGAAGTAAAAAATGCGAACTAAGACTACTCTTATAAACACTACACAGTAAATGATATAACGATTTAAAGTATAACATATATAAAAACTAAATGTTTTCAAGAAAACAGAGGTTTGCTTACTTTCATTTAAATTTGTTTTACTTCCTCTTAAGATTAATTCAATACTAAGCTACTCTTATCTAAAGCGAAAGTCTGATAATAAACTTCAAATGGAAAATATTTCCAACAGTTGTGTTTACTTAATGCTACTTGAAAATATATCGAACATAGACGATAAGATAACTTAAACAAACGAGCAATCAGGTCATGTTGCTGATTATGACGATGCTGCTGTTGACGATCTAGTGTAGGATCAGACTTTACTCAACTTGGAACTTGCTGATTTAAATCTGCGTTATTGTATTAACATAATTATCATTATCATCCATCATCATCACTGGCATCCTTATCATCATCATAAAGGTCTCCATCATTTTCCTCACGACACTTGTTCAAAGAAAGTGGACAAGTCAGAATAAAATCACAATCAGTATATTTTATTGAATTTATACAATTACAAAGTGAAAATCCAACGAAAAAATCAGTCATACTGTATACAATCTATAAGGACTGCACTCTGTCTGTACTAATAGAATTGTGTGCAAACTAACATATTATAGAAAAAAATCGTTACCCTAACCCTAACCCTAACCCTTGAGACAGTAAAATGAATGTACATCATAAACATAACAACTTAAAAAAACAATAAACCATTTTCATACGAATGATTTTGACGGATAACGGAAATCCACGAAAAGGTCCGACGATTAACGAATGCATATTTGCGAACATTGGTCGGATGAGTCGTTCATGTTACAGAAGGTAACGTCACAGAAAACGAACAACCCCTCGTGGTTAGTCGTGTATTCAAACTCGGTGAAGACGAATCGGGTCTCGCGAATTGTCTGTGAGAGTATGTGTGTACTATGGTCCACTTCACAGCTGGAGATAGAAAACTACTTATTTAACAATAGGCAAAATATATGGCATACAGCGATTATATTGTCTTTAAAAACGCTTTTTAAATATTTTCTGTCATAGACTATGTTACAAAATCAACATCATTGTAACTAGGTTTTGTGTACGTATTCAAAACTGAAAGAATTGTTTGTATTTATTTAATAAGTGTTCAGAGTCACGGCATCCGATGCATTAGATCAGTATAGATGTTTTATTTAAATATAATGATGAAGTTTATCAAGTAATCTAATAAAATTAACTAACGTCATATGTACGTATATGGTGTAGTATGAGTTCGGGTGACATATTACGACAAAACCTACCGGTTAGATATCAGCATATATCTTAGAGGAGCCAAGGAATCTATTGATGGTTTCGTGTAGCACGTGTGCACGCGGATCTTCTGTGACGTCATTGTGAACACTTTGACGTATATGTCATCACCGACGCTAACGTGAAGAGGATTGCCTTCGATCTGGTGGGAAAATTGAGAATCACGATAGAAAGTCATGTTCAAGTCATTTTGGTCGGCTCCTTGCACGCTGTGTACAGACCCATCCAATGGTAGATGGTCATTGTGTAGATGTCCTGGAAAATGGTAAACAAACTGATAAATAGAGTCAAACATTGATTCTCTAAAGATTGACGCAGTACTTTAAATTTTACTCATAATGCTTAGTAACAGATATGAATGAGTTGATTTCGAAGTACAGAGTTGATTTCGAAGTACATTCACCAGCTGATAAATTACTACTGAAATAGAATCGACATTAAACCCGACATAAACGTCTACTCAAAGTGGTACATCAAGCAGGTCATACCGGAAGTTGTCTTGTTCTTGTTCATGGTGCATTCCAGGTTAATTGTCCAGTTGAAGTGGCGGATGATATAAGGTCGGGTTGGGTCATGCTCTGCGTAGATCAGTTGGTTGGAATACACGGATTCTCCATGCTGGATCTATTTTGTATAAGGAGTCAACAATCAACAAGGATCTTTGCAAACAGTAAATGGTTAAATGTTTCCGTATAAAATAATCTGTACGTGTACATAGAATAATACTTAAGACACAAATTTAAATCACTACGAGACACATTGCTATTAACTTGCATTGTGGACGTCCCAATGAAAGAGTGGCTGAATAATGATTATGTTGTTTGGTATTCACGAATATGAACTATATTTTCACCAAAGTAAAAGCTTATAATATCATAGACAAGACTGAAGTACGTTGGATACAAGTTTACACATCAGCAAAAAATGAGAAGGCATAGTAAGTATGTGAAAATGTGTGGTGTTCACGAATATGACGATATATTTCTAACCTCAGGTAATCTTATCATAGGCAAGGATGAGCCATGTTGGATACAAGTTAACACCCACTCCTAAAGAATGAGCAATTATGGAAATTGCTTTAACATCAAGAAATACATGTGTTCCTAACCGACTCATATGTTGTGCATTCCTTCAGCCCCTGATTAAAGTGCAGATAACCATTCCAAGTCTCCTGGCCAGTACACGAGTTATCTCCCATGTATATATTAGAAGCATTGGCGTTGGGGACAAGTTGACGTAACGTGTTCATGTTGACTCGGACGTCCCACCTGAACTCGGTACATTTAACCGTTACTGCATCTTCGACTCGCATTCCTAGCAAAAGTGTTAGCGATAGGAATATATGACAAAGTCCTATGATCGTTGCAATATATACCAAAATTTGAAGATACAGGACAAAGGTACTCACATGCAGGCCAAATGTAAAAATAAGAACAAATCTGTGGTGAATCATTTAACAAAAAGAGCAAACCGGACAGTTACTGACTTGGAACGATCAGTTGGCAATATGGACCGACTGTGGTGCTTAAACCGGTTTAACAGAGCTCTAAACTCGCACTTCCTGGTGTGTTTCTTAAATGCATGCAATGAAAAGAAAACCGATCCATTTGATGTCCAGCGCTGATATTTTCTTTGTAAGTTATGAAGAAAGAAGTGACTTCATTGAATAATAATGTCGATTTAGTGTTTGGAAGAGAGAGGTATTCATTCGATTAGTAGAATTGCGCAAAAATTGCTGATTGTAAATGAAATAACTTTTTGAATTAAGAAAAATGACTCCAGAAGAGTTAATGGTTGTACCGTCCTGATCATATAAAAATGGAATTGATGAACCAAAGTCCAATGTCCATCAAAGGAAATGCATTCAACAAGGATGAATTAAATGACAGCATAGATTACATGCACGAGGAGTTTGTGTATCGTGTAAAGTAATATAACAATCAGTGAGCACATCCTAGCTGTGTTACTATCCTTAGGTCGTAAATTTTAACATAAGCAAGACCGTTTAACTAATAACTTACAAAACGTGTTCCAGTACATAAATGACATAACTGTATATAAATGTTAGAGTTTGTCAATATAGATATTCTTTAAATTAAAAAGAACTTTTTTTGTTTGCAAGCCTTTGTTTTCAGTCTTTAAAACCTTCGAACTATTCAAACTATGCCATGTTTTGCAAATGCACTACAATTAGATTTCGTCATCTAGCACCATTATAACGTCAATGCGTTTTAGAAACATTCAATTATGTGCAACTTCAGGATGAGGAAAGCATTGCATGTCTCTCCATTCACAACTAGTAAATTCATCTGCATAGTTACTATAAAACTACAAAGCCAAACAATTGTGTTTCTTCGTTAGTAATACCAGCGTGTGTGATCGTTTTGGACAAGCCCCCATCTTATAAAACATAGGTTAAAAATACATCTGCAGCTCAAACGTGCGGAGGAATTGAAAAGAAACAATAAACACTGCATTGTTAGATCCATAACGCAGTTGTCTGGATTAAATTATATAACAAGCTATGTCTTTAAGATGTTGTGTCGTAGCCTCACACCGTAAAGAAAACACAATTCACTATTCACAGCTGCTACTTTTTTATTTTTCATTTTTAACTACCTTATACAAACCTTTAGAAAGGTCGTCTGGTGTTTTTAACGTCATGTGCAATAATGTTGGTGTTGCAGACGATGTCGAGTTTAAAGTCATTGCTGCTGTGGCCGTGGTGTGTGAGGCAATCGTTCGTAATGTCGTCATTGGCAACATCGATGTTGCTGAGGTTTTTGTTGACGCTGATGATCCTGCAGTCGGTGGCTCGGTGCTTGCTGTCGTAATTATTAACGCGTTAATATATCCTTGTCTAGGGCTTTTAACAATTGCAATATTTGATAACAACAAAAATATATGTATTATGTTCTTGTTATTGATATTATTAAAATTGCAATCGGCAAACGCTATCATGACTATGGAAGTGTCAACGGTTTTTTGTAAATCTTATAAAGATTTATCCTCTTAATATAAACAGATATCTATCTATATACACATATATTACTTAAGTCTTAAATGAGTGTTTGGTTTGCGTTGTAGGAATGGGCACATTCGTATACATTCAGTATATAAAGATTGGGGGTGACGGGGGGTAATAATAAAAGTATGTATTTTGGATTGGGTAAGGTTTTCCTTCAATATACATAGTAATGGTAATAGTGAACACACAGTCCCGGTGGTGTAGGTCACTAAAGATCCTCTGCCAACACCTGCCTTGCGAATCAGACTATTTTACGATATTTCACTAGTCGGCCCATCGTTAAAATGTCGTAAATGTTGATTTATTATTAGTTTGGTTTTAAAGCATGAAATGATGTTGATATTTAATATATAGTCCTAGTTTTTCCGTATTGCCCATGTTACAAACATAAATGCGTACATGTCGAGTATCAACAGCACATCTGTAAATCTCGTGTAAATGCAGACGAGTGTCACCATTACTATTTACAGCAGGTATAACACTGTGGTTTGAAAATATCTGCACTTACCGTGACATATGTTACGAATCATTTGATAAATGCGTTTGAATCCGTTTCGGCAGAAACATGCATATGTCCCGTTTGTATCCCTACATTCTGTACTAACTGGGTCACAATCCGTTCTTCCTGGCACACTGCATAAACCGTCTAGAACACAGAAATCAAGTTTAAACCAACTAGTCAGAGGAAAATTAAATGGCAAGACAGGCTATACAATAAGCACATACATAGATTTGAAGGGCCGGGGAGACACTAGTTATACGAAGGAACATAATGATACATTAAGTTTTTAATCACTTTACCAGTAAGTAGTTGAATGTAGGCAGTGAAATTGTAGACTAAGCAGATATGCAGATATCCATGTCTTAACACAAATATTGCCTCTTTATGTCAAGGCTTTGCTAATTATCTAAGATCGTTAAATGTGCAAGTCTAAATACCTTAGTTAATATATATATTAGGCAACATTTTAACGGACAAACAGTCTTCATAATGGAGCATTAACCAAGCATATTCACTCGCAACTTCTCGACCCATTTGACAAAATTGGTATTGGTCCTGGCTAACAAGTGTTACAACATTTGTTTCAAGATTATATATTGCTTCGTGGTTTACAATGTAAACATTTTCGTTTAAGATAACGTCATTCACTTTTGGCATTATTCACCCTTGCTTTGGTTTATCAAGCGCCATTACTTAGACAGAGCTTTTTTTATTTATTTGTTATATTAATCCGATGGGAAAACTTTTCATTTGCAGACTGAGATTACGATTATCCTGGACACCACACAATGGTTTGAGATTTGCCGCTTGGTTATTGACGCTACATATCACTACATAAATATACCGTGGATTACTTGGTCAGGATAAGTCGTTCCTTTGAATATATGCATGAAGCATTTGAAAGACTCCGTGTCCAATACAGCACGGAAATTCAGCCAATGAAATGACTGTAATTTGTAAACAACAGGCTTCGCAAATTAATGCAGCCATCTTGACATTGACGAATAGTTTTGTGTGACTTAAATTGAAGAGTAACGTCTGTGTACCGCTTATTTTCATAGGACTATATGTTTCTATGAATATTCATAAAAACTAACATTTACCAGCCTATTATCTTGCCGCCATCATGAAGCAGAATGATATGAGTCAACGTGTGTTCCGACGATTATTTAATATAGGACTATAAAATAGACAAAAATGCCAATGCATAATATATATTTTCCTATTATTTATATGAATAATATAAGCATGCGTTGTTTCCTTACCTTTCTCTATTCCTATATACGGTACACTATGCTCTAAACGGATCTGAGCCATATTTGGGGGTGTATTGTCAAATTGTTTCGAAACCATGGCTTGTAACGTGGATTTGTCTATCGAGCTTACTAGATGAAAAATAAAGACGACGTTGAGTTGTTGACTTCCGGCGTTCCTGTATTTTAAGACAATATATATATATATATATATATATATATATATATATATATATATATATATATATATATATATATATATATATATGAATGATGCATAGGGAATATTATTGCAGCATGGGGTTGCGAATCAGAGAATAACGTCAAGTTGCTTGCGGTATACGGTAACACCACGAGACCGAAGTTCGAGTGGTGATACGGTACTACACAAGCAAACGAGACGCGATTCTGTGACTGTAGCTGTGTAGTAAGGGTAAACATAGACAGTATGTTCAGGAAAACAGAAGAAGATATGCTATATATATGCATACACAACAAACAGATGAATGTTGTTTGTTGATCGAACTTCTTGTTTTGTTTTCTAAATTTCGTTTGCTTTCATTATCATGTTGTTTGTTTGTTGTTTTTGTCATAATAGATAGAAAGGAAAAGCAAAATGTGGTAGCACAGCTACTGACATTATCGTGACATAATCGTGACATTATCGTGACATTATCGTGATATCGTGACATTATCGTGACATTATCGTGACATTATCGTGACATTATCGTGACATTATCGTGACATTATCGTGTTATCGTGACATTATCGTGACATTATCGTGACATTATCGTGACATTATCGTGACATTATCGTGACATTATCGTGACAATCGTGACATTATCATGATATAGTGACATTATCGTGATATTATCGTGCTATCGTGACATTATCGTGACATTATCGTGACATTATCGTGACATTATCGTGACATTATCGTGACATTATCTTGACATTATCGTGACATTATCGTGACATTATCGTGATATCGTGACATTATCGTGACATTATCGTGACATTATCGTGACATTATCGTGACATTATCGTGACATTATCGTAACATTATCGTGACGTTATCGTGACATTATCGTGACATTATCGTGATATTATCGTGACATTATCGTGACATTATCGTGACATTATCGTGACATTATCGTGACATTATAATGATATAGTGACATTATCGTGATATCGTGACATTATCTTGACATTATCGTGACATTATCGTGACATTATCGTGACATTATCGTGACATTATCGTGATATCGTGACATTATCGTGATATCGTGACATAATCTTGACATTATCGTGACATTATCGTGACAATCGTGACATTATCATGATATAGTGACATTATCGTGATATCGTGACATTATCTTGACATTATCGTGATATTGTGACATTATCGTGACATTATTGTGATATCGTGACATTATCGTGACATTATCGTGGCATTATCCTGACAACGGATCCCAATTAACTGATCCTTCCATAGATTTTGAAAAAAAACTACTTGTACATCAGTCAGAACAAAAAGACAGATAAAGGAAATATGAAATCAATGATAACATGATAAAATAAATACTTGCCTTTCTGTTTTGTCTATTGTTGTTATTGTGATATTGACGATTTCTAATGAAAGCAAGCCTGGCACGTTCAGTTTTTTCATCAACTGCAAGAGACAGTATAACAAGTAAATGCCTAAAATTTAAACGTGACCAGTATTATTGAAAACAAGTCATGTATTTACTTTTCAATTATACGAAAATTTTCACGAATATCAATTATAAAATCATAAATATGGAAGCATATTCACGCATGCAGGCACACGTGCACATAATACAGTACACAATGCAGATAGATTTAAACATATAAAACTAAGTAATAAAACGGAGTCAAGTAAAACACATACAATTACTTACAGACGTTATCCATGTATTAGTTCCAGGATATATGCCTATATACGACCTGGATACATACCCTGTATGGGTCGCAAATAAGACATTATCCTGTGTAAATATGTTTTACCTAGGGCCAGTTACTCTCTGTAAATATGTTTTACCTAGGACCAGTTACTCTCTGTAAATATGTTTTACCTAGGACCAGTTACTCTCTGTAAATATGTTTTACCTAGGGCCAGTTACTCTCTGTAAATATGATTTACCTAGGACCAGTTACTCTCTGTAAATATGTTTTACCTAGGACCAGTTACTCTCTGTAAATATGGTTTACCTAGGACCAGTTACTCTCTGTAAATATGTTTTACCTAGGACCAGTTACTCTCTGTAAATATGGTTTACCTAGGACCAGTTGCTCTCTGTAAATATGGTTTACCTAGGACCAGTTACTCTCTGTAAATATGGTTTACCTAGGACCAGTTACTCTCTGTAAATATGTTTTACCTAGGACCAGTTACTCTCTGTAAATATGGTTTACCTAGGACCAGTTACTCTCTGTAAATATGTTTTACCTAGGACCAGTTACTCTCTGTAAATATGGTTTACCTAGGACCAGTTGCTCTCTGTAAATATGGTTTACCTAGGACCAGTTACTCTCTGTAAATATGGTTTACCTAGGACCAGTTACTCTCTGTAAATATGTTTTACCTAGGACCAGTTGCTCTCTGTAAATATGGTTTACCTAGGACCAGTTACTCTCTGTAAATATGGTTTACCTAGGACCAGTTGCTCTCTGTAAATATGGTTTACCTAGGACCAGTTACTCTCTGTAAATATGGTTTACCTAGGACCAGTTACTCTCTGTAAATATGTTTTACCTAGGACCAAGTGCTCTCTGTAAATATGGTTAACCTAGGACCAGTTACTCTCTGTAAATATGTTTTACCTAGGACCAAGTGCTCTCTGTAAATATGGTTTACCTAGGACCAGTTGCTCTCTGTAAATATGTTTTACCTAGGACCAGTTGCTCTCTGTAAATATGTTTTAACTAGGACTAGTTACTCTCTGTAAATATGTTTTACCTAGGACCAGTTACTCTCTGTAAATATGGTTTACCTAGGACCAGTTACTATCTATAAATATGGTTTACCTAGGACCAGTTGCTCTCTGTAAATATGGTTTACCTAGGACCAGTTGCTCTCTGTAAATATGTTTTACCTAGGACCAAGTGCTCTCTGTAAATATGTTTTACCTAGGACCAGTTACTCTCTGTAAATATGTTTTACCTAGGACCAGTTGCTCTCTGTAAATATGTTTTACCTAGGACCAGTTACTCTCTGTAAATATGTTTTACCTAGGACCAGTTGCTCTCTGTAAATATGTTTTACCTAGGACTAGTTACTCTCTGTAAATATGGTTTACCTAGGACTAGTTACTCTCTGTAAATATGCTTTACCTAGGACCAGTTACTCTCTGTAAATATGGTTTACCTAGGACCAGTTGCTCTCTGTAAATATGGTTTACCTAGGACCAGTTACTCTCTGTAAATATGTTTTACCTAGGACCAGTTGCTCTCTGTAAATATGGTTTTACCTAGGACCAGTTACTCTCTGTAAATATGGTTTACCTAGGACCAGTTACTCTCTGTAAATATGGTTTACCTAGGACCAGTTACTCTCTGTAAATATGGTTTACCTAGGACCAGTTGCTCTCTGTAAATATGGTTTACCTAGGACCAGTTACTCTCTGTAAATATGGTTTACCTAGGACCAGTTACTCTCTGTAAATATGGTTTACCTAGGACTAGTTACTCTCTGTAAATATGGTTTACCTAGGACCAGTTACTCTCTGTAAATATGGTTTACCTAGGACCAGTTACTCTCTGTAAATATGTTTTACCTAGGACTAGTTACTCTCTGTAAATATGGTTTACCTAGGACCAGTTGCTCTCTGTAAATATGTTTTACCTAGGACCAGTTGCTCTCTGTAAATATGTTTTACCTAGGACTAGTTACTCTCTGTAAATATGTGTTACCTAGGACCAGTTGCTCTCTGTAAATATGGTTTACCTAGGACCAGTTACTCTCTTTAAATATGGTTTACCTAGGACCAGTTACTCTCTGTAAATATGGTTTACCTAGGACCAGTTGCTCTCTGTAAATATGGTTTACCTAGGACCAGTTGCTCTCTGTAAATATGGTTTACCTAGGACTAGTTACTCTCTGTAAATATGTTTTACCTAGGACCAGTTACTCTCTGTAAATATGTTTTACCTAGGACTAGTTACTCTCTGTAAATATGTTTTACCTAGGACCAGTTACTCTCTGTAAATATGTTTTACCTAGGACCAGTTACTCTCTGTAAATATGTTTTACCTAGGACCAGTTACTCTCTGTAAATATGTTTTACCTAGGACCAGTTACTCTCTGTAAATATGTTTTACCTAGGACCAGTTACTCTCTGTAAGTATGTTTTACCTAGGACCAGTTACTCTCTGTAAATATGTTTTACCTAGGGCCAGTTACTCTCTGTAAATATGGTTTACCTAGGACCAGTTACTCTCTGTAAATATGTTTTACCTAGGACTAGTTACTCTCTGTAAATATGTTTTACCTAGGACTAGTTACTCTCTGTAAATATGTTTTACCTAGGACCAGTTACTCTCTGTAAATATGTTTTACCTAGGACTAGTTACTCTCTGTAAATATGTTTTACCTAGGACTAGTTACTCTCTGTAAATATGTTTTACCTAGGACCAGTTACTCTCTGTAAATATGGTTTACCTAGGACCAGTTACTCTCTGTAAATATGTTTTACCTAGGACTAGTTACTCTCTGTAAATATGTTTTACCTAGGACCAGTTACTCTCTGTAAATATGTTTTACCTAGGACTAGTTACTCTCTGTAAATATGTTTTACCTAGGACCAGTTACTCTCTGTAAATAAGTTTTACCCAGGACCAGTTACTCTCTGTAAATATGTTTTACCTAGGACCAGTTGCTCTCTGTAAATATGGTTTACCTAGGACCAGTTACTCTCTGTAAATATGGTTTACCTAGGACCAGTTACTCTCTGTAAATATGGTTTACCTAGGACCAGTTGCTCTCTGTAAATATGATTTACCTAGGACCAGTTACTCTCTGTAAATATGTTTTACCTAGGACCAGTTACTCTCTGTAAATATGTTTTACCTAGGACCAGTTACTCTCTGTAAATATGGTTTACCTAGGACCAGTTACTCTCTGTAAATATGGTTTACCTAGGACCAGTTACTCTCTGTAAATATGGTTTACCTAGGACCAGTTACTCTCTGTAAATATGGTTTACCTAGGACCAGTTGCTCTCTGTAAATATGATTTACCTAGGACCAGTTACTCTCTGTAAATATGGTTTACCTAGGACCAGTTACTCTCTGTAAATATGTTTTACCTAGGACCAGTTACTCTCTGTAAATATGTTTTACCTAGGACCAGTTACTCTGTGTAAATATGTTTTACCTAAGACCAGTTACTCTCTGTAAATATGTTTTACCTAGGACCAGTTACTCTCTGTAAATATGTTTTACCTAAGACCAGTTACTCTCTGTAAATATGTTTTACCTAGGACCAGTTACTCTCTGTAAATATGTTTTACCTAGGACCAGTTACTCTCTGTAAATATGTTTTACCTAGGACCAGTTACTCTCTGTAAATATGCTTTACCTAGGACCAGTTACTCTCTGTAAATATGTTTTACCTAGGACCAGTTACTCTCTGTAAATATGGTTTACCTAGGACTAGTTACTCTCTGTAAATATGTTTTACCTAGGACCAGTTACTCTCTGTAAATATGATTTACCTAAGACCAGTTACTCTCTGTAAAAATGGTTTACCTAGGACCAGTTACTCTCTGTAAATATGTTTTACCTAGGACCAGTTACTCTCTGTAAATATGGTTTACCTAGGACCAGTTACTCTCTGTAAATATGTTTTACCTAAGACCAGTTACTCTCTGTAAATAAGTTTTACCCAGGACCAGTTACTCTCTGTAAATATGTTTTACCTAGGACCAGTTACTCTCTGTAAATATGGTTTACCTAGGACCAGTTACTCTCTGTAAATATGGTTTACCTAGGACTAGTTACTCTCTGTAAATATGTTTTACCTAGGACCAGTTACTCTCTGTAAATATGATTTACCTAAGACCAGTTACTCTCTGTAAAAATGGTTTACCTAGGACCAGTTACTCTCTGTAAATATGTTTTACCTAGGACCAGTTACTCTCTGTAAATATGGTTTACCTAAGACCAGTTACTCTCTGTAAATATGTTTTACCTAGGACCAGTTACTCTCTGTAAATAAGTTTTACCCAGGACCAGTTACTCTCTGTAAATAAGTTTTACCCAGGACCAGTTACTCTCTGTAAATACGTTTTACCTAGGACCAGTTACTCTCTGTAAATATGTTTTACCTAGGACCAGTTACTCTCTGTAAATATGTTTTACCTAAGACCAGTTACTCTCTGTAAATATGGTTTACCTAGGACCAGTTACTCTCTGTAAATATGTTTTACCTAGGACCAGTTACTCTCTGTAAATATGTTTTACCTAGGACCAGTTACTCTCTGTAAATATGTTTTACCTAGGACCAGTTACTCTCTGTAAATATGTTTTACCTAAGACCAGTTACTCTCTGTAAATATGGTTTACCTAGGACCAGTTACTCTCTGTAAATATGTTTTACCTAGGACCAGTTACTCTCTGTAAATATGGTTTACCTAGGACCAGTTACTCTCTGTAAATATGTTTTACCTAGGACCAGTTACACTCTGTAAATATGTTTTACCTAGGACCAGTTACTCTCTGTAAATATGTTTTACCTAGGACCAGTTACTCTCTGTAAATATGTTTTACCTAGGACCAGTTACTCTCTGTAAATATGTTTTACCTAGGACCAGTTACTCTCTGTAAATATGTTTTACCTCGGACCAGTTACTCTCTGTAAATATGTTTTACCTAGGACCAGTTACTCTCTGTAAATATGATTTACCTAGGACCAGTTACTCTCTGTAAATATGTCTTACCTAGGACCAGTTACTCTCTGTAAATATGTTTTACCTAGGACCAGTTACTCTCTGTAAATATGGTTTACCTAGGACCAGTTACTCTCTGTAAATATTGTTTACCTCGGATCAGTTACTCTCTGTAAATATGGTTTACCTTAGACCAGTTACTCTCTGTAAATATGATTTACCTCGGACCAGTTACTCTCTGTAAATATGATTTACCTCGGACCAGTTACTCTCTGTAAATATGATTTACCTCGGACCAGTTACTCTCTGTAAATATGATTTACCTCGGACCAGTTACTCTCTGTAAATATGGTTTACCTAGGACCAGTTACTCTCTGTAAATATGATTTACCTAGGACCAGTTACTCTCTGTAAATATTGTTTACCTCGGATCAGTTACTCTCTGTAAATATGGTTTACCTTAGACCAGTTACTCTCTGTAAATATGATTTACCTAGGACCAGTTACTCTCTGTAAATAAGTTTTACCTTAGACCAGTTACTCTCTGTAAATATGATTTACCTAGGACCAGTTACTCTCTGTAAATATGATTTACCTCGGACCAGTTACTCTCTGTAAATAAGTTTTACCTAGGACCAGTTACTCTCTGTAAATATGATTTACCTCGGACCAGTTACACTCTGTAAATATTGTTTACCTCGGATCAGTTACTCTCTGTAAATATGGTTTACCTTAGACCAGTTACTCTCTGTAAATATGGTTTACCTAAGACCAGTTACTCTCTGTAAATATGATTTACCTAGGACCAGTTACTCTCTGTAAATATGGTTTACATAAGACCAGTTACTCTCTGTAAATATGGTTTACCTAGGACCAGTTACTCTCTGTAAATATGGTTTACCTCGGACCAGTTACTCTCTGTAAATATGTTTTACCTAGGACTAGTTACTCTCTGTAAATATGATTTACCTAGGACCAGTTACTGTATGTAAATATGATTTACCTAGGACCAGTTACTCTCTGTAAATATGATTTACCTAGGACCAGTTACTCTCTGTAAATATGGTTTACATAAGACCAGTTACTCTCTGTAAATATGATTTACCTAGGACCAGTTACTCTCTGTAAATATGATTTACCTCGGACCAGTTACTCTCTGTAAAAATGGTTTACCTAGGACCAGTTACTCTCTGTAAATATGATTTACCTAGGACCAGTTACTCTCTGTAAATATGATTTACCTAGGACCAGTTACTCTGTGTAAATATGTTTTACCTAGGACCAGTTACTCTCTGTAAATGTGTTTTACCTAGGACCAGTTACTCTCTGTAAATATGTTTTACCTAGGACCAGTTACTCTCTGTAAATATGATTTACCTAGGACCAGTTACTCTCTGTAAATATGATTTACCTCGGACCAGTTACTCTCTGTAAATATGATTTACCTAGGACCAGTTACTCTCTGTAAATATGATTTACCTCGGACCAGTTACTCTCTGTAAAAATGGTTTACCTAAGACCAATTACTCTCTTTAAATATGATTTACCTAAGACCAGTTACTCTCTGTAAATATGGTTTACCTCGGATCAGTTACTCTCTGTAAATATGGTTTACCTAGGACCAGTTACTCTCTGTAAATATGATTTACCTAAGACCAGTTACTCTCTGTAAAAATGGTTTACCTAGGACCAGTTACTCTCTGTAAATATGATTTACCTCGGACCAGTTACTCTCTGTAAATATGATTTACCTAGGACCAGTTACTCTCTGTAAATATGATTTACCTAGGACCAGTTACTCTCTGTAAATATGATTTACCTAAGACCAATTACTCTCTTTAAATATGATTTACCTAAGACCAGTTACTCTCTGTAAATATGGTTTACCTCGGATCAGTTACTCTCTGTAAATATGGTTTACCTCGGACCAGTTTCTCTCTGTAAATATGTTTTACCTAAGACCAGTTACTCTCTGTAAATATGGTTTACCTCGGACCAGTTACTCTCTGTAAATATGGTTTACCTCGGACCAGTTACTCTCTGTAAATATTGTTTACCTAGGACCAGTTACTCTCCGTAAATATGTTTTACCTTAGACCAGTTACTCTCTGTAAATATGGTTTACCTCGGACCAGTTACTCTCTGTAAATATGGTTTACCTAGGACCAGTTACTCTCTGTAAATATGGTTTACCTCGGACCAGTTACTCTCTGTAAATAAGTTTTACCTAAGACCAGTTACTCTCTGTAAATATGTTTTACCTAGGACCAGTTACTCTCTGTAAATATGGTTTACCTAGGACCAGTTACTCTCTGTAAATACGTTTTACCTAGGACCAGTTACTCTCTGTAAATATGTTTTACCTAGGACCAGTTACTCTCTGTAAATATGTTTTACCTAGGACCAGTTACTCTCTGTAAATATGTTTTACCTAGGACCAGTTACTCTCTGTAAATATGGTTTACCTAGGACCAGTTACTCTCTGTAAATATGTTTTACCTAGGACCAGTTACTCTCTGTAAATACGTTTTACCTAGGACCAGTTACTCTCTGTAAATATGTTTTACCTCGGACCAGTTACTCTCTGTAAATATGGTTTACCTAGGACCAGTTACTCTCTGTAAATATGGTTTACCTAGGACCAGTTACTCTCTGTAAATATGTTTTACCTAGGACCAGTTACTCTCTGTAAATATGTTTTACCTAGGACCAGTTACTCTCTGTAAATATGGTTTACCTAAGACCAGTTACTCTCTGTAAATATGGTTTACCTAGGACCAGTTACTCTCTGTAAATATGTTTTACCTAGGACCAGTTACTCTCTGTAAATACGTTTTACCTAGGACCAGTTACTCTCTGTAAATATGTTTTACCTAGGACCAGTTACTCTCTGTAAATATGTTTTACCTCGGACCAGTTACTCTCTGTAAATATGTTTTACCTAAGACCAGTTACTCTCTGTAAATATGGTTTACCTAGGACCAGTTACTCTCTGTAAATACGTTTTACCTAGGACCAGTTACTCTCTGTAAATACGTTTTACCTAGGACCAGTTACTCTCTGTAAATATGGTTTACCTAGGACCAGTTACTCTCTGTAAATATGGTTTACCTAGGACCAGTTACTCTCTGTAAATATGGTTTACCTAAGACCAGTTACTCTCTGTAAATACGTTTTACCTAGGACCAGTTACTCTCTGTAAATATGTTTTACCTAGGACCAGTTACTCTCTGTAAATACGTTTTACCTAGGACCAGTTACTCTCTGTAAATATGTTTTACCTCGGACCAGTTACTCTCTGTAAATATGGTTTACCTAAGACCAGTTACTCTCTGTAAATATGTTTTACCTAAGACCAGTTACTCTCTGTAAATATGTTTTACCTAAGACCAGTTACTCTCTGTAAATATGTTTTACCTAGGACCAGTTACTCTCTGTAAATACGGTTTACCTCGGACCAGTTACTCTCTGTAAATAAGTTTTACCTAAGACCAGTTACTCTCTGTAAATATGGTTTTCCTAGGACCAGTTACTCTCTGTAAATATGGTTTACCTAGGACCAGTTACTCTCTGTAAATATGGTTTACCTAAGACCAGTTACTCTCTGTAAATATGTTTTACCTCGGACCAGTTACTCTCTGTAAATATGTTTTACCTAGGACCAGTTACTGTATGTAAATATGTTTTACCTAGGACCAGTTATGTTTCGACATACTCACAAATTGTTGGATGTTCTCCCTGTTTTCAGGTGTGTCTAGTTGATTCTTTACATTGACTCCTGCACCTATTTGCCATACAGCAGATAGCACAAACGGCACACCCTCTGTCAAAAACAAAAACGGCAACATGTTCAAGTTACTTAGCAATTTCCATTCTATTTCGCATAATTATGCTTGTATAAGGAGGCACCATCCTCAAAATATATGTGCACTTTGTTTATTGTTACATCGAATTAACATAAGTGAATCCCCACGTCAGATTTCAGTACCCGCCCGGTTAGTAATATTTGTCTTACTAACCTGGTAGCTCTCTTTGTCTAGAATAAAATTATTGGTAGAAATTCTGACTTTATTGACTTAAATTTTATATTTTTCACAAGTTTGCATTTTCACTAGTTGAATACTTCTTATTGAGTCACATAGCTTTAAGGCCAATTAGTTACACACCATCAACGTTACAAAGTTAAGGTATTACTGTCTCAGTCTTCGACATAACCCGGTGGACCGTGATCCTTAACATTTTATAAGTTAAATGGACCGACGGTCCACCAGAAATTTAAGCCAAATCATTTTCATAATTCTGAATTATTATGAAAATATATACACTAAACTAAACAACGCTTTACATCCTTTGACTGAACCCACCCACTCATTACACCTGGGTTAGCTTACCAAAGTTTGTTGTCAAAATGCTAAAATCATACTGATCCAGTAAAATTTGGTCAGGTTCTTTATTTTTTGCCAGCTTGGTGGACTGAAGGTCCAATGTTTTTAAATTGTTTTCGTGAAGACTGCTGTCTTACAGTGATGTGTTAAATATGTTATATGAGTTAATAGTGAGTTAATAGTGATCTGTCAATATTTGATCTTGAGCAAAATCTTACTGGAGAGCAGACTATAGAAATGGGTCCTGTTCTTGAACAAACTTTTTAATAGATGGAAATACTTGTTTAATTGTTCATTAATTCATAGCCCATTCCTTGTTGTACAAGTATTGTGCAGTTAAACCAAATTTAATCAATAATAATAATATATAAGACAAAGTCCTATGAGCATTGCAACACATATAAAATTTGAAAAGACACAGGACCAAGGTATTCACATGCACGCCAAATGTGAAAGTGAGAACAAATCTGTGATGAGTAATTTAACAAAAAGAGCAAAAGAAATGTTAAGAGCAGCAACATGGCGGTTCCTTTTGTTAAAACACCCGAGGTTGTTTCCATAAGAAATAGCTTAGAGGAAAGGACAAATGTAAGTCTTATGATGTACCAGTTTTGGCACATGGTCCTCCATCTTTTCTTCCGTAACCTGCGATACAGTCACACATTCAGCTTCCAACTGTGTTTCTGCAGATTGCATTTTGTTCACAAGTTGCTCCTTTATTACACTCGTCCATGTCTGAAAAACAAGTTCTTACTATTTTAAATATAGTACAAATTGTCTTTGGGCGCTTGGGAAAATGTTTGAATACAAACAACAGCATAGAGCACAAGATTTTACTTGTACAGTACATAGTACATTTTCAAAACAAATACAAATTAAATAAAACACATCGTACATTTGGAACAATAACAATATCAATTGACAGGTAATTTTGTAGTAACATTTCAAACTACAATCTAGTTTACCAAATATAATCTGACATTTACCAAAGTTGAATAATGTCCGAAATACAATAAATGAAAGCACTTCTTACTTTAATAGAACAACAACATAACACCATCAATATGACATTTGCAGGAACGATTGTGCCTGTGAGTGATATAAACGTAATTTGGGAGTTTGGGAGTTTGTGTATAGACGTTTACACGAGATCAAGTGGAACTAATTGTATATCCATTTTGCCGACTGACTGTTTGTCACTTTTTAGATTTAAAGTGTCTAGAGTCTAGAGTCTGTATTTGCTTGTAATGTAAACCATGATCACTTATCAATTGGCCGACTTTATAATAAGTTGAAGAAATCTAGAGTTTCAGCGTATGATTAAAAAATGTTCCCGAAACTTTCATCAAGTTCTTTATACTTGAAATCTTTCCCTAATCCTGACTAATTATTAATTGCCTTCCAGTGTATGTAACTGGAGAAAATGTGGAAAATCCACGGAATTAAAATGCTAATTTGTTTCGATCATGTTCTTACTTTTAAGGTGCAATACTGACAGAACGTAAAATTAACTACTTTTATAAGTAAATACGATTTGTTTGTGCTCCAGGATTCGCAGAAAATTGTTTCTATTAATACTCATATAAATGTAAGCATTGCGTTATATCCACACTTAATCTTGGTAAAACATCTTTATACAACATAATATGCTGATTGTGCTAATGGAAAACCCAATGTGTTTATCACCTGTTTATGTCTTATGACAGTTTGTGTAATACTAAATCTTTACATGAGGGTAGAAGAATTAGATAAATAATTTTAACTGTTTATAACATAATAATACAACTGTCTTAAAGTTGTAAAATGCCATTAAACATTAACCACGCATTAACCTATATAATCTATAGTATTTAAGAAGACTAATATATTTTCATTTATTTTAAATGTTCATGTTTTACTTGCCAACGCATTGGAATCCATTCGACATAAGTGTGTAACCATGGTGACACGTGCAAATAAACGACCCATCCGTGTTGGTACAATTACTGCTGACGTCACATTTATCGTCACCTTTGTACTCGAAACTACATTCGTCGATATCTGTCGACAGGCGAACACATTTGAGACTTAGATATACATTATATTTATAAACATTTATTTATAAAGATATTACTTTTTTTCTTTGTATTTATACATGGAACTATTTTACAATACGCAAGAAAAAATCACCAAAATTAGTTTGTTGTGTATCGTTACAGTAGAGATGTGGCTTAATTCTAGTCTATGTGAATTATGAATTAATTACCAAAAAGCAATCAGTATGTACCTACCATGACACAGCTGAGTATCACGATACAATTCATGGTACCTTCCCTTCGGACAAGGAGCGCATGGTCCGGTGTCATATGTAATGTTGGTCGCATTACACAGGGATTGGTTAAAACAGGTGGTCACTATGCAAGGATCTATGCGTATCTCGCAATAATCTCCGGTGACGTATTTGTCACCGCGGCAGTTGCATTTGTCTGTAACAGACAACATAAATTTATCAGCAAATTATACACGCGATCGTATTTATGTATTTATTTAAGGATAAGCTAACAATGTCATTTGCACAGAAAGATGTTGAAAGTAAAACTTTTTTTAAAGGAATATGTTATTATTTTTTTGGGTCGCTTGACAAACTATAACTATCGCGTTTTGCTAGTTTTCATTTAATGAACAACCTTTATATGGGACTGCAATATACTTCCAATTTTTTAAGAAGAAACAATAAAACGAAACTCTTCATCTATTTAACCATGTTATGTTTTCTTTGCAAATAAAAGTTATGTGTTGTGCACAATATGCCTCAGATAAAGTAAATCCCCTGCATGCTACCTGTAATTAGGGTTATATACACTCCTCAATCACCTTACGGTGTGGCGAAAAGAAGGACCAGATCATTGTTACTGAAATAGAATTTCGTTTGGAAAAATAAATCCACCTTGTTATAATTTAAATCCCATCGAACAATCCCGAAAATGATTTTCATTGTTTCACAAATAGCCGACTTTGTAGAATTGTGTGGACTGTTCACCGAAAGAGTTTAACGTTGCAAAATTCTAAAACAAACTGTGTTTATGTCAAGCAAATATTTAGTGGCGTAGTAGTTAAGGAGATTGAATGTTTTTGCGTGCACCAGTTTGAAAATAAGCGTTGCACTGTTAATGTTTATAAACATATTTTGAACAGAAAGCTTATCTAAGCATTTTGGATGGTCTGTTTTCGCTTTCTCTTCTTTAGGAGAAGAACTTAATAAGTACAGTTTCCAACGGAAGGTGTACCATAATAGTATCCCACTGTATAGAATGTGTAAGGAAAATAACAAGATGTCTTATGAAGAAAAATGATGTTGTTGTTTTTCAGGTTTCATATTTAATTTTATGACGACTTTGTTGCGTTTAAAGATGAAATCTGAAGTTATTATCTTCCAACAAATTAAAAGGGTCTCCAAATCATGTAATCTCATTTAGGAACTATAACATTGATAGTTTATTACATCACTAGTTTATTTGTATGTATATTAGTTCATTTGATCAGTTTTAACTCTCCATGCAGGTGCTTACTGTTAGTTGTCTCACTTTGACGGGATATTTCTATTTACACTGTTTGATTAAAAAACAAACATTCAGGAAGTGCGAGGTTGGAGCGCTCGACAAACCAGGTTTAAGCACCCCAGTCGACCCTTTTGCCGACTAACCGTTCCAAGGCGGTAACTGCTGTTTTTTCTTATTGTACGTTATGTCTCGTTCCTTTGTTTGTGTCAGTTTTACATTTACCCTATTTGCCTTTGTCTAGAAGTTTTATATATTTGGTAATTCTCACAGGAGCTTTTCTTATTTACCTATCATAACCTATGTATAACTTACCAGAATTGTATTAACTTCTGCAGCTAACACATGCCTACTGGCATCCCAGTGATGGATCATACTACAAAAGTACAGAAATACCTTACCAGAATGATCTTTATCACACTGTGACGTTTTGTTGCAGCCGCAGAAGTTAACATTCACATCTCTCACTACAGTGCCGTTAAATCTGTCATGGACCGTGAAAGTGATGTGGATGCTGCCGTTGATATATCGAAGTGATGGTAGAACA
Source organism: Sinonovacula constricta (assembly GCA_007844125.1). Classification (NCBI taxonomy): domain Eukaryota; kingdom Metazoa; phylum Mollusca; class Bivalvia; order Cardiida; family Solecurtidae; genus Sinonovacula; species Sinonovacula constricta. The sequence continues at coordinate 50,259,065 of CM017570.1, forward strand.
GTCCAGTGGAAGATTCCAGAGACGCGGTCTGAAAGCAACAACATTTTTCTTTAGCAATAATTGGAACGTCTCTATCCGATCAACTATCCCGTTTGTTTAGCTAAACTAAGTCAAGAAGGTTAATCGGTTTTATGGAATGTTTTGGATAACCGAGTCTTGGTTGACCGTGTTATAAATTGATAATTATTGTCGGTTTACCATTTCCAAATAACAAAAGATTGCTGAATGGCAGTTGAAATAAATAAATAAATAATAATAATAATAATAATAATAATAATAATAATAATAATAATAATAATAATAATAATAATAATAATAATAATAATAATAATATACAAATAAAAGGTATGATGATTGCTAAGTTTGATAAAACAAAATGTGAAGATGTATTTGAGTAAGTTTTGTTGCTAAGGGAACTTTATGTTTCCATTTTGCAAAACTATTATTATATTATATCATCTGTTCTTGATTCTTTCGTTCGTACACCGCCATGAGTCATAAAGCTTCCTGGTCGATAGGAAGTATCTGCATGGTCTCAGAACACCATTCATGAGTCATAAAGCTTCCTGGTCGATAGGAAGTATCTGCATGGTCTCAGAACACCATTCATGAGTCATAAAGCTTCCTGGTCGATAGGAAGTATCTGCATGGTCTCAGAACACCATCCATGACAGATATAAAGCATAAAGCTTCCTGGTCGATAGGAAGTATCTGTATGGTCTCAGAACACCATCCATGACAGATATAAAGCATAAAGCTTCCTGGTCGATAGGAAGTATCTGTATGGTCTCAGAACACCATCCATGACAGATATAAAGCATAAAGCTTCCTGGTCGATAGGAAGTATCTGTATGGTCTCAGAACACCATCCATGACAGATATAAAGCATAAAGCTTCCTGGTCGATAGGAAGTATCTGCATGGTCTCAGAACACCATCCATGACAGATATAAAGCATAAAGCTTCCTGGTCGATAGGAAGTATCTGTATGGTCTCAGAACACCATCCATGACAGATATAAAGCATAAAGCTTCCTGGTCGATAGGAAGTATCTGTATGGTCTCAGAACACCATCCATGACAGATATAAAGCATAAAGCTTCCTGGTCGATAGGAAGTATCTGTATGGTCTCAGAACACCATCCATGACAGATATAAAGCATAAAGCTTCCTGGTCAATAGGAAGTATCTGTATGGTCTCAGAACACCATCCATGACAGATAAAGTATAGGAAGTATCTGTATGGTCTCAGAACACCATCCATGACAGATAAAGTATAGGAAGTATCTGTATGGTCTCAGAACACCATCCATGACAGATATAAAGCATAAAGCTTCCTGGTCGATAGGAAATATCTGTATGGTCTCAGAACACCATCCATGACAGATAAAGTATTTTGTACAAAAGTGTAAACAGAAATAAGAAAGAAATAATAATTAACAAACTCGTACTTGAAGTCCATTGATTTTAGATTGCTGCGACTACTTCTTACCAAGTGTAAAGTCCGTCTTCGGTATATTGGTTTCTACCAGGAAGGTCAGGATATCTCCGGTGTTGTCGTCGTGGACGTAGTTAGACAAATTAAAGATGACGGAGTGGTTGTCAGACAGGTAGACATCCAGAACTGGTATCTCGTCCGTGAAGTAGGGAGGGCTGTTATCTAGAGAAACAAAGCCATCAAACTGCACAAAGATAATATCTATTGCAATCAGTGGTAATACTTGAGTGCAAAATTCGAAATATTTCATCTCTTTTCTGCTTTTAACATATGAATTTTCCTGTCAATATTTTAATTTTATGTTTTCGTTATAAAGTTCACTTAAATTACACGTAATAAAAAAATATTATAAACATTTGTATTTTATAACACTTACGCTTCATATCATACAGGTATTTCTCGTGTCGGTAGTTAATATTGACCACCTCTCCTGCCGCTACATCGTCAGAACGGGCAATAGCCAGAAGGCACTCATCTCTGACCTTTGTGACAAGAAGAGTTTATTTATTATTATCACTATTGTCATTATTATGATCATCATTGTCGTCAAAAGTCGTCGTTATCATCATCATCATCGTCATCGTCATCATCATCATCATCATCATCATCATCATCATCATCATCATCATCATCATCATCATCATCATCATCATCATTGTTAGCAGCAGCATAATCCTCGTCATTGTCATCATCACCTTTATCATCACCATCATCATCATCATCATCATCATCATCATCATTATCATCATTATCATTATCATTATCATCATCATGATGATTACCACCATAACCATCATCATCATCATCATTATGATCATCGTCATCAATTTATCTAGAGAAAATCAACACTGAAACACCGATGTAGAACAGGCAATCTTAAAGAACTGCTCGTATGAAACACAAGTCCACATGTAGATTGTTATGTAGATACAAGTGAGGCTCAGTGTCCAACATACCATCGTTTCATTACATGTCTGGTTAAATATCTCTATATCTGCCGTAATGTGGTGTTGTCCTTTCAAGTTGAACAACTGTGTAAGATTGGTCAAGTAATCTTCAAAGAAAGTTGGTCGCGAAAAGGTGTTGTAGTAGAAATAGTCGCCTTGGGACAAACTGTAGTTGAACAAGGACTCGTTCTCGAAGACACGCCCTGGTGAAGACAAAACAAACACATATGTAAAGACTATACCAATTCTTTTTTACTAAAGGGGTGTATTTAAGAGTTGGTCTAATTAAAAATGTTGGGTATATGAAACACAGTATGTGGATATCTTGACTTTGACAAAATGATGACTGCATAACAGAACTACTTTTCCTGCCCAAGACTGATGCTGTGGTTTACATTTGCAAAAGAAATATCACGTACACGATTCACCAAACGCAAAGGTATCCCCTGGTCGCGTCACGGCATTCAGGGACCCGTTTCTAGCCACCATATTGCCGTTGACGCTACCTCCCGCAAGTCCAGTCAGGTTAATGTGTGGCACGTTACCCTTGAGCCCGTCTAATGTTATGGATATCGCTGACCCGCCTTGAATCGTAAACTAAAAATAAAATATTGACCATTATTGTCCAGAAAGGATAAGCATATTTATAAACACAATGCACATTTCAGCAGATAACCTTGCATATATGCATATATTAACATAAGAACTGTCGATTACTTGTCATTTTAGTACTAAACTCCGTGGTTCTACTTCTAAACCTAATTATACAAACTCAGACTTAGTGTTATCAACTCAAACCAACGATTCTTTTAATATTCAAATCACTACAGGTGGCATATCAATGAACATGTTACTTTTGGCGCCCTTACACTTTTAATGTAACTCCCAATGATGATGATGATGATGATGATGATGATGATGATGATGATGATGATGATGATGATGATGATGATGATGATGACGAGAAAGATGATGATGATAATATGATGATGATGATGTTAGTCGTAATGATGATGATAATGAGGATGATGGTGAATATGATGATGATGATGATGATGATAATGATATTGATGCAGATTGAGATAATGCAGATGTTAATGATAATGATGGTGTTTATGATTATGATGATAATGATGATGGCGAGGATGGTTGTCGAGGCGAGGCTACTGCTGCTATTATTGATGATGATGATGATTATTATTATTATTTCGTGTTCTAACCGATTTCACATAACTCCCGAATCCTTTCAAGCCAAATGACACTTTTCCAGTGCCTACGAGAACCCCACGTATTGGTCTGGGAGGCGTAGAGGATAAGCCACACGGAAACATGATATTAGCGGGCACGCCCTGTGGAGGACTATCGTTGCTGGAACATACGGCCACCCCGTCCTTGTATACGGTCACAACACCCGATGTCCGGTTGAGTTGAGCTTCAAACTGGCCGATGTCGTCCTATGTATTACAAAAAGAGGAACTTGCAAATGTTGATTATAAGATTTCAATTTACTATAGCAACATGAATATTGTTTAAGGCTATATAACTGGCGGGATGGCGGGCAGTTCAATAATTGTAAACACCTCGCAGTTTTGTGGCTGTCACTAAGAAACTACCCAACTACCAATTCGAACAACAGAGCATTGTCCTTGGACAGAAAACTAATTAATAAATTGCGGATAACTGAAACAATGGCCTATGAACATACCTTGATGGCCACAGCAACAATGATGGTACGGTCCTGATTCCCAGGAGACATATAATCTGCTCGGATCTGTACTGCTGTGATTCTGGAAATAAACAAAGGTTTGGTTTTTGCTACATTTGTGCTTCCAAATCAATAAACCTGTCAAACTGAAGAGAATGTCTGTTAGTTTGGACATGCAGGTTGGTATATTTACCAATTACGGAACAATCTTTTATTCAAGTCATTCCTTTCGAACTCATATATTACATTTTTTACATTTTGCTTTGCCAGAAATAATTCTCACTCTTTAATAAAACTCTCACGAAATGCTGAGCTCAGCAGACACTTTAATTACAGTGTTCTAATTAAATTAATACTTTTCAGATGCACGGAAATGTAGGTGTCGACATCGGCACCTATTTTTTTTTAGTTTGGATTCATTAATGTATATTTAGGTATTATGTTAATTGTTATATTTGACAAAAACTCTAATATATTAAACAAAACAAACAAAATTGCACTGAAATATATGTTTATAGAAGGATATATCAAATATCGATAAGTAAGTTAGTTAAAGGGAATTTGTGTTTTGTGATTTAAACATAATAACTTTCACTTACCCCGTTTGCAGAAAGATGTATTCTCCATGACCGTTGAAGTCATACTCTACCTTGTCTACTGTGGTGTAGGGGTCTGAAATCATTGCGAAATTGTTCTAAAATAATAAATATGTCGGATTCATAATAACATTAATAATTGATAACATTAATAAATAATAATAATAATAATAATAATAATAATAATAATAATAATAATAATAATAATAATAACAGTAATAATAATAATAATAACAATAATAATAATAATAATAATAATAATAATAATAACAGTAATAATAATAATAATAATAATAACAATAATAATAATAATAATAATAATAATAATAATAATAACAGTAATAATAATAATAATAATAATAATAACAGTAATAATAATAATAATAATTATAATAATAATAATAATAATAACAGTAATAATAATAATAATAATAATAATAATAATAATAATAATAATAATAATAACAGTAATAATAATAATAATAATAATATACTGTATTTAAAAAAAAAATTCTAAATAAAGTTTCTAAAATTTAAATACTTTCTAAAATAAGGATAAATACGACGATAAATTAAATGATGCAGTGTGAGCTTGAGAACAAGAAACGTGAAAATATGAGTTATATATCATAAAACATTATTTACAATATATTAATTTAATTGTTTCAATGTTTCAATTATATCAATGTATCAATGCACTCGTGTTGATCCAATAATTTACGCCATATGCAGCATATTTGTAACTTACCGGAGTATGTCGCATGTGAAAAACAGTTTTGGTCGCTCAGGAGACAAAAACATAAAACAAACAATTCCCATAACTTGATAAACGCCATCTGAAATTTAAAAAAAAACATTCACTATTTTCTGTCATTTTGGCACCGTTTAAGTCCAATACATTGTGTAATAGAGATAAACACAGTTGCCGACCATTGTCCAGTTAAATTCCTATTGATTGGTGCTTGTATTAAAACTTGTTGTTACTTAACAAAATAAACGCATGAATATATCATCGCTTGAACAAAAATTAAGATTTTTATTGACCATACTTGGTATCGTTTTAACAGGTTTTCTATTATCTTAACCATATTATATTAGCTCTTATAAGAATTAAGTCATTTCTAGGCCTCAATTAAATTAGAAAAAGTATCACACAAATATGTTCTAAAATCTTGAAATGAAGTTAAATTCTTACTGTCTTTGCTGAAGGACCGATTAACACCTTATTCAGATCTCAATATGTCTTGCTCGATGCATGATTGCTGGCAAACTTGTGTTGCTTAGTTTTAGAAAATCATCTTTATGTCATCATTCCACACTGATGTCATCTGATTACTACCAGTGCGCATGTCTGTACAAAGCCACGCCTTGTTTGTCCCGTTTGGATCAGTTCCAGCAATCGAATATTAACACAATCTATCACAATTCAGCACCTAGTCGGTCAGACTTTATCAGGTTGAAGATATACGCAGAGGGAGACATGTAACAATCGATGAAAGTCGCCTACATGTCTTTTGGAATTCAAAAACATAAGTGTTAATTTTCAAAATATTATCATAAATGTGATATATTCACTCATTCATACATGTAAAAAAAACATTTAATTGTATCTGTTAACTGGACAGAGGTCATAAAACTTTATTTTAATAAGAATATATGGCAAAGTCCTATGAACAATGCAACATATATCAAAATTTGAATACCCACAGGACAAAGGTATTCACATGGAAGCCAAATATAAAAGTAAGAATACATCTGTGATGAGTCATTAAACAAAAGAACAAACCCGACTGTTACCGGCTTGGTCTGATATTGTTCTCCAGCATCTGATTGGTCAGACTTTTTGCGTGGATATATTTCGACCAATGAGATTCTTAAACATAAAATCAGATTAAAGCGGAAAATAAACTTTGGGTCCTTGAATTGTCGAATAAATAATTTAAGCAAACAGAAATCAATAGTTTGTACAATTTCTTTAATGTTAAAACATACGTCCCCAATAATCAAACATATTTATTCTTTCAATGTCTCTTGGACTCTAATCATCTTTGCAATTTCCCACTAAATGACCTATTAATAACTTATCTTTTTAATGTATTTACGTATGCGAATGTGCACAGCCTACTTTCAGAATTATCCCACACACGCCTCTTGAACATGCAGTTTGATAGAACAAATAAATGTAAAAAACTAAAGTTATTCTAAAGTAACAGGTGTTTAAAAGAAAGACAAGATTGCCAAATATGACACAAACGCTGTGTCAGACTTTGATAAAGTGGGTCAATTATTCTTAGATAACAACCTCATAGAGTTTATTCATGGAATAAACACGTTTTGTTTTATTCTGGAGGTCTATATACCCATTTATCAGTTAAACTGTCAACAGATATTCTTGAACAGCACGTTTCGATCATTTGTATTTCGTAAAATGTGCTTCTTGTCAAAGATGCACCACAACCAATTGATGACATTTTGACATTTATATGATTTAATATTTTTGTGCTCAGATTTTAGTGAACAGCGATCTTACATCGTGTGTTTTATAATAATGTCATCAGATAATACATAAAAACATACGACACGTATCTAGAAGTCCCATAGTTTATCAGTTTGAACTTACATTAGATTGCTGTTTCTTTGGGTCAATTAAATGTTAGATTAGACTGTCATAAGATATTTTTTTCATAAGTTTGTTTCTTGACAAGATCAACTCTTTAGGCAAATGATGAATAAAACAGATAGACTTGTATGACATAAACTCTCAAGATAGGAGTTTAAAAACAAGTGATACGATTTTCTCTTTTTTTTTTTGCCCTATTCTACTCTTTTCTATTTTTTTTACAAAAATAATTAACGCTGTGTACGTTTGTGCTCTAAACCCAAAAGAATGTATCGGATGCGCACGTATCACCCCATCTCCCTTTGTCCAGTCCATCTATATTAATTTCTACTCTTTGACTTTGAGATACGCATCCGAAGAAGCCAGTTAAAGCTCTCTACTGGTATAATAATCTTTGTCGACTCTTTTGCCGAATGACTTTTTCAAATCCGGTAAAGGTTCGGACCTGTAATGCCTCTAACACGATGTTTACAATATGCATAAAGTATTTCTTTTTCTTTGTTATTTTATCTTTTACACTACATTCATTTTAGACGAATAGAGGATCTTACGAGTATGCCTATTTAATACTGAATATATTAAACTAAATGGAAGAGAAGATAAGAAACGAGGCTCTGGTAATAAATGTATTTTCTTGAAGTGGCAAAGTGACACAAACTGTTTCTTGAATGCATCTGTTAACAAATATGTTTTTATTAGTAATGTTTTTCTGTACAGTTTAGAAACTAAATTCAAGGCTTCCTGTTAGTTGTGTTACTTCTATTGTTTGTGCCGTCTTCATAAGTGGAGTCAATTCTATGGATTATGTCCCTTTTATAAGTTGCCTCACCTCGATGAGTTGTTTGTTGAGTTGATCTTTCCATCAATATGTGAAGATGGTGTTTACTTGAAGCAGATCTAGTGTTGTTTGCATTTCGTTGATCGTATAACTTCTTCAGCATTATTTAGCGTTAGCAAAGGGGTCTTTCTCATTTTAACGGCTGTGAAAAGGTTCGCCCGTACCTGGGGCCGACGCTATACCAATGGCGCTATCTGGTTCGGTACTTCTATATGTGGTTTTGCTGCAATTCTATGAGGTCATCTTAAAAAGGTTATACTCGTACTACAGGAAAACATTTAAAGAGTGCACATGACGGTGATTGTTAATGTTGTCTTATGTCGTGTGTACTCTCACCTATAAATAATTGTCATATGAATATCAAATTGAATTCTGCTCTATGCCATCCTCTCATATATCGTCTTATTTACTATAAAATAATTCATTTTCAATACTTCCAAAAATGTTGACGTTTAAGTAAGTTAGCATCCTGTTGCTTATGACTATATGAAGATTTTTAAAAGGCAAGCTAAGAAAATGGAAAAAAAGAAGAGGAAGAAGGAGAAGGAAATAAAAGAAAAAGAAAAAAGAAAGAAAAGGAATAGAGAAAAAAAAGAGGAAGAAAA
>CM017570.1:50272871-50337871 GCA_007844125.1 Sinonovacula constricta
ACAAAAATATCTGAAAACGCAGCAACTGTGATAACATTTGTAATGGTAGAAATAGTTGTTTAAACGTTGACAGTAATCGTTCAAACAAGAGGCACAATTTGTCTGTGGGAGAGATCGCCAGAGACCTATAAACTCAACTTATTGATAGTTTGATAGATTCTTTTCATATTTAGCCTATGTTCTTACACAAACAGTAACGCAATAAAAAATCAAGTGACTTTTCATGTAAAAAAAAAAATAAAAAAAAATACGTTAACAGACATGATCGATTGTCCACAATCCGTCCAATAGCTTAGCAGAAGGTTTTCGGACTTAATGCAATGCCACAATAGTTGTTGTTTCTTATTAAAATGGCCAATGACTTACTTTCCGCCAGTCCGGTCTGCCAGGCTTTGTCCTGGTTTTCAGTCCAGTTATCATATCTCGCTGTGTCTTCTCGTGAATCAAGTCCAGCGCAATCTGGAACACAAGGAATAACATAAAACAATCAAGTCCAGCGCAATCTGGAACACAAGGAATAACATAAAACAATCAGGTCCAGCTCAATCTGGAACGCAAGGAATAACACAAAACAATCAGGTCCAGCGCAATCTGGAACACAAGGAATAACTTAAAACAATCAAGTCCAGCGCAATCTGGAACACAAGGAATAACATAAAACAATCAAGTCCAGCGCAATCTGGAACACAAGGAATAACATAAAACAATCAGGTCCAGCGCAATCTGGAACACAAGGAATAACATAAAACAATCAGGTCCAGCGCAATCTGGAACACAAGAAATAACATAAAACAATCAGGTCCAGCGCAATCTGGAACACAAGGAATAACATAAAACAATCAGGTCCAGCGCAATCTGGAACACAAGGAATAACATAAAACAATCAGGTCCAGCGCAATCTGGAACACAAGGAATAACACAAAACAATCAGGTCCAGCGCAATCTGGAACACAAGGAATAACACAAAACAATAGCAAATAATTTCTTGGTAGTTTTAAGTTTTTGCTATCCTCTTTTCGTCTACGACATGATACTAGGATGCGAGCTGAAAGTCATATGAAATGTTTGCTTCATTAGGATATTGCACTTACTATGCCGCTATTTGAAAATAGTTTACCTTGTTCACATATTTACTACCTTTCCGGAGCTTACTGTTTGCTGTTTCCGTTTTTGTTTTTCGTTTTGCGTGATTGCGTAGTTAGTTCTTTCAATATTTGTTGGAATTCTAACTCAACTTGTGTATATTTTAAGTCGGAACCATAGTCGGTGCCAGGCGTCCGCTTGCTCTTTTATTAAGCACATTACACACTAAATATCAATGACATGTCAAAGAGTAAAGTCTAGAGAGATGTTTTGGCGTTTTATGTTGTCTAGTAATACTGAGAGGACCGTTCCAAACCGGTTAATTTAAACCAATCGGAAAGGGCCAATTCATTTTCCCCTAACAAAGGTCTTACATAAATATTTAAAATAAAAAAAAATCATTAAACTTCCAGTCTGTGGAGGGTACGCGGCTCTGAACAGGTGTAGACTAAATGCATACATGTACTTCTAAATCTCCACATTTTTAACACAAAATACCAATATATTAATACAGTTGCAGTCAGTTAATAGTTATTACAATTATATCGGTAGAGAAAGACTGAACACGGTGTGCTCGGCCGTGGTGTAAGGTGTTGTTTACAATTACGTATCTCCAATCAAAAGTAGCTCGCGAACAGACAGCAACAGTAACTAAGGGCATGGAAAGGTGTGGTATTTCATGCTGAGCTTCGAATTCACTTCATACCTGCAGTCCTATACCCTTCATGTCTGTCTTTTTCTGAGCAGCGGTCATGTACATATGAAAATCTATACAGTTGTCCAGCACACCTCCGCACGTCGACTGTTCCAGTTCGATCTGACTTAGCAATGTCAGGAACCACTCAAAGCTCTTCTGGTCCCGGTTGATCCAAATGAAATCAAGCTGAGGAACGACAAGAAGAAATTATGGGCCAGAGTGTATGCATGTGTGAGAAAATATGTATACACAGACAAGATTGAAAGTAAGGAATCTAAAATAACGTTAAAATAAATAGCGGAAATACTATCGAAAATACTCGGAAAATCTGGTTTTCACTGTTACTTTTAACATCACTTTTTACAGTGTTTTGTAAACCCAATGTTATTAAAACAAAGAAACGGCAGAGTTGGGAATATGGATACGGTGAAACGCACTGGAAGATCTCACAACATGGTGCCATATAAATGTTCACGTCTTCGAGAACTCCTTGTAGAAATATCGAATTAAAGATGGACATTGGACGAAGATAATCAGAAGTTTGTAAACACTCCTCAATTAATGGCGATAATTGTTTCAAGTTAAGCCCACATACCTTGCGAAGTTTCATGTCCATGCCATCACCGTCCGAGTAGAACACGTGTTTGCAGCAGGGACACTTCTGTTTGGCGGCACTGAATCTGTACCAGACGCTCTGTAGGATGGACGCCATGGGCGTGACACCAATACCGGCCCCGATCAGGACAGCGTGCTCCACGTCAAACACCTCGCGGGTACCGGTGCCGTATGGACCGTCCAGGAAACACTGTGGATAAGGAACACGTGCAAGATTTGTTACCGACAAACCTCTTGGAAAACGATGTGTCCATTAGAGAAACATCATAGCGTAAGGCCTTTTGCGGCTTCAGTGACTCCAGCATATCGGCCACACGGCTTTGTTATAGTTTTATTTCAGGTGTTCTTGATTTACGTAAAAAGAGTAGGTTCGTGTCCCTGACCTAATCAACTAAACCGACGTGTAATTTCTCAACACATCACCAGTCCACGTCAGGACGAAACCTTCCAGACACAGTGCTGTTCCAGCTGACCTGTGGTGCGCAGTATTTTCTCCCGGACGTTTGTCTTCTTCTGCCACCAATGATAACCGTGTCAGTGTGATGGTTATGAAAACTACAAACCTCAAACAATCAAACATGAAACACTTACCTTTACTTTGACAATCTTATTTTTTGACTTCGGTTTCTGCTTATGGGATCGGCTTCGTGCAGACTTTGTATGACGTCGGGACATGGCCTGAAAGGCAAAATGAGTGTATTTCTGAGTCACTACTTTCGTCATAACATATCAAAAAAAAACTTCAGCGCTTGGACATTTTTATTCATTCAGATCGGTTTTCTTTTAATAGCTGGTATTTTAGAAAACCATCAGGAAGTGCGAGATTAGAGTTCTGTAAAACCGGTTTAAGCACACCATTTGGTCATTTTTACCGACTGACCGTTCCAAGGCGGTAACTGTTATGTTTGCAGTTTTTGTTAAATGACTCGTGGCAGATTTGTTCTTACTTTTCCATTTGGCTTGCATGTGAATATACATGGTATATATTGTAATGCTCATAGGACTTTGCCATATATTCTTGCACAGGAAAACAAGAAAAGGTCCTTTAAGAATTGTCGCAGATAAAAATATGAACTACCTCCAGGTAAAAATATAAAGAGTAAATGTAAAAGGGACAAAAACACACAGACGATACTTTCTCAATATATCTTACTTTCATGTTATTCCGTCTCTTCTTTGTAGCTGAAACAATACTCTAGTCGAATTTTGTTTCATTTTCTGTCTTGTGAGTATAAATGTGAGCGATTTCAAGGCCCTACATTTGTGTCAGTCATTTAACAATTTAAAAAGCAAACAGAAAAAAACAATCTTAGTTTATAAACTACTTAACCTGTTTGCTTTTTTACATTAGTTTTTTAGTAAATGTGCATGGATTGTACAGAAAATATATTTTACAATTGAAGATGTTTAAACTTAACTAAACTTTTACATTAATTTCATATTTTTACAATACATAAAAGGTTGTACGTATTTAATGAAAATATACACAATAATGATAATAATAATAATAATAATTTGAATAGAAGCTTTATTTAAAATTCATACCACCAAAGGAGTAAGCTTATTCCTGTCTATTTACAAAAATCCAACCAACCAGACACCTTGGCGTTACCACGAACTCAAGTTAAACTATATAACAGCCCAGCCGCAGGCTGTACCCAGGAACGTAAACACGTATAAAAAAATAAAACTTGCTTATTTCAATCTAATTAAAACAGGTTAAAGCAAAGCTACAGCAATGCAACAAATAAACATGACAGTTCTTTTTAAAAAGGCAATAAAATAATAAATCGCAAAAGAAAGATAATGCTACACACGCATAAGAAATAATATATAATTAGTAACCATTATAAACAGAAGGCATGTGTAAAACACACAAAATGCTACAAAAACATTACATTTCTTTGCAAAGAAGCTGAAAGTACATGTATTAAAGCGGTCAACTATAAAACAATGCTATAAACAGGCTGGCTTTTATGGAAACGAACAAGGATATAAGCTCTTGTAGTAATGGAGAAACTGACTCTATGAGTTTGATGGACTGTAGGCCTACATGTGCAAGTATATCTTTTATTCTAGTTCTATTTTATTTATAATGGAAATTCGAATATACCAAATATTTAACAACAAATAACACCAGAATGACCAGGTAGCTGATTTTAATCCGTATTAATTAGTTTAGTAGAAGTTGAAAGGAATAGAGTTCTGATTCTACAATAAAGAAAGAAAAGCATGGTGAATCCTTGTTATGTTATAAAATCTCTAAACTTTCATTGGTTTGTACGCTTCTTTACATGCTGGCTGTTTCTTAATAATTCTGTAGCAGATGCATTGGAACCCTCGGTTCTTATTGCTTCAACCATTTTAAAAAATTCATTGTTTACCAAAATAAAAGTTAACATTTATGTATGTATGATAAAAATAGGCACAGACATGTTACAACTTTTTATTTTTGCCCTGATTTTGTTTTTAATTCTAAAAGTATTCACCAAGAAGTTAATAATGTATACAAAGAAATAAACTTTCCTTAATTTGGAGCACTCGGATCTTATTGCTAAAACCGTTTGTACTATTTTTTTTACATTTTTCATAGTTTAAATTACCAAATAAGCGTTGTATTGTAGGATCTATAAACCTGGTCCGAACGTTCGAGCGTTCAGATAAATAATGATCCGAACATTCGAATGCTTCAAATGAGTGACGTATGCCATCCCTAATTTCGTTATGGCAGTTTTCCGAAAAAGACGTTTACATAAAAGCAGGTATAATGCTATCTCTTCAGTATAAAAAACATACGTTTAACACCTGGCATGATACCACACCCAGTGACAGACTCCTGTAACCAGGGCGGACTGTCAAAACTGCCCTCCTATTTGTCTGCCCCTCCTATTTGTCTGCCCCTCCTATTTGTCTGCCCCTCCAATTTGTCTGCCCCTCCTATTTGTCTGCCCCTCCTATTTGCCTGCCCATCATTTGTCTGCCCCTCCTATTTGTCTGCCCCTCCTATTTGTCTGGCCTCCTATTTGTATGCCCCTCCTATTTGTATGCCCCTCCTATTTGTCTGCCCCTCCTATTTGTCTGCCCATCCTATTTGCCTGCCCTCCTATTTGCCTGCCGCTCCTATTTGTCTGCCCTCCTATTTGCCTGCCCCTCCTATTTGTCTCCTCCTATTTGTCTGCCCTCCTATATTACTGCACCTCCTATTTGTATGCCCCTCCTATATTACTGCACCTCCTATTTGTATGCCCCTCCTATTTGTCTGCCGCTCCTATTTGTCTGCCCCTCCTATTTGTCTCCTCCTATTTGTCTGCCCTCCTATATTACTGCACCTCCTATTTGTATGCCCCTCCTATATTACTGCACCTCCTATTTGTATGCCCCTCCTATTTGTCTGCCGCTCCTATTTGCCTGCCTCCTATTTGTATGCCCTCCTATTTGCCTGCCCCTCCTATTTGTCTGCCGCTCCTATTTGTCTGCCGCTCCTATTTGTCTGCCGCTCCTATTTGTCTGCCGCTCCTATTTGCCTGCCTCCTATTTGTATGCCCTCCTATTTGTCTGCCGCTCCTATTTGTCTGCCCCTCCTATTTGTCTGCCCCTCCTATTTGTCTGCCCCTCTTATTTATCTGCCCCTCCTATTTGTCTGCCCCTCCTATTTGTCTGCCCCTCCTATTTGTCTGCCGCTCCTATTTGTCTGTCCTCCTATTTGTCTGCACCTCCTATTTGTATGCCCCCCCCCCCATTTGTCTACTCCCCCCATATTTGTCTGCCCCTCCTATTTGTCTGCCCTCCCCATTATTCTACCTCCCATATTTGTCTGCCCCTCCTACTTGTCTGCCGCTCCTATTTGTCTGTCCTCCTATTTGTCTGCACCTCCTATTTGTATGCCCCCCCCCCCCCATTTGTCTACTCCCCCCATATTTGTCTGCCCCTCCTATTTGTCTGCCCTCCCCATTATTCTACCTCCCATATTTGTCTGTCCCTCCTATTTGTCTGCCCCTCCTATTTGTCTGCCCCTCCTATTTGTGCCCCTCCTATTTGTCTGTCCCCCTATTTGTCTGCCCCTCCTATTTGTCTGCCCCTCCTATTTGTCTGCCCTCCTATTTGTCTTCCCCTCCTACTTGTCTGCCCTCCTATTTGTCTGCCCCTCCTATTTGTCTGCCCCTCCTATTTGTCTGCCCCTCCTATTTGTCCCCCACCCATTTATCTGCCCCTCCTATTTGTCTGCCCCTCCTATTTGTCTGCCCCTCCTATTTGTCTGCCCCTCCTATTTGTCTGTCCTCCTATTTGTCTGCACCTCCTATTTGTATGCCCCCCCCCATTTGTCTACTCCCCCCATATTTGTCTGCCCCTCCTATTTGTCTGCCCTCCCCATTATTCTACCTCCCATATTTGTCTGCCCCTCCTACTTGTCTGCCCTCCCATTTGTCTGCCCCCACTATTTGTCTGCCCCCCCCCCCTTACTTGTCTGCCTCTCCTATTTGTCTACCCCCCTATTTGTTTGCCCCCCCCCTATTTGTCTGCCCCTCCTATTTGTCTCCCTCCCCCTATTTGTCTGCCTCTCCTATTTGTCTGTCCCTCCTATTTGTCTTATTTGTCTGCCCATCCTTTTTGTCTGTCCCTCCTATTTGTCTGCCCCCCATTTGTCTGCCCCTCCTATTTGTCTGCCACTCCTATTTATATGCCCCTCCTATTTGTCTGCCCCTCCTATTTGTCTGCCACTCCTATTTATATGCCCCTCCTATTTGTCTGCCCCTCCTATTTGTCTGTCCCTCCTATTTGTCTGCCCCTCCTATTTGTGCCCCTCCTATTTGTCTGTCCCCCTATTTGTCTGCCCCTCCTATTTGTCTGCCCCTCCTATTTGTCTGCCCTCCTATTTGTCTGCCCCTCCTATTTGTCTGCCCCTCCTATTTGTCTGCCCCTCCTATTTGTCTGCCCCTCCTATTTGTCCCCCACCCATTTATCTGCCCCACCCATTTATCTGCCCCTCCTATTTGTCTGCCCCTCCTATTTGTCTGGCCTCCTATTTGTCTGTCCCTCCTATTTGTCTGCCCCCCATTTGTCTGCCCCTCCTATTTGTCTGCCCCTCCTATTTGTCTGCCCCTCCTATTTATATGCCCCTCCTATTTGTCTGTCCTCCTATTTGTCTGCCACTCCTATTTATATGCCCCTCCTATTTGTGCCCCTCCTATTTGTCTGCCCCCCATTTGTCTGCCCCTCCTATTTGTCTGCCCCTCCTATTTGTCTGCCCCTCCTATTTGTGCCCCTCCTATTTGTCTGCCCCCCATTTGTCTGCCCCTCCTATTTGTCTGCCCCTCCTATTTGTCTGCCACTCCTATTTATATGCCCCTCCTATTTGTCTGCCCCTCCTATTTGTCTGCCCCTCCTATTTGTCTGCCCCTCCTATTTGTGCCCCTCCTATTTGTCTGTCCCCCTATTTGTCTGCCCCTCCTATTTGTCTGCCCCTCCTATTTGTCTTCCCCTCCTATTTGTCTGCCCCTCCTATTTGTCTGTCCCCCTATTTGTCTGCCCCTCCTATTTGTCTGCCCCTCCTATTTGTCTGTCCCCCTATTTGTCTGCCCCTCCTATTTGTGCCCCTCCCATTTATCTGCCCCTCCTATTTGTCTGTCCCTCCTATTTGTCTGCCCCTCCTATTTGTCTGCCCCTCCTATTTGTCTGCCCCTCCTATTTGTCTGCCCCTCCTATTTGTGCCCCTCCTATTTGTGCCCCTACTATTTGTCTGCCCCTACTATTTGTCTGCCCTCCTATTTGTCTGCCCCCCTATTTGTCTGCCCCTCCTATTTGTCTGCCCCTCCTATTTGTCTGCCCCTCCTATTTGTGCCCCTCCTATTTGTGCCCCTCCTATTTGTCTGCCCCTCCTATTTGTCTGCCCTCCTATTTGTCTTCCCCTCCTACTTGTCTGCCCTCCTATTTGTCTGCCCCTCCTATTTGTCTGCCCCTCCTATTTGTCTGCCCCTCCTATTTGTCTGCCCCTCCTATTTGTCTGCCCCTCCTATTTGTCTGCCCCTCCTATTTGTCTGCCCTCCTATTTGTCTGCCCCTCCTATTTGTCTGCCCCTCCTATTTGTCTGCCCCTCCTATTTGTCTGCCCCTCCTACTTGTCTGCCCCTCCTATTTGTCTGCCCCTCCTATTTGTCCCCCACCCATTTATCTGCCCCTCCTATTTGTCTGCCCCTCCTATTTGTCTGCCCTCCTATTTGTCTGCCCCTCCTATTTGTCTGCCCCTCCTATTTGTCTGCCCTCCTATTTGTCTGCCCCTCCTATTTGTCTGCCCCTCTTATTTGTCCGCCCCTCCTATTTGTCTGCCCCTCCTATTTGTCTGCCCCTCCTATTTGTCTGCCCTCCTATTTGTCTGCCCCTCCTATTTGTCTGCCCCTCCTATTTGTCTGGCCCTCCTATTTGTCTGCCCCTCCTATTTGTCCCCCACCCATTTATCTGCCCCTCCTATTTGTCTGCCCCTCCTACTTGTCTGCCCCTCCTACTTGTCTGAGCGTTAGGAAAGAAGCTTTGAATGCGAAGTAGAGTAGCACAGAAGAGTACTTCGTCAATTTTAACGACTTCAGTAAGTCGCGGCTAGGATCTAAACAAGATTTATTTTGTGCCCGTAGGGGACACTCAGTCGATTGCACTAACAATTCTGGCTGTGTGCCGTAAAGACTTGAGGCCGATAAATATCTAGTGTAACACTACAGCTGTCCACTACAGCTGTCAGGAGGTCAGTACTGTCAAGAGGTCAAGTACTTAAAAACCACGACGCTATCACGAAATACAAGATAAAGGGGAACCTCACGTAGGGGACATATGTATAGAAGTATGTATAGGAAGTCGCATTGTAGTCAAAGTAGATAGACATGGTCCAACTTTAAAGAAAAACAAAACCTCTGCATATATATACTGAAACCAAACAGACAAAGATTCGCCTTTCCCACTTGCAAGATTCAAATTGGCCAGGAATCCGCACACGTTTCGTGGTTGGGACAAATTGATGGACACAGAAAAATACTAGATAAGTTACTTTGTATTATTGTACTTCTGTATTTTACAAATCTGTTACATACATTGTAATATTTGTTATTAGAAGAACATAGTAACTTTGTATTAATTCGACGTAGAGCTTTGAAACTAGCTAAATATTACTCGATTGCTAATTAAGATAGTGATTGGGTAATTATTACAGGATATTATGATTTGATGAAAGGTTGTTCGCTACGAACTTATAATAGATAATTATAATTAATTACTCAGCTGTAACTGACATTAGAATTACATATTATGTATGTATCGATCGTCATCATATGTTTAAGTTCATATAGATAAACTTGTTTACTAAATATATTAGTTAGAAGAGAATTGCCAAACGAATTGATATTGTTAAACATCAATAGTCAAGTGATACGGCAATTATAGGTATGCTCTGTATATTGTATTATGTTGATTAATTAAGAATTGATACTAAATATAGATGTTTAATTTGATAATTGAATTTGAACATTGTAACATATTTTATCACACATTTGATATTAATGACTATAATACAATTTTGTAATCGAACGTTGTTTTGGGTATTTATTTCTACCTTCGTATATAACCAATTGTAAAGTTTAACGAATCGCTAAAGTTACGACCCTGAATAGAAAATCGAGTCGTGAAAAATTAATAATAAAACACAACGCATTGAGAACTAATTGAAGACGTTCAAAAATCTAACCACTATACGATTATGAGCAAAGGCCACCATTGTAGCAGATTGGAGGAGTAACTGTAGTTAAACAGTACTTTATAAATTAAATAAGTAAGCTAATTAAACCATAAAAGGGGCTTGTGGGGCTACACTAGTAAGCAGCAAGAAAGAATAGAACACGTCTGGGTGAGCTAAAAATCTGTTCTTATAGCAGCATGTTAAAAACGAGAAGAAAATTAGAAAAACCCTGGGAGCTATTTATATTACCTACTTTCATTTTTGACAGCTAAAACAAAATAAATGAACTGACTTCACATAAAACAGAAATAAACATTAAAAAAATATTCTAAGACGCATATTTAGAAATTAACAGGATAAGTGGGTGCTTCTAGTAAAATACGTGTGTATCCAAAAAAAATGACATAAATAAAAAAAATGGAATGCAAGCAATATAAATCCGTCATTTAATGTTCACCTCTGCATCAGGACTTAGCGGAACACATAACTATAATTAAAAAACAATACACATATTTTTACTCGTTTAGTTCATATATTGAGAAACGCGTTGTCATCACTTTTCGACATAGATATGACGTAACTTTGAAATGTATAGAAAAATGTATTTTTTAATTTAATTAGTTACTTGAACTATATTTCAACTATACGTTATATGTTAATGTTTATTAACAAAATATGCTCTAATAGTTCAATGCTGACTTTATACTTCCTTTTACCTGGCTTCTTTCCTTGCTTTCTTATACAAGAACAAATACTGTTATATTTACCATTGCCAGGGTATTTTGACAGCGCTCATCAGATATCATAGTTTTCAAAGTAAAAATTGTTTTTCAAGATTCTTATACGTATAAAATTTATTTAAATAAAAGGCGTTTTCTCGTACATTTCTTGCATATCTAATTTTAACATATTTGTTGCTTTTAGTAAATTAACTGCTATTTTTCCTTTTTTACCTTCAATATGTTTTATTCATTCAATCGCTTAAGAGGTTAAATAAAGGCAAGTTTCGTGTTGTTGTTTTTTCCTTAATATCCCCTAGGTACAATACTTCTGTTTCTAATATTGCCAAGTTGTTTCTCTTTCTAATTAAGTTGATTGATTTAAAACAAGTCCGTCTCATTGTAGTAATATCTCACACTAGTAAGTGTCCTTTATGGCTTAGTGCTTTAAACAACGTCAATAGTAACACAGCCAAACATGGCTTAAAATATTAACACTTCAACAACCAAAAAAAGTTAAATTCAATAAACATAAACCTCAATAATTAAATCCAAACTTACCCTCTCGAATTTATCGAATTTTCCTGGAAAAAAAATATAATTGTTTTATTTTCGGTATAAATCTCAAACCGTTTATATCATGCGTAAAAATGGGAAACAAAAATATAACTACTACTCAACCTGAAGGAACAGGTCTTGTTGTTGTTGTTGTTGTTTTTTGTTGTTGTTTTTTGCACTTACATGTAATTGATTTCTTTATTGCCACATATTGTTACTTAACCTGTTTATAAAAAGTACAAACAAAATGTCTGAAAAACTGACCGACCCCCTGCCTTTGTGTAATATCGGTCGTTCACATTGACATTTTAATTGCAATGCACGTGAAATGAACAGGCATAACTGGATTCAGTCAAAATGCACAAACATCATACACCAACTATTTATTTTTGTCTTTGATTTTCTTTTTCTTTATTTAATGTATATAACATACAAAATGTACATCCTTTATGCTTGACGGAGCTCTCTAAGACAATCGCTTATGGTAGCCGAAAGCAAACTTCATAGCCCGCGATCACGAAGGTTCTAATCCATGTTTGGGCAAATACTACACGGTAGGGCGTTCTTTATTGTGGCTTGCGATGGGTTGTTCTACCCAGATGTCTTGCAATGCTTTTAGTCTTGGAAATTAGCTGAACATCGTTCTAATGACCAAACAGCGTCTGTTTGGTTTTTGGGTTTACGACTGTTTTTACGGTTTTAGTTAATAACTGATGTCTGCGCATGACGTAAATTAGCGCATGCGCAGTTCGGAGTTCGCAGTTTAAAGGACAATATGTTCATATATATCAACTGATCAGAGGTAAAATTCTATTCCATATTCAACTTTTTAATCAAAAATGACAAGTTGCTACCAACTCGCTTTAAAACGTTTAAATAACCTAACCAACTAACGACCAATGTGTATAGTAAATAACCAAGACTGACCTCTTGTTGACCCCACATTCTCCTCCTCGTCCACCTTCAGTTCATCAAAGTATTGATACAACTTGTTGGTCCAATGGCCCGCGGAACGCACGTGCAGCCACAGCCGACCTGCAAAGAAACAAACGGGTCACGTGATAGAATCAGGTTCGGACATTATTTCGTGTTAAGGAAGCTATTTAAAATGATGTATTACCACACCAAGCCATCAATAAATAGAGAGAGCAGATAAATGAACAGGTAAAGCACGATTAAATACCAACTCTACAGCTTTCTGAGAATTAATTCTCGTAACTTTCTTTCCAAGTCTAAGGGAATGCTAAATAGTGACGAAATTCCCCGAGGCCTTCCAATTGCAGGATCCAAGAGATCCGCAAAACGGAAATAGCCTCGTTGATCGGACTTCATCTAAGACGGATTTGGAAACTCCCTTGCTGAATATAACTGCATGCAAGACAAAAGACAAAATTGACCGAGGCGTCCTACTGTAAATAATACATAAGCCGGAACTTCCCGAGTGGTTCCTACTGTATCCGAGACAAATGACGGAACAACCCGAGTGGTTCCTACTATATCTTAGACAAACGACGGAACAACCCGAGTGGTTCCTACTATATTTTAGACAAATGACGGAACACCCCGAGTGGTTCCTACTATATCTTAGACAAATGACGGAACAACCCGAGTGGTTCCTACTATATTTTAGACAAATGACGGAACAACCCGAGTGGTTCCTACTATATTTTAGACAAATGACGGAACAACCCGAGTGGTTCCTACTATATTTTAGACAAATGACGGAACACCCCGAGTGGTTCCTACTGTATCTTAGACAAATGACGGAACACCCCGAGTGGTACCTACTGTATCTTAGACAAATGACAGCCCGAGTGATTCCTACCGCGACTTAGACAAATGACATATTTCCCTAAGTAGTTCCGACCACCAACATGACCTACCTTCCATCTCAGGCGCGGAGCTGATCGTGAACGGGTGCCACTCCTGTTTGGCGATGGCGGGAATCTGGATGAATAGGTAATCACCGGGCTGGTACTTGAAGTTCAAGGGCCGTGTGATCATCAGATGCGTCACCTACAGGGCGGGAATGGGAGAGAACTTGTGATTGTTTGTGTCTCATTCATGAACTGATTTATACATGTCGAACATTCTGGCGGAAAATATATCTGCGTAGCTCATGTCATAAGTAAAAGTTCAATTATCCAGAGTGGGATTATAAAAACTAACAATAGCGTGAAGCCGGTAACGAACGAAACTGATGCACCCAAGGAAAAACAATCTGCTTAAAGAACATTTTCATATACTGGCAGTCAACGGTAGAGTGATAATTTTGTAAAAACAATTTTTCTGTGTTTTTTGTCATTTTTCACATTAACTTTTTATCCCTTTTTCTAAAAGTAGTGCAGATGTAAACATATAGTAAGTCTTATAGGGGCCTTTTCATATCTTCATATCTTTTCATATTTAAATAAGAAAACTCGCCTATTTGTTTGAAAATATATATATTCGAAGTAGGCCTATACCATAAGAATGATTTGCTTTAAAGGGCGGAATTGTTCATAGAAAAATACTCCAGGTATTTAATTCTTCTAACTATGAACTGTTGGAACTATTGGTTCAGATCCAGAGGACCGGACCTGGTAGCGCAATCGGCAGAACGTTTGCTCCAGGTACGGGAGGCCCCCGGTTCGATCCCGGGTCGCGACATACTAAAGTCGTTAAAATAGTAGTTGTATAGCTTTCTTGCTACCACTCAAGCAAATATAAGTTTAGTTCCATGACTGGTTGGCCCTGTGTCAGGATAATGTGACTGCGTGTGGTATCATGCCAGTTGTTAACGGCATGCTATACACAATGAAGGCAGCACTATATCTGCTTAAAGTGGACACCGTCTCCAGATAAATGAAATACTGTTGGTGGGAAGATAAACCCAATAAACATAAACATCTAGATGGCCTGACTGTTAATATCCATGGTCAAATGTTTCCACATTGAAATGAATGGTTGGGTGAATATTTGGATACATTAAATGTAAAATATAAACGTTCATTGTCTGGCGCCGAACGAAGTCACATACCCCGGATGGTAACAAGTTGACTTCCTCTATAAACGTGTCTCCGAATCGGGCCGTTTTGATGATCTTTGAGCGTGAGATTTTCTCCAGGATGAACAGAAGACCGGGAAATACGAACCATTTCCAGAAGTGTGGGCCATGTAGAATAACGAGAATCCAGAACGGTATATACAGCATGTGGGTCCAGTAGAATACCTGAATTATCATCAGAATGGTATATACAGCATGTGGGTCCAGTAGAATACCTGAATTATCATCAGAATGGTATATACAGCACGTGGGTCCAGTAGAATACCTGAATTATCATCACAATGGTATATACAGCATGTGGGTCCAGTAGAATACCTGAATTATCATCACAATGGTATATACAGCATGTGGGTCCAGTAGAATACCTGAATTATCATCAGAATGGTATATACAGCATGTGGGTCCAGTAGAATACCTGAATTATCATCAGAATGGTATATACAGCACGTGGGTCCAGTAGAATACCTGAATTATCAACAGAATGGTATATACAGCATGTGGGTCCAGTAGAATACCTGAATTATCATCAGAATGGTATATACAGCACGTGGGTCCAGTAGAATACCTGAATTATCATCACAATGGTATATACAGCATGTGGGTCCAGTAGAATACCTGAATTATCATCACAATGGTATATACAGCATGTGGGTCCAGTAGAATACCTGAATTATCATCAGAATGGTATTACAGCATGTGGGTCCAGTAGAATACCTGAATTATCAACAGAATGGTATATACAGCATGTGGGTCCAGTAGAATACCTGAATTATCATCAGAATGGTATATACAGCACGTGGGTCCAGTAGAATACCTGAATAATCATCAGAATGGTATTACAGCATGTGGGTCCAGTAGAATACCTGAATTATCAACAGAATGGTATATACAGCATGTGGGTCCAGTAGAATACCTGAATTATCATCAGAATGGTATATACAGCACGTGGGTCCAGTAGAATACCTGAATTATCATCACAATGGTATATACAGCATGTGGGTCCAGTAGAATACCTGAATTATCATCACAATGGTATATACAGCATGTGGGTCCAGTAGAATACCTGAATTATCATCAGAATGGTATATACAGCATGTGGGTCCAGTAGAATACCTGAATTATCATCAGAATGGTATATACAACATATGGGTCCAGTAGAATACCTGAATTATCATCAGAATGATATATACAGCATGTGGGTCCAGTAGAATACCTGAATTATCATCAGAACGGTACATACAGCATGTGGGTCCAGTAGAATACCTGAATTATCATCAGAACGGTATATACAGCATGTGGGTCCAGTAGAATACCTAAATTATCATCAGAATGGTATATACAACATGTGGGTCCAGTAGAATACCTGAATTATCAACAGAATGGTATATACAGCATGTGGGTCCAGTAGAATACCTGAATTATCAACAGAACGGTATATACAGCATGTGGGTCCAGTAGAATACCTGAATTATCATCAGAACGGTATATACAGCATGTGGGTCCAGTAGAATACCTGAATTATCATCAGAATGGTATATACAACATGTGGGTCCAGTAGAATACCTGAATTATCATCAGAATGGTATATACAGCATGTGGGTCCAGTAGAATACCTGAATTATCATCAGAACGGTATATACAGCATGTGGGTCCAGTAGAATACCTGAATTATCATCAGAACGGTATATACAGCATGTGGGTCCAGTAGAATACCTGAATTATCATCAGAATGGTATATACAGCATGTGGGTCCAGTAGAATACCTGAATTATCATCAGAATGGTATATACAGCATGTGGGTCCAGTAGAATACCTGAATTATCATCAGAATGGTATATACAGCATATGGGTCCAGTAGAATACCTGAATTATCAACAGAACGGTATATACAGCATGTGGGTCCAGTAGAATACCTGAATTATCGTCAGAATGGTATATACAGCATATGGGTCCAGTAGAATACCTGAATTATCGTCAGAATGGTATATACAGCATATGGGTCCAGTAGAATACCTGAATTATCGTCAGAATGGTATATACAGCATATGGGTCCAGTAGAATACCTGAATTATCATCAGAACGGTATATACAGCATATGGGTCCAGTAGAATACCTGAATTATCAACAGAACGGTATATACAGCATGTGGGTCCAGTAGAATACCTGAATTATCATCAGAATGGTATATACAGCATATGGGTCCAGTAGAATACCTGAATTATCATCAGAACGGTATATACAGCATGTGGGTCCAGTAGAATACCTTAATTATCAACAGAACGGCATATACAGCATGTTGGTCCAGTAGAATACCTGACTTATCATCAGAACGGTATATACAGCATGTGGGTCCAGTAGAATACCTGAATTATCATCAGAACGGTATATACAACATGTGGGTCCAGAAGAATACCTGAATTATCATCAGAATGGTATATACAGCATATGGGTCCAGTAGAATACCTGAATTATCATCAGAATGGTATATACATCATGTGGGTCCAGCAGAATACCTGAATTATCATCAGAACGGTATGTACAGCATGTGGGTCCAGTAGAATACGTGAATTATCATCAGAACGGTATGTACAGCATATGGGTCCAGCAGAATACCTGAATTATCATCAGAACGGTATGTACAGCATGTGGGTCCAGTAGAATACGTGAATTATCATCAGAATGGTATATACAGCATGTGGGTCCAGTAGAATACCTGAATTATCATCAAAATGGTATATACAGCATGTGGGTCCAGTAGAATACCTGAATTATCATCACAATGGTATATACAGCATGTGGGTCCAGTAGAATACCTGAATTATCATCAGAATGGTATATACATCATGTGGGTCCAGTAGAATACCTGAATTATCATCAGAATGGTATATACATCATGTGGGTCCAGTAGAATACCTGAATTATCATCAGAATGGTATATACATCATGTGGGTCCAGTAGAATATCTGAATTATCATCACAATGGTATATATAGCATGTGGGTCCAGTAGAATACCTGAATTATCATCAGAATGGTATATACAACATGTGGGTCCAGTAGAATACCTGAATTATCATCAGAATGGTATATACAGCATGTGGGTCCAGTAGAATACCTGAATTATCATCAGAATGGTATATACAGCATGTGGGTCCAGTAGAATACCTGAATTATCAACAGAACGGTATATACAGCATGTGGGTCCAGTAGAATACCTGAATTATCATCAGAATGGTTTATACAGCATGTGGGTCCAGAAGAATACCGGAATTATCAACAGAACGGTATGTACAGCATATGGGTCCAGTAGAATACCTGAATTATCATCAGAATGGTATATACAGCATATGGGTCCAGTAGAATACCTGAATTATCATCAGAATGGTATATACAGCATGTGGGTCCAGTAGAATACCTGAATTATCATCAGAATGGCATATACAGCATGTGGGTCCAGTAGAATACCTGAATTATCAACAGAACGGTATGTACAGCATGTGGGTCCAGTAGAATACTTGAATTATTATCAGAACGGTATATACAACATGCGGGTCCAGTAGAATACCTGAATTATCATCAGAATGGCATATACAGCATGTGGGTCCATTAGAATAATTAAATTATCAACAGAACGGTATGTACAGCATGTGGATCCAGTAGAATACCTGAATTATCATCAGAATGGTATGTACAGCATGTGGGTACAGTAGAATACCTCAATTATCAACAGAACGGTATATACAGCATGTGGGTCCAGTAGAATACCTGAATTATCATCAGAACGGTATATACAGCATGTGGGTCCAGTAGAATACCTGAATTATCATCAGAACGGTATATATAGCATGTGGGTCCAGTAGAATACATGAATTATCATCAGAACGGTATTAGAGCATGTGGGTCCAGTAGAATACCTGAATTATCAACAGAACGGTATGTACAGCATGTGGGTCCAGTAGAATACCTGAATTATCAACAGAACGGTATATACAGCATGTGGGTCCAGTAGAATACCTGAATTATCAACAGAATGGTATATACAGCATGTGGGTCCAGTAGCATACCTGAATTATCATCAGAACGGTATATACAGCATTTGGGTCCAGTAGAATACCTGAATTATCAACAGAACGGTATATACAGCATGTGGGTCCAGTAGAATACCTGAATTATCATCAGAACGGTATTAGAGCATGTGGGTCCAGTAGAATACCTGAATTATCAACAGAACGGTATGTACAGCATGTGGGTCCAGTAGAATACCTGAATTATCAACAGAACGGTATATACAGCATGTGGGTCCAGTAGAATACCTGAATTATCAACAGAACGGTATATACAGCATGTGGGTCCAGTAGAATACCTGAATTATCATCAGAATGGTATATACAGCATGTGGGTCCAGTAGAATACCTGAATTATCATCAGAATGGTATATACAGCATGTGGGTCCAGTAGCATACCTGAATTATCATCAGAACGGTATATACAGCATGTGGGTCCAGTAGAATACCTGAATTATCAACAGAACGGTATATATAGCATGTGGGTCCAGTAGAATACCTGAATTATCAACAGAATGGTATATACAGCATTTGGGTCCAGTAGAATACCTGAATTATCATCAGAACGGTATATACAGCATGTGGGTCCAGTAGAATACCTGAATTATCATCAGAACGGTATATACAGCATGTGGGTCCAGTAGAATACCTGAATTATCATCAGAATGGCATATACAGCATGTGGGTCCAGTAGAATAATTGAATTATCAACAGAACGGTATGTATAGCATGTGGATCCAGTAGAATACCTGAATTATCATCAGAATGGTAAGTACAGCATGTGGGTCCAGTAGAATACCTGAATTATCAACAGAACGGTATATACAGCATGTGGGTCCAGTAGAATACCTGAATTATCATCAGAACGGTATATACAGCATGTGGGTCCAGTAGAATACCTGAATTATCATCAGAACGGTATATATAGCATGTGGGTCCAGTAGAATACCTTAATTATCAACAGAACGGTATTAGAGCATGTGGGTCCAGTAGAATACCTGAATTATCAACAGAACGGTATATATAGCATGTGGGTCCAGTAGAATACCTGAATTATCATCAGAACGGTATTAGAGCATGTGGGTCCAGTAGAATACCTGAATTATCATCAGAACGGTACATACAGCATGTGGGTCCAGTAGAATAACTGAATTATCATCAGAACGGTATATACAGCATGTGGGTCCAGTAGAATACCTGAATTATCATCAGAATGGTATATACAGCATGTGGGTCCAGTAGAATACCTGAATTATCATCAGAACGGTATTAGAGCATGTGGGTCCAGTAGAATACCTGAATTATCATCAGAACGGTATTAGAGCATGTGGGTCCAGTAGAATACCTGAATTATCATCAGAACGGTACATACAGCATGTGGGTCCAGTAGAATACCTGAATTATCATCAGAACGGTATATACAGCATGTGGGTCCAGTAGAATACGTGAATTATCATCAGAATGGTATATACAGCATGTGGGTCCAGTAGAATACCTGAATTATCAACAGAACGGTATATACAGCATGTGGGTCCAGTAGAATACCTGAATTATCATCACAATGGTATATACAGCATGTGGGTCCAGTAGAATACCTGAATTATCAACAGAACGGTATATACAGCATGTGGGTCCAGTAGAATACCTGAATTATCATCACAATGGTATATACAGCATGTGGGTCCAGTAGAATACCTGAATTATCATCAGAATGGTATGTACAGCATGTGGGTCCAGTAGAATACCTGAATTATCATCACAATGGTATATACAGCATGTGGGTCCAGTAGAATACCTGAATTATCAACAGAACGGTATATACAGCATGTGGGTCCAGTAGAATACCTGAATTATCATCAGAACGGTATTAGAGCATGTGGGTCCAGTAGAATACCTGAATTATCAACAGAACGGTATATACAGCATGTGGGTCCAGTAGCATACCTGAATTATCATCACAATGGTATATACAGCATGTGGGTCCAGTAGAATACCTGAATTATCATCACAATGGTATATACAGCATGTGGGTCCAGTAGAATACCTGAATTATCAACAGAACGGTATATACAGCATGTGGGTCCAGTAGAATACCTGAATTATCATCAGAACGGTATTAGAGCATGTGGGTCCAGTACAATACCTGAATTATCAACAGAACGGTATATACAGCATGTGGGTCCAGTAGAATACCTGAATTATCATCAGAACGGTATTAGAGCATGTGGGTCCAGTAGAATACCTGAATTATCAACAGAACGGTACATACAGCATGTGGGTCCAGTAGAATACCTAAATTATCATCAGAATGGTATATACAGCATGTGGGTCCAGTAGAATACCTGAATTATCATCAGAATGGTATGCACAGCATGTGGGTCCAGTAGAATACCTGAATATTCATCAGAATGGTATGTACAGCATGTGGGTCCAGTAGAATACCTGAATTATCATCAGAATGGTATATACAGCATGTGGGTCCAGTAGAATACCGGAATTATCAACAGAACGGTATGTACAGCATGTGGGTCCAGTAGAATACCTGAATTATCATCAGAATGGTATATACAGCATGTGGGTCCAGTAGAATACCTAAATTATCATCAGAATGGTATATACAGCATGTGGGTCCAGTAGAATACCTGAATTATCATCAGAATGGTATATACAGCATGTGGGTCCAGTAGAATACCTAAATTATCATCAGAATGGTATGTCAAGCATGTGGGTCCAGTAGAATACCTGAATTATCATCAGAATGGTATATACAGCATGTGGGTCCAGTAGAATACCTGAATTATCAACAGAACGGTATGTACAGCATGTGGGTCCAGTAGAATACCTGAATTATCATCAGAATGGTACATACAGCATGTGGGTCCAGTAGAATACCTGAATTATCATCAGAATGGTATATACAGCATGTGGGTCCAGTAGCATACCTGAATTATCATCAGAATGGTACATACAGCATGTGGGTCCAGTAGAATACCTGAATTATCATCAGAATGGTACATACAGCATGTGGGTCCAGTAGAATACCTGAATTATCATCAGAATGGTATATACAGCATGTGGGTCCAGAAGAATACCGGAATTATCAACAGAACGGTATGTACAGCATGTGGGTCCAGTAGAATACCTGAATAATCATCAGAATGGTATATACAGCATGTGGGTCCAGTAGAATACCTGAATTATCATCAGAATGGTGTAAACAACATGTGGGTCCAGTAGAATACCGGAATTATCAACAGAATGGTATATACAGCATGTGGGTCCAGTAGAATACCTGACTTATCATCAGAATGGTATATACAGCATGTGGGTCCAGTAGAATACCTGAATTATCATCACAATGGTATATACAGCATGTGGGTCCAGTAGAATACCTGAATTATCATCAGAATGGTGTAAACAACATGTGGTATAACAATATTGAATGGTGGTTAGTTGAATTTATGGAATGTGCTGCACACAATAACAAAGACACCCGGCACATTCGGGGCAAAAGGGACTCGAACTGTCTCAGGGAGGTTAAGTGAAAAGTCACAATGTCACAGGTGCAACTCTTTCGTAAGACAAATGTGTATATGCAGCAAACTTAAGGATGTAACTGTGTTAAAGGTCGTTAAAAAATAAAAAATAAATAAAAAATAAACAAAAAATAGTAACAACAAAAACAACAAAAACAACAACAAAAAACATAAGCACAACAATATCAACAAAACAGTGCTATATATCTGCCGATAAATCAGACATCAAGCTGTTAACAAGCTTGCGATTGTTTTTAATGTACAGGAGAATAAATGCGCAATAATAGAAGTAGTCCCGTTTTTGTTTTCATGAAATGATTCTTGTTTACCTGGAAATGTCCGGTCCTGCGCACAAACGGCATTGAGCATATCACCATGACAATGAGAATGACGTCAAGAATCCATCCAGTGATGAAAGCGCTCGCTCCGACGTAGCCGACACCCGCCTTCGTCGTGAAGAGTATCTCCCACATCTTTATATCCTTGTCGTCTTCGTCGTCGTCGCCGTCATTCTCAAACGATTGAGCAACGACAGCTTTGATCCGAAAAAGAGACATGTATTTCTTGCTTTGTTATTTGTTCCTTCGTTTCTTCGGTAATTTGTTTATCGGTACGACGATAGTTTACTAAGTAACGTGGAGACATAGTCCACTAGAAGCAGATATAATTGCACAGCTGTACCTTTAATAGTGGTATATAACAGTTTGGAACAATGAAAACTTCCTCATACAAAGAAATACGTTGTTGCTACCCGAACAGATCCTGCGGAATGCTGTATCTCGTTGTCATATAATATGTGAAATATGAAGAATAACACCCCTATCGACATTACAAGCATGTTTCCTATCTGAGCCACACTGTACAGTTATAAATATTTAGACAGAAAGTACGTGGCCACTTAGTTTTAAGATTACCATCCGGTTAATCTGCTCTGATGTCGTTTAATATTTAAGCAAAGTTCCAATAATGTTTATTTATAGATTTGTAAAAAAACACGAACATTTACGTTTTTACTAGTATAATGTCTTACGATAGTTTAGGTGTTTATCATCGTCTTTGCTAAAACTGAATTACGAGGTTCCGCAGAAATTATGCACTAATAACAGCTTTATTATTTGTACATGTATGTGATATAGGCAAGCTTTAAAGGCGGTATCCGACAGTTTGATTAAATAACTTATATATGTTACAATATCTGTCCTCTGTTTGGGGTATTTGTACATAATTTCTGCAGAAAAAAAATGATATTTTAGTTTAAGCTTTAACAATTTTAACAGTATCTCAAATTTAGGGCAGTAAAACTCGCTAATCAGAACTAAAATTCATTCTTTTCAAATCTATAAATAAGAGCAATTAGGTTTCTTGCTAAAAATAGACATCGACGTCACAGCGTATGACGTGGATGAGCTAAAACATGAGTGGTCGCGTGGTTTTCTTAGTTTAAAAATAGCCAACTCTGCAGCGTGGCTCAGATAGGAAATACATCTTGGAAATGACGGTTGTGACGTCATGGTTCACTTTTCGGACAGGTGTAGGACAAAAATAAACAAGATTTTGTGAGATATGTTCAGGCAATAATGGTTTATTATGATGTTTAATGAAAATATTTTTGGTCCAAACTGTCGAACACCCCCTATAATCAGTATGCTGAGAACACTTGCCATAAAACCAAACATCCATTCACATTATCCAGGCCCGACCAGCAGGCTCAGCAATCAATTTACCGGTATTTTAGAGCCATCAAAATGCTGACACATTTATTAACCGTATCTATTAAAATAACAAAAACGTTTGAAAATATTAATAAATAACAAACAAAGGATAAGCATTTAATTTGGAATGAAGAAATATAATAATAATCGATGTGTACGCAGCCTTATCATGCCGTGGAGACGTGCTACACCACGTCACTTTATCCGGACAGAAAGTCAATACACCTACCTGCATTGGCGATATGCGCAAGTGTGTGCACCAAACTGAAACCCGCAATGGCCAGTCCGGTCATCTTGTGAAACAGGATGTGCTGGTCTAGCGGAAGTATGTTACACAGTTTGGTCATGCGCAGAAACGTGATACATTTCCGGAGCATAAGAACTAATACCCACATACAGTTGAAATTAAGACAGAGACCGCACCCGCGAGCGATCTGGAAGAAAACATAAATTATTTATATTAATTCTACAGTCTCGGGTCAAAAGTTTTTCCGCAAAATGGCCGACGCGAAAAACATCGCCGTCATTTCCAACTTTCAAGCATCCATATGTCAAAAATAAACATCGTCAAAATGAAAGTAGATGTTGCAATAAAGAGTCTATTTATAGATATTTTAAAAAGCAAAAACATTGTAAGAGTTATCGCGCTTTAGTCATTATATCGTCTGCTAACCAAAATGGCACCGAGAGGTAAAGAAATGAGTACCGATACTAAAAAATGCATCGTAAAATTGAGTGAAGATGGAGTTAGTGGTCGAAAAATTGAACAAATGTTAGGAATGAACTCGTCAACAATTCACAAGTTTCTAAAACGCTATCGACAACGTGGTAATGAAGAAAACAAAGGCAGAAGTGGTCGACCCAGGAAATGTAGTGACAGGACTGATAGACAATTGCTACGCATTGTGAAAACAGAGCGGAGGAAAAATTTGAAGGATGTCACGAATCTATTAAATGAAAGAAGACCCGTGAAGATTAGCGAATCAACCGTAAAAAGACGATTGAAGTTTCATGGCATCAAGAAAAGAGTTGTAAAGAAGAGAATTGTAATCAGTGATTCAAATCGGTTCAAGCGCAGGGCATGGTGTCGTTCCAAGCTTCACATGACTGTCAATAATTACTGGAAAAAAATTATTTTCTCGGACGAAACACAGATTTGTATTGGGAAGCATAGTAAAGTTCATATCTGGAGGAAAGACGATGAAAAGTGGCTCCATTCTTGTCTTGGCGAAAAGGAGGATGAGACTGCTGGACCAATCGTGAGTGTCATGTTTTGGGGGTGCATTACCTTTGACGGTGTAGGAACTTTTATGCCAGTAAATGGAACCATAAATTCACAAAAGTATACGGATATCTTGGACGAAAATCTTTGGCCCGTTGTTGCAAAAGTTTTCCCAGATTCACCCTGGATTTTCCAAGATGGCAATGCTACCCCCCACCGTTCGAGACATACAGTTCTTTGGAAACAGAACAATGATATTCCCGGAATGATGTGGCCAGCACAAAGCCCAGATATCAACATTATAGAGAACATTTGGAGATACATCAAAATAAGACTTCAGAAAGTGGTACACAGAATCAAAACGAAGAACGATTTGATAAGAGAGTCTTCCCGTGTGTGGATGTCAATTGATCAGACTTATGTTCGAGGGCTATACGCCTCTATTCCCACTAGAATTCGTCGTGTTTTAAGAGCTAATGGTACAATAACGAAATACTGAGGTGAGTAAATTTTATTTGTTTATTTTTGTTCAAATGTGTTTGAATTTCATTTGCTATTTACATTCACTGTGTTTCATGACGTCGGCCATATTGCGGAAAAACTTTTGACCCGAGACTGTAACTCTTGCGACCGAAAACTAGCAATTAGAAACTGGATTTGACAAATGTAGGTGTCCGTCTAGGCTCATTGCCGGCTAAAAATCGCTTTAAAGTAACGTCAATGTAACCTTTTCACATAGTGTTAGTTCTGTTTTAAGTGAACATGTCACTTCATTTTATAAAAGGCGTTATATTTACTCAACCATCGGTAAGGGGCCAATAATAGATTTTAGTTTTCAAGTATAAACAATACCGAAGGAAAAACGAAACTCAACTCCACTTTACTTGGCTCTCACCTTATTGGTTCGAGTCTCATTTGGGATGAGGTTTGCGTTGTATTTCAGCTCACCTGCGTAGAACCTCCGGCTCGATTTAGTCATGTGTCTGTTGTCATTGGTCGTCAATTATAACTTTACGCGGCCAGAATGGCCCTTAGTGTGAAAAGAGGGACATACATACATCATACGGTAACATAAAAGAGTACCTACCTGATACCACCCATTCGCTTCTCGATACTGCCACACGGCCACGGCAAACAGAATGATGTTCACCGCCCAGTAGACGAAGAAAAAACAAACTTTTCGGAGATTATTGCGCAAATAGTCCTTCGTGAAATACCGATGTCTGGGCTTCTTGCCTTTGTTTTGATCTGGGGGCTTAAGCCAGTTTGCTGCGCTGTAATGGTAAAGTGTACAATAAATGACTCGAATCCAGCTGGTATAATGAGAACTGATTAGCATAAAGGCATTCTATACATGGATCCAGCTGGAATAATGAGAACTGATAAGCATAAAGGCATTCTATACACGGATCCAGCTGGAATAATGAGAACTGATAAGCATAAAGGCATTCTATCCACGGATCCAGCTGGA
The DNA here is from genome assembly GCA_007844125.1 of Sinonovacula constricta. NCBI lineage: Eukaryota > Metazoa > Mollusca > Bivalvia > Cardiida > Solecurtidae > Sinonovacula > Sinonovacula constricta. Next base: position 50,299,309 of record CM017570.1, read on the forward strand.
ATAACAAGAACTGATAAGCATAAAGGCATTCTATACACGGATCCAGCTGGAATAATAAGAACTGATTAGCACAAAGGCCTCCGCGTTGTAAAATAGCTCCAATCATAAATAAAAAATACAATAAAAATACAATTAATAAACCTTTATAAATGGCATGTAGGGTAGATATACATACATTCATGTGACCCATCGTCTTTGTGTAGAATGTTTATGTCAGCAAAGTTTAAAAGTACACCGTGTCTATAATCCTTTCAAACAGAGCGCTGAGTCCAGTGTTGACTTACTGCCACACATCATCTGGGATATCGTGACTGAGTACACAACGCGGTGCTGTACTACTTTCTTTAGTGCTATTTATTGAATGCCAATAACCTTACTGATTTGTTGTCGTTGTTGTTTTGTTTTTGCTGTTGTTGTTTTTGTTTGTTTTGTTTTTGTTTGTTTTGTTGTTGCTGTTTTGTTGTTTTAATACACATCTCTTTGAAACGCGTATGATCCTTTATACCGACGTCTAGCAATAACTGGCGGAGGAAGACCCCAGACAAAATGTCTGGATAGTCTCACAGGTCCACCACCGACAAACTGTAACACCTCCCCGACAGAACAGGCAATACATATTTACCTGATAGTGAGATTTTCTATGACCCCAGGATGCTTCTCCAGCTCGCATCTTAGCTCGTCAAACGTGATGGTGCCTGAATCGTCCGCGTCCGCCGCATCAAATAGCACGTCTGTCAGCTCGTCCACAGCTTCCTCTGACAGTGACAGCGAGCTCTCCTCCATGCAGGCCTGCAACACCGCGCGGAGCTCGTCCCGGTCAATACTCCCGCTACCTATCCGTCGGAAGATACACAAAATATTATCTAATAAACTTTTCTTTTTTATATTTTGTAACATCGCAGCCGACACAATTATGGTCATATTGGCGTTGTTCGGCTAATAATTGATGATAGAAGTCCCCAGACTTATGTGGGTAGAACCTCCTGCTGGAAAATCTACCCACTTGATAATCTCGACCCAACCGGGACTCGAGTCCTAGCGGTGAGGTACTGAGAAGTTACAAGTCTAAGACACTGACATGCTCGGCCACGGTAGTCCTAATACCATATTCGTGTAGACATTTTATTTAAATATATGACTTAAATGACTTCAACCACAAAATTCGTGTTTAGACGTATTTAATTATTTCTCGACATTTACCAAAATAGGCTTATCTGTACACTTGTGAGTCATACATAAACTTACGTCAGTATTAATTCAGTTTAAACTTATTTATCGATAGTTGATTGGGAACCAAGTACTTCCAACTTATATTTATCAGTCTCGGCAGTCCACTATCTGGGTAGAACCACAACGTAGGTACTGAGTACCTTGAACAATCTGCAGTAAATATTCTTCCTCAAAGATTAACATTACGTGGTCAGTTTCGAGATTCGAACGGGGACCCTCAGATCCGGAGTTCCAAATCTTAACAATAACAGTAAGTCAAATTGACTTACGAGAAAAAAATGAACTATATACAAAACAACAAATCATAAAGTACATGGCACCAAAGATGGGCGAAAATACGGATTTGCCATTTCTTGGAACTGAAATGTGCAGGTGTAAATGTTACATAATACCACAGGTACATAAAACAAGCATTACTTGACTAAGTGGCACAGTCAATAATTGGATTGCCATACAAGAGACCAGGGTTCGAATCTATCAACAATTAAAATTGCCACTTTTAATATATTTTTCTCTTTATTTATCACTGACTCTCCAATTTACAGGTCGTTCATTTTGTTGACAAATAAATTCTCAACTATTATTTAAAAAACACAGCTCATTTGTGTGTGTATATATATAACTGCGAGCTGCCAACAGACAGTCCAACACTCTTGGCAGGGTACAACGGACTTTAAACGCATGATGATGATGATGATGATGATATATATATATATATATATATATATATATATATATATATATATATATATATATATATATATATATATATATATATATATATATATATATATATATATATAGTATGACTTCTAGAAATTCAGTCACCCAATGATTATAAATCGGATATATCCGTCGCTTACCGTCGGCATCGTAAACATCAAAGAGAAACTGAAGTTTCTGCGCTGGAGTTCCCTTCATGAGCATGCGCAGTCCGTCCATCAGTTCCCCGAACTCGATACTTCCGCTGTCATCCTGGTCAAAGAGGTTGAAAAATCGCTCCGCAAAGAACGACTGGAAAAACAACGAAATGGTGATTAAAAAGATATATTGTTTTGATTCTGTTGGAAAGTGTTTTTTTTTCTCCAGCTTCCTCCACCATTATCCCCAACTACACCACCCTCACTCCCTAAAACGCACACACACACACACACACGCACACGCACACACACAAACACATACACACGCACGCACACACACCAAAATTTCGTTTTCATAATTTACTTACAAAATCAAATAAATAACAGAAAATAGTCTGTGGATATTCAGCCAATCAAATCAAGAAGAAACATGTGAACAATTACAACTCCTTCTTTCATGTTTAGCGCACACAATAACTTAAAGATTAGGATCTCTCAAATATATTTCCCCTTTATGGATAACGCTTAATCACAAATACAAGGGTACTTCTCGCAATAAGTGGACACTGTCGCCGAGTAATTTAAATATTGATTTCGGGCCATACAAAATTTCTTTAAAAACATAGCGATCAAAAAAAATAATAACCGAGCTGTTTGTTTATTGTTTGTTTATTGGGTGTATCGTCCCACCAACAGTATTTCAGTTATCTGGAGACGTAGTCCACTTTAAGCAGATATAGTGCTGCCTTCACTGTGTATAGCATGCCGTGAACAACTGGCATGATACCACACCCAGTCATATTATCCTGACACCGGGCCAACCAGTCGTGGAACTACCCTTATATTTGCTTGAGCGTTAGCAAGGGAGCTATACCACTTCCATGTTTAACGACTTTGGTATGTCGCCGCCCGGGATCGAACCCGGGGCCTCCCGTACCTGGAGCCGACGCTCTACCGATTGCGCTACCAGGTCCGGTCAACCGAGCTGCAAAAAAAATCCTCTGGGATCTAACATACGATCCCCCCCCCCCCCCTCTATATCTATTGTTAACTGAGCTACCTGACAGCAGGCAGCTTTGAGGATAGAACAAGTTTCAGACCAGCTCAATACGACTAATATCATCACTTCAAACTAAAAAACATTACAAATTCATCTGAAATATGTGAATAAAAATAATTTACCTTTTTGACCCCAAGTGCATTTTTGAACTCATTAATATCAATTTCACCGTCATCTCCTGCAATTTCTTTAAACTTGGCCCCAATCCATTCGAGCCATTTTGTGTCATCATCTCTAAAATGTTTTAAAAAACATGTTATCAAGTCAACGTTAAACAGTTGCTAGTTGCTTACAAACCTAGATACAGCCAAAATACGCCGAGAGTTTAGACATATTTACGTTTCCTGCTTATTCTGGAAAATGAATTTTTGTAGAGTATTAGTTGCAATTATACTTAAGGGAAAACATACGTGAGATTTGTCACACAATGTCATACCTATTTCCATGATGAAGATTTAATTTTTTAAGAAAACTACACAAAAACACGACGATGGAAGTAAAGCGCATTCAGTCTGCTGAAAGCGGTATAATGTTTAAAGAAGAAATGATGTAAAATGCATGTAAGTAAATTTTAAAAAATAACTTTAAAAAAATAACTTGCTCCGAATATTCTGCGGACAACATGTCTGCTTCTGTTGACAATAAGGAAAATGTAACGGAACGGAAATGACGTATCGTCAAATAGGCGCGCTAAACGACGTTACTCGTTTTGGACGTAAATTAAGTGACGTCGCGCCAGATGTTGGCGTACCCAAACGTTACACATTTTGACGTCTTTTATGTCGGAAATTTTCAAATTAACAAAGATAACTGCTTCTTTTCGCTATTTTAATATATCATTTTGGTTTCAACGTCCCATTCTGTTAAGTCGTATTATTTAATTAGTGTGTTGTCTTTTGAAATAATGCCGTTTACCAACGAATGTGTACTATTGAGCAGTTGTAAACAAACATAAGAAACAACGTTCATTACTTTCCAAAACTACCGCAATTTGTACTTTGAAAAATAAAAATGAGCATCGTTTTTCAGAATTACCCACCGTCTTAAACAATATCGAACTATTTAACGTATAAGAATCCCGTTGGCAATTATTCTTAGGACATACCAATGCTACTCTAGACGTATAATCATGTAACGTATATATACGTGTTAATTTTCAGACAGCAAACTAAACAGTAAAACTACATTACACGTTCAATGTTTGTTGTGTTCGCTTCTATTTTGAATCTGCAACCATTTGAAGTAGTATTGTGTTTTGTATAAGTAAATGTTCTCAAAAGGTTTTGGCAATCTGAAAAAAAATCTATTTAATTTAATCTTGTGCGCGTGTGACGTCGTGTCCATTATACATGTGCGGGAATTCTGAGATAAATCTACTTTCGCAATTTAAGTAAAAGTTTCACTTTATATTTGATGATCTTTTTAGCTGTCAAGCCGTTTCTAAGTAAACTGACAATAAATGCTGCAGAATTGAAAAAATGAAACTTAATTTCGAAACCTGTTATGTTGTTTTAATTACATCGCATGGACCATTTATGATTATTATAGCATTATAGCTAATTATTGGTGGAGGAAGACCCCAGACAAATGTCTGGGTAGAACAACCGGCGCACTGCAATATTAACATATAAACATACAGAGTATAAACATACCTGTTTCAATAAAAAGGACTGACATCAGACTCGATAACTATTTATTCAGCAATTATTATGTTTAGATTGTTTCCGACGTTCAAGACATAAAATATTGAAAGGTATGTCAGCATCTTACACAACGTGCGTGTTTGTAATGTCGTTATTGTCAAGGCCGTTAGTATTCGCAGTATCATTCGGAACATACATAAAATTTAGTTTCATATGTATAAACAGTTTCCAGTAGTTAACAAAATTTCAGTCGACGTTTTTTTATCAAATAAGATCACCAATATAATAATAAGACTTAGTAAAAAGGTTTTTTTTTAAATTACGTGTTATATTTTCTCTATTAGAAATCGGATTCCATTCAAAATATTGTTGTTGTTTTGTTTTATATTTAACCCACACAATTTTGGTCACATACAGCTTATAATTGGTAGGAAAACACCAGATTTACGTCTGAGTAGAACCACCGGCGCTACGCATGATAGCTTGAAAACCTCCCCACATGAAAGTTTTCGCTCCGACTCGAACCTGCGCGGTTAGGGGTTGAGGAGTTACGAGTCAGCGACTCTTACCGCTCTACCAAGGGCGTAACCCCGCCCCACTCCACAACGCCATACCCCGCCCCACCCCACCTCCAACGCCCCAATTCCGCCCCCCCCCTCACACTATGTGTATGCTAGTATCTATATATCTGTACACAAGAGTGTGTAGCATAATAAAACATAGCAAAAGATGAAATGAATTGGTTATTATGTTGGATTGGTCTGGATTGCAGGCTTCTTGTTGGTCTGTGAATGGAACATAAAACAGCTAGCAGTAACATACATTTCGCAGTTTCGAGAGAGGGATTTGCCGGCATTTTTGCCGATACTGTGCAGCGACATTTCTATCATTATAGCACAGGGACACTTATAAGGGATTGGGATTTGCCGGCATGTTTTGCCGATACTGTGCAGCGACATTTCTATCATTATAGCACAGGGGCACTTATGAGGTGCCCAGGGACTGAACCCGGCCGGTCCATTATACTGACACCGACGAGTTAGACGTAATGTTGTCCCCTAAGACCCGAGCGTTAGGAGGGAAGCCACTACTACCAACTTTATAATCTTTGCTTTGACCCTGCCGGGGTTTGAACACGCGACCTCCCGATCCGCAAGCTGACGCTCTACCAATTGAGCTGTTGCGGCCGGCATTTCGCAGTTGTTAAGCAAAATGTTTTTGTGACTGTTTTCAATGAAAAGAGCATACTGATGGTGTCAACACAGCTTGCAATTACAAAAATATCAAGGTAGCAGACGATGCAAAATAACACTGCATCAATTACAAAAAATACAAAATATATAAGACGATATATAAAAGCACTGCAGCAAGCAATAACACCAATTCGCACCAGTTTGGCGCGGAAATGAACCTTGCATGCCAAAGTGCAACATGCAATTATAGATTATTTACTGACAGCATGGAACAGAGCACAATAGCAAAAGGTAAAAATAAAAACTTAAACAAAAAAGATAAATAGTAATAACTATCGAAGAATCATTTGACATAACTCAATATATTCTAATATTTCCTAACGCCATTTTTTTTTTTGGCTTTTAGCGCATGCGCATTGCAGCGCCTACGATGTCACGCATCATATTTCTTGATGTTATAATGTATTAAAAGACTCGACAGAAAAATGTGACATAGGCTGTTCTTGTTTAAGTTCCTAAAATAAGCTTATATATAAGCTTCAGCGATAATGGAGCGATACAGAAGCTAGAAATAGAAATGTATCATTACAAAATATTGAAAGCACATATGGAATACTAAAAAGAGAAATATGTCTAAATATACACACTAATAGAAAGAAGATGAATATATGCACTAATAACACAATATAGAAAATGATTATATATAATTACATACTATTACAAATAAAGAGCACATTTATAATTCACAAAACTGGACAAAGAAAGAAAAAAGTTTTATTAAACAAAAAAAGAAAAGAAAGGCCCCAATAAAGTGCCCTAAGATGGAAATTAAAAGAATATTCTAATCTACATTCTACAATATGAGAAATTGAAATATAACGTTTATCTGCACACTGTTTGAAAAAGAATAAATAAATATTTGTCATTACTGGAAATAGAAAAATATGTATTAATAATATTAACATTATAATATTGTAAATAGAAAAATATGATTTAGGTGTGAGTCCAAACAATAGCAATCCAAGTTAATACAGAATCTAGTAGTTTCACATGTGTGTGTATTGCTTATTGGTGTATTTATTAATATCAATTAATGTTAATTAAAGTTAATTAATGTTAATTATGGAAATTTTGTTATAAACAACGTATTGTGTAACTTCATATGTACATGTATAAGTTTGAAATATTACACAGTAGACATACATACACAATGTGTATAATACATTAAACCCTTGAAAAATTCTTTTTTACACACTCATATGAAACACAGTCAATAAATACCAGTTTTTCCTTAACATAATTTGCCATCTATAACGGCCTGCTGCGACTATTTTCGATTGGTTTAAATGGCATCAGTTCATTAAAATGCATGCACTGTTTTAAAGCAAATTGACACTTCACATTTCCACTTTAATCGCGTCTCTTTTAGTGACGTCAATGTTTAACGCTGACATGTCTTAAAGACGTCAACGTCACACAAGAACGTGTTTCTAGGCGTGTTTTCGCTTACTATGTCGTACGAGCAGTTGTTCGTTTGTGTGCCTTATTCTCAAATTGAAAGTGTAAATATCTCAACAGATTTTAGTCAAACAACTACAACATTTAAAAGTTAATAGCAAAGAAAACATATGGATACGTTAGGAAACAATACTCCTGCACATGGGTTTGGTTAATCGGAACGCCTCGGCCATATCCATCGACACAATCTCGGGTACATTTAGAATGATCAAGGGCAATAAACTGCGATTTTTATTATGGTAAGTAGTTTCTTATTTTTATATGTTATCGTTAAATACGCATCTTCCTTGATAAACAGTTAGAATAAAACAATTAACAATTGTTCGGGGTTTAATAATAGTATTTTGACTTTATTAAACTGTTACACAATTATAGATTTGAACAAAATGCGTCATATTCCTTGCTAAAGGGTCTAAGTGTGTCCGAGGTAATTTCGATCAAATGTCCGAGAAATTTCGTTTGGGAAGGATATGTTAGTGTAAGGAACGATGACTCATGCGCAGGTTAGAAAGAAAGCCAGCGGGAGCAGAATGCGACGTAGTTATGACGTCATACTTACTTCCAATCTCTGAAGGTGAACATCCAAGTTCTCGTTGCCGTCGGAGATGTACTGTTAACATTTCGTAATTATTACACTAATTATTACACTAATTATTACACTCGGAGTTGATCAGAAAATCTCAAACGTCTGAAACTGGTATCCGACAGTTTGTCTTCATCAAATACACGTAAACCTGGATTGGGGGAATTGGGGCATATTTTCTGCATCAAGTCAAACCTAAGTCTAACACAAGACGATTGTGAACATTGTCTACATTGTAAGACAGTAGAAATCGTGCACTAAACCACTCTACATGCCCATTCTATCTAAAACAATAAATAAGCATGATTGTAATTTCTAAAAATAGACAACAACGTCAGAGCGAAGTACCCGAATGATTATATAAAGTTACGGGTCACGTGGTTTTCTTCAATGAAAAAAGCTAACTGTGCAGAGTTGCTTAGATAGAAAATACCTGTTTGTAATGACGAGTGATGTGTCATGCTTCACTTTTCACTTAGATGCAAGACATCAATAATCAGCATTTTGAAAGATCTTTTCAGGCTACAATAATTTGTTTAGTTCTTTGAGAGAAAAAAAATCAGGTGCAAACTGTCGGATACCCATTAAAACTGTTACGGTAGAAATTCAGCTTATTCCTTTATATCTTTAAATATAACAGTCGTAATGTGTTTGTTTGTTTATTGGGTTTATCGTCCCACCAACAGTATTTCAGTTATCTGTAGACAGTGTCCACTTGAAGCAGATATAGTGCTGCCTTCACTGTGTATAGCGTGTTTGTTTATTGGGTTTATCGTCCCACCAACAGTATTTCAGTTATCTGGAGACGGTGTCCATTTGAAGCAGATATAGTGCTGCCTTCACTGTGTATAGCATGCCATGAACACCTGGCATGATACCACACCCAGTCAAATTATCATGACACCGGGCCAACCAGTTGTGGAACTACCCTTATATTTACTTGAGCGTTAGCAAGGGAGCTATACCACTACCTTTTTTAACGACTTTGGTATGTCGCTTCCCGGGATCGAACCCGGGGCCTCCCGTACCTGGAGCCGACGCTCTACTGATTGCGCTACCAGGTCCGGTCTCGTAATGTGTTAACTAGTAAAACCACTGATGTTTTTGGAAAAGAACATAAGTTAGATGTCTACCTTTATTTACATCTGTGTGTTTTTTCTCTTATTCGTGCTTGTGTTGTCAAAATAATGGAAGAAAAAAAGATTTGGCCAAAACGAACGACAAACATCAGGAAATAAAAAGAAAACACAAAGCCAGACTGAAATGCTACAATTAAACAAACCAAACTCAAAAAAATAAAACTGCAGAAGTGCCAACTTAGACAACTCAAAGAATACATTTGCTAACAATCCCAATGCTAATATATCCTACTTGTTGTACTACAGGATTACCGCTCCTTACTTTTCCTCTCTGGTAGGGATGCAATATTCAAAATATAAAATATGCAACAGACTACAAACACAAGGCATAATATCACGGTCTTTAATCCTGTTTTAAATATTAAGGGCAGTATAGTTGAAAATTGTAATGATTAAAGAGTTGATAGTCAAAATACAATATTGATTTACTAATGGAACTTTTAGTGACGTGTCAAACAGGGCTGAATTTATATTAAAAATACAAGAGATATAAAGTAATGTAACTATTACGAGACCGCGTATAACAGTAATGAAATTAAAATCAACATACAAAACTGATTTACTAATGGAGCTATTTTGAGACGTGTAAAACAGTAAAAGACACGTGTTTAAAATACAAGACTGATTTTGTAATAGAATTATTTCTTGATCGTTTCACATAGTAATGAGAGAAAGATCAAAATACTGTTTAATTAATGGAACTTGTTTTTAACGTTTAACACAGTGATGAAATAAAAATAAAAATACTGTTTAATCAATGGAACCATTTCCTGATAAATACTAAGCACTTACCCAGGTGAAGAAGGTGGAGGGACTACTTTATTCATTGTTTCGGCGATTTTGTTCCGCTTAGTCGACTTGCGACTCATCGGCGTGTGTGTGGCCTGCGGTTCGATGTTACCGGCATCGCCGTTCTGTTTCTCCCGCGGTTCGGTAATTTGTGTCCCATCTTGTGACGTCACAATTGCGTCATCATTTTGCCCCTGTGCAGGAAGATAAAAGCGTTACCAAACTGAAAGACTCGACAAACAGCACTATGCTGTTACCCATTTAAGAAAGATACAACTAAATCGTCCATGTTCCTTTCTTTGAGTACACTAGCAACATAAATACACATAACTCATCACGAAGTAAACAGAAGAAAGTTTATTTGTTTGTGTTTGTTTGCTTGATTGGTTATCTTTTACCGATACATTGCACCGGCACAAACGAAAAACGACTCCATTGTTTATGTTTTGTGCGAACTACATTTTAAGCATAGTCTTCCGACTTCCGGCGAACATAACGATCTTGATTTCTTCACGTATCATTGCACCAGATACATCCGAGGGATGATTGTCCCGAGGACGGAATAACCCGAGGAGTTCCGATTGGGGACCAACATTTCTCGGATATATGTGGTGTAATGATACAGAATTAAGATCGTTTTGTTCGCCGGAAGTAGAATACGCCATAAAAGAGTACATGAAAAACGATATGTGTAGTGTATAGAATTATTTCATTCTATAAACTTTCATTTCTCAATTTTATTGTTAACATCTCTTTAGATATACAACTTTAACTGCATTTTCAGTAGAGATAACAAAACATTTATTTTCGTTGTTTTGGTTACAAGATTCCAAATTCGGAATTTTCACACATTCTAAACACCTCGGATAATTCACGCCTCGAAAATACACATGTCGGTACCTATGACTTAAACAAAAACAAGAGGGACAAATCAGGGATGGATCCAGGGGAGCGGGGGAAAGCGAGAGGAATTCCCCCCCCCCCCCCACCCCCCACCCCCCTCCACCAGCCAGGTAAAAGAGTACAGCTGTAAAAACGCATACATTTAAGCTTAAAAATACAAAGTTTTTAAAGTAATTTTTGTCTGTTGACTGCTTAGGGTCGAAGTTAGGATCCTTTACTGTATGTATATATAGTATTTACGGCGATAGAGTTGAATGGATTTTGGTTGATACCACCCCCCCCACACACACACACACACACACACCACCACCACCACCACCACCACCACCACTACCACCAAAATTTTCTGGATCCGCTCCTGGGATGAATGGTTCAGTTACCTTCACACATTGTTAGCTATGTGGCAATGAATTCCATTTTCTGATAAGTCGGGTCAGGGGAAAAGTTTGGGGTTTTTTTTTGGGGGGGGGGGGGCGGGGGCGGGGTCGGGGGTGCGGGGCGTGACCATCGACCCTTCAGTGCAGGTTGATAGTTTATGCTGATGAAATACATTTAGTGTCTTTTGTTAAATGATTACAGTTGAATACAAAACTATTTCAACTTATAATAATTTCTCTCGACTGCCTACTTCCTGGGTAGAACCAGTATTTAGTTTTTGGCGGAAACTGGATAATCTCTTAGTGCCTCGATTCTTATCATCTTATTTTATTACTATTATTAATTTGTGTTAGTTACAGCCTCGGCAACGAGTCATAGAAGACATTTCTTGTTTCATTTACCTCACGATTCCTTGTTAAGCCCACAGCTGTAAAGAACTTGGGATATTTCCCTGAGGTGCTTTGTGAGCTTTGTCCATTATATTCCACCACCTTCACCACTGTCAACCCCGGGTTCATTATGTATTGTCTATAATTGTGTTATCATAACATGTTATTCATTATAAAATTATAAAATACAAATATGGCGGACTGACGTTCAGTAATAGTATAAACATTTATCGTGCTTTAGTTTCAATAAAAATCCGAAATCCGTGTCTTAACACTTTGCTAGTGTTTTAATTGTTGTTTTCTTTCTCTTTTTTTCAGCAAAATAATTCTTTCAAATATTATACGAATTTTGCTCCAAACAGTTTCAATAAATTATATAATCCGCATTTCAGGATTTTAGTATGCACGTTCTTTTATTCACACACAAACTTTCATTAACAGTGCCGTTGAAATCACTGTACATCGATTGTCATCTAAATCCTTTTTTTTACAGTAAACATGTGCTGAATATTTCAAACTGAACGAAGAAAGACTCACACAATGCAACCACATCAAAAAGACTCAACTTTTTATATTTCCTTCTTTAAATGGTTCGTAAAATATAATCCAAATGTTTACACACAGAGAGAACCGAGGATTTTACTGCAAGTAATGCGAACATTTCCGGTTTAGCAAGTTATTTCACTCTATATAGTGTCACTTTATTATTAATTGTTCGAATCAACATCAATTAGCGGGTTACAATTCATCTGTTTATCATGTATCCGTACTCTTTGCTACCGCAGACATTTCAAAGGTGTCAGACTCCAGATATCAAACGTAAAATTGTTGTTGTTCTTAATAACTGAGCGACTGTTGCTGCTTCGTTTGTTGTTTGTTTTTTGTTGATGTTATTGTTATTGCTGATAATTATGCTTATATGCTGTTGATGATGATTGTATTGTTGTTGCTGTTGTTGTTGTATTGAAGGTGCTGATTATGATGTAGCCTTTTACTTTGCTGTCAAATTTTTACAGTGATTGTGTTGGTGTTGGTTTGCTGTTGTCGGTAATGTTGTTTTGTTGCTATTGATTCTGTATATGCTGCTGTTGTTTCAGGTGCTGATATTAGTATTGTTGATGGTACTTCTGTTGTTGTTGTTGCTGTTGTTGATACCGTTTTTATAAGTTAGAGTTAAATGCCCTTTGAAATGTGTTCAACTTTTGACAGTGAACAAATATTTCGAGATAGAAGTGACTATTTCCAAGCAAAACACATAAACAAACGGTTTAACTCACACCAATGCAGCCGCCGATGCCAAAAAGTTGGGCATGACGATAGTTCCGGGTTTTCCTTCGAACAACGGAGTTAATAATGATAACATTTAGCGTGCCTTCAACTTAAGATCTGAGGAACAGAACTGCGGAGACATAAACTTATTCAACGTATCGAAAGCAAAAAACTCAATCTTACCAAAACAGTGTTCTGATAGTCTTTAAAGTCGACACTTTAAGAGTGTTTGCATTTCCTTTTTCTGCAGGTTGTTAGAAATCGGTTATGCAACGGAAAAGAAATCGAAATACATTGCAATCGGCCTGGCTTCATATTGACCCATGTACTATTTTGCCCGCCATTTCCAAATAGTCTAACCGAGAGTTTGTTTAAGGAATACAACAGTACCGAGTATTGAGCGGTTATTGGCGGGGTCTGTAGAATGTTTGATGTGTAGTCACGATGTCATGTCATGCGATAATGGTGATTGTTTATTTAACAGTTTAACAATTTCAAAGTTTTGAAAGTCAGCACTTTAAATAATATTCAATGTAACTGTTATTAATTTATTTTAAATTATTTATTTTAATATTTTCATTAATTGTATATTATTTCTACCTATTTTTATTATTTATTTCATTTTTATTCCCTTTATATTATTTATTTTATTGTATTATTTATTAATTTTTATTTATTTATATTATTTTTTTTGGATATGTATGTATGTTTTTATGTGACGTTAATTAAGCAAACATGCATGGATATAGCGAAATGACCTGTATAGGAACTTATACTTGTCTCTTTCTCCTAAGATAGGACAAGTCGGTCCAGTTAAAACTCGCAAGGAAACATTATCTTGTATTAACAACTGGCCAACAATATAGTCACCACATTCTCTCCGTATGTCCTTTATGAACAATGATCTAGCATAGTCGCAGAACATTCACTTAAAGAGTGGACTATTCTGTTCTGTTGGATGCTAAGGTATTAGATGTGTAAAAGTGACTAAACTGAATCCTGACACAAGATTTATCACATTATTCAGCGTTGTATTCTGGGTTATTTTCCAAATTTTAACAACTTTTCACCTCAGCTAACTTAAGTTTGCAATTTTTTATGTACTAGGTCAACGTCATCAAATCTGACCTTTAAATAATCTCATAGATGTCAAATTTGGATGAATAAAAAAGGAAATGTCATTTGTTTTCTACATTTTTATAAGAGTAAACTTTTCTCAATACAAATACTCCAAAAACATGTGAAAAACACACTTTTTCCTTTCTTTACTTAAATTTGGCTTTTTGACGAATCTTCCTCGCTGACCGCGATTTCTTGTCGCCATTTTAGAGTGAAGAAATAGACGCGATTTCATTGGATAAAATTGGAAAATTTTATTCTCGGAAGGCCGAGTGTTGACGTTAATGGTCGAATATATAACATGGTAAAACGCTAAATGCCGTCATTACACGTATATTCATGAGATTGATTGCACATCGAATGCCTTAAGACACTTTTCACACAAGGTCACTTCGTTCTGTACAAGCTCGCACCAAGCTTGTGCAACAATTGATCTCGTCGATCTTGTGCAGCTGTATTTACAAATGTCGTGTATCACAGCACGGCAAACAGAAGGACAAAGAATTCTAAAGAAGGCAAAAATCATCACAGGACGACATTCGTTGGCGCCACTCTCGTTCTTCTGCTGTATATACGAGACGTAAAAGTCGATTTCACTCGTATTTTGTCGGGATACTTGCGGGATTCATTTACACGTTGTTGATGAATGATTGCAAGTTGTACTTGCGCAACAGGTTACATATATCCGGTATAAAGCTGAATACAACATGGCTACTCTATTTACATGAATATTGGGTATCTTCGCAAAAATATATATCTGCAGGTACTGTTAGTGTTTAAGGATAATATTTTATATAGAAACATAAATTTCCTAACAGTTATGTTACAAGTAAGCTTATGCAATCCGACCATTGCCTCGCACATGTCAGATCTTGTGCATGCTGAAAACCCTTGTATTTTTTAAATACAATCCGATTGATTACTTTTATACATGATGGTAATAAATTGCACCACAACTCGCTTCTGTATAATGCAATGGGTTTAACTATTTTACAATACAAGTCAACTGATGTTAATGGGTAACCCCATCGTGTGTAACACTTAGGGAGGCCATGGCATAGAAAGAATTTCTGGCCTTTTGCAATCTTTTATCTATGTGACAGTTTAGTTTTAAGTTAAAATCATGTCGTATACCCAGATGGACCACGTGATCAGCCTGATTGATGTTAACTTTCAACAATACCGCCCTATGACCCAAGCAGAGGTTCAAACCTAGGCGAGGAATGACTTGGGCAGTAGGGAAAGATGACGTCAGCTGCTAAGTAAAAGAAGACCCTAACTCCGAGTCACAATTTGTCTCTCCCAGGTGGCAGTCGGTCGCGAATTCTGAACAATATTATAGCAACATGGGCACGTGTACCATTCATGCTTATTTAATCATTTTGTCACTATCAATGTATTGTTCATGAATCGTCAACACAATTTCGTCTTAAGGCAAAAGAGGAAAGCTGTTGAGTTTATTAAACGTGCCCATACCGCTTTGTGTTGTTACAAAAATGGCGACTTCAATTGAAGATATGGCTTAGGGATCTAAATATTTAGTCTCAACTTTATTACCAACGAGCTAAATGTTGCGTTGTTGTTTGTTTGGTGGTGTTTTTTCTTTTTTTTTCTCGTGCATGATTCTTTTTGCGTTTAATTAGCGAGATAAGTCATTGTTACCTTGTATACACGCGCTATGTATCTTTATGTACATGGTTGTCTCCCTTAGTGTATAATTTCTTTTTTTTTTCGAAATCTAAAATTTAACTCCTAACTGGCATGATGAACTTTCCGGGTTGGAATATGGAAGGTCTTCCACATGGTCTCCTGTGACCCCATGGTTACATGACCCCGTGGTTACATGACCCCTTGATTACATGACCCCGTGGTTACATGACCCCGTGGTTACATGACCCCTTGATTACATGACCCCGTGGTTACATGACCCCGTGGTTACATGACCCCGTGGTTACATGACCCCTTGATTACATGACCCCATGGTTACATGACTCCGTGGTTACATGACCCCATGGTTACATGACCCCGTGGTTACATGACCCCTTGATTACATGACCCCATGGTTACATGACCCCGTGGTTACATGACCCCGTGGTTACATGGTCCCGTGGTTACATGACCCCTTGATTACATGACCCCGTGGTTACATGACCCATTGGTTACATGACCCCGTGGTTACATGACCCAGTGGTTACATGACCCAGTGGATACATGACCCAGTGGTTACATGACCCCGTGGTTACATGACCCCGTGGTTACAGACATTTGTCTGGGTTATTCTTTTGCCGAAATAGCTGGGCTCCGCTTTAATGAACATAATTGATCTCTGCGATGTATCAATAAGCACTCTTATATAACCAGCATACAATTTACGCGGGTATTCACGTAATTATCAAGGAATTCAATCGTTCGTTAAACACGTGGCATGTAGGATGCTGTACCATGTTGACAAAAATGATGTAAAGCCGACAAAAAGGACATATTATTAAACTTTTTGATTTTCAAGTTCTCCAGTCCGCGTTGCTCGTGATCTAGATGTTGGCCAATAAAGTGGGCTGTTTTTTCTTGTTTTAACCTTGCACATGTATCCAGCAATACTGAAGGAAATGACCAGTTGTCGTCAAGTCTCTTTCAGTTAAAATGAATACATTTTGCGTGTCTACCACTTGTAATAATAAAGAAAGTTAAACGATAGTAGGTAACTATGACAACTGACCTGCGGCGCCTCGTGTGTAGAAGGCTCGACTGAAATATCCACCGTCTCGTCGACCTTCTTTACTTCCTCCGAATCTCCATTGTCGTTTGGATGCCTAGCAACAGTCCTAGTCTCCGGCTCCGCCCCGAAGTACGTCACAATCTCGCTAGGATCCGTGACGTCATCTCCGGTGAACGCCGGATTGGTGGCACCCTCTGACATACTTCCGGTTTCAGACACCTTCTTTGTAAGGTCTCCGGTCACGTGACCGTTGTGTAAAGATGGCGCCTTGCCGAGGTCGTTGTCTAACTCTAGCTGGGGGATTTGCTGATCACTGAAACAAGAACAAAGTTAAGAAAATAAGATTGCGGTTGTCTCGTTTTTGCTTTTCCAATTAAGAAGCTTATGTTGTGGATATTGTATTTTCTGCTGCTAGTAAAATGATGATGATAATGATGGTGATGATGATGATGATGATGATGATGATGATGATGATGATGATGATGATGGTGGTGATGATAATGATAATGATGATGATAATGATGATGATGATGATGATGATGACTAGAATGAGGTAGTGACGTTGATGATGATGATGATGTTGATGATGATGATGATGATGATGATGATGATGATGATGATGATGATGATGATGATGATGATTATGATGATGATGATGATGCTGGTGATGATGATGATGATGATGATGATGATGATGATGATGATGTTGTTGATGATGATGATGATAATGATGATGGTGGTGGTGATGGTGATGATGATGATTGGTGATGATGATGATGATGATGATGATTATGATGATGATGATGATGATGGTGATGATGATGATGGTGGTGGTGATGGTGATGATGATGATGATGATGATGATGATGATGATGGTGATGATGATGATGATGGTGATGATGATGATGGTGATGATGATGATGATGATGATGATGATGATGATGATGATGATGATGATGATGATGATGATGATGATGATGATGCTGGTGATGATGATGATGATGATGATGATGATGATGTTGTTGATGATGATGATGATAATGATGATGGTGGTGGTGATGGTGATGATGATGATTGGTGATGATGATGATGATGATGATGATGATGATGATGATGATGATGATGATGATGATGGTGATGATGATGATGATGATGATGATGATGATGATGATGATGGTGGTGATGGTGATGATGATGATTGATGATGATGATGATGATGATGATGATGATGATGATGATGTTGATGATGATGATGACGACGACCAAAATAGAGAACTTTCATATTGTCGACACATTTTACTCGTTTATTCGATCTTGGAAGATCTTGTAGATGGTAAAAATTGATGTTTAGTCCAAATGTTTGCCAGCGGCATGTATGTTATTGTGTTCTGTGCATCAATATAATAAACTTTGGTTCAAGGACATACGCATCTGATACAAAGCGTCCCTTTAGTCGTGTTGAACTTGAAAACTTCCAACAAGTAGGTTATGAAGAACCTGGGGCACAATGACCGAGCTGTTAAGATTGGCTTTGCTACTAAATTCGACACTTCGACGGCATTTACAAACACTGCTTTTGGCGATATAACACAACAATTTATTTGTCCAAGTTTGTGAAATAAACCTCGGGAGAATAGTGAGAGAATAACCACATTAATATTTATAATGATTAAGCCCTGGTTCTTGAAGACAGGTCAAATCTTAATATATTTAAAAGATTGCATTTATTTTGTCAATACGCATTCAAGCTATACCATTTACGGTATTTACGTAGGTGTGTACGTTAACATCATGCACAAATAAACTGATCAACTTTAAATGCTTGAACATGTGCAGTGTTTGGGTGGGGGGGGGGGATTGTTGTACCTTCTCGTTCAATTTTACCTCTACCACATCTCAGGAAAAAGGCATTATATAAAAAATGTATTATATATTTTCTTTGTCGCCGAGAATACAAACAGTTTGGATTCATGGAAACAGTTTCTAACATTACTCTGTTTGGCTGCTTCACTTCAATGGTTATCATAGGAAGCACGGTTTGCTCAATTAGGACCCCACCCCCTGAAAAAGATTCTTGGATCCGCCCCTATAAATGCTCGTGCAAGATGCGATAGCTGTTGTGTTTTCTTTATTTTTTTGTTATGTCTCTTCTCAGTGTCTTGCCACTATAACAATAAACCGGTATGTATATCCTGTGCTTTTTTTTCATATTTAACAATGGTTTGTTTGTTTATTGGGCTTGTAGCCCAAACAACAGTGCTTCAGTTATCTGGAGACGATGTTTACCTGAAACATATTAGTGAGGCTTTCATTGTGCATAGTGTTACGACCCGTCGCACTATTTAAGTTTATTTATAAAGTGGCACTTTTACTAAACGACGAAATGTTGTAACAGAAAGAACAAGCCAACAACAAACTAGTACAATAATGTTATATTTTAAAAATAATTAAAAATATGGCGTAATAAAACAATAACAAATAAATGAAACAAAATTTCTGAAGGCGAAATAAATATTAGCTTACAGTTTGTCCCTTTTTAACAATGCAACAAATAATCCAGCGTCGAATAATCCTGAAGAGTTTTCGGTAGAATGTTCTCGTAGATAAGCACAGTTGAAATAATCCAAAGGTAGAACAATACAGGAATGTCAATTATATAATCCAAATTCAACACTTTAATATTTATTTCACTGTAGAATATAGTAAGTCCACGGAAGTTCCAACACAGAAATATTTAAGATAGAAGCTGCAAGTATTTCCAAAGCAAACTTTGTATTCAAACTTCCAAACTTCGCAATAATTCGGCAAACGTGCCCTTATATATAATCAAAGAATTTCCAGAACATTCACGTACCCAGAAAATTTTCGAAAACCAGTTAAAAAAAAACAATTGAACTTTCTAGCATGATCCTTTTCTTCTAGCAGTTACGCGAATGTTACGTCATCAAAACCACAACGGTAAACAACCCTTAACCTGACTAGCGTAACCTTAAACGCTGGTGTACTATTGTACATAACAATAGCATGCCGTGAGCAAATCATCGTGGTAATCTGCTCTGTCATTGAGAACTGATAAGCAGAACCACAAGCCCTCACCCCACCCCACACCACATCATGCTTATTTGTTTATTGGGTTTATAGTCCCACCAACAGTATTTCATTTATCTGGTAACGGTATCCACCTGAAGCAGATATAGTGCTGCCTTCACTGTGCATAGCATGCCGTGAACACCTGGCATGATACCACACCAAGTAACATTATCCTTACACCGGGCCAACCAGTCGTGGAACTACCCATATATTTGCTGGAGCATTAGCAAAGGAGCTATACCACTACCATTTTTAACGACTTTGAGTATGTCACGGCTCTGCATCGAACCTGGGACCTCCCGTACCTGGAGCTGACGCTCTGTCGATTGCGTTTCCAGGTCCGGTCATTTGACAATGTGTTAAAATGTTGTCCCAAAAGACAATACTGCCAAGACATCATTTGCCGGATATCTCCAAAGTTATGACGGATGTAAAGGACATGTATACAAGGAACTGATCATTAGCATCATCTTCGGCACTTTCCGTACATGTTCGGGAAATAACCTAGATGGTTATAGCAGTGACACCGGGATTCTCTATGCGAGCTTCGGTCTTCTTTCAACGTTAAAGCAGCATTTAAAACAAAGTTAGGATTGGATTGGATTTGCTGGCATTTTTGCCGATACTGTGCATCGACATTTCTATCATTATAGCACCGGGGCACTTATGAGATGCCCAGGGACTGAACCCGGCCGGTCCATTATACTGACCCCGACGAGTCAGACGTTATGCTGCCCCCTTAGCCCCGAGCGTTAGGAGGGAAGCCACTACTACCAACTTTAAAGTATTTGTTTTGACCCGGCCGGGTTTTAAACCCACGACCTCACGATCCGCAAGCCGAAGCTCTACCACCTGAGCTATTGCGGCCGGTCACAAAGTTAGGTTCTATTTAGAAATAGAGCAATTAAATCATCAAAATGACATATGTTTGACGAACGCTTTAAATATCCGCATCAGAATTTACAGTAAAACGCAAAATTTCACCATTAGGTTCTGGACCTGTAACTAGCTTCGGTAAACATCGGCACTCAGTATGATCCGGTTTTATTTGAATAGCATTCGTCGTAAAGTTTCGTATTTGCTATTTTTAGTAGTTTTTCACCACGTGGTATGGATTTTCCATGACGTCATTGGGTTACCCATTTCTCAAAAATAAGGGAACCGGGAGCTCGACATCGAGGGCGATATTGTAAAAATAGTGGTTTACCGACAACAAAGTCATGTAAAGTTGAAGTGGATCATAACTATTGTGTTGGTTTCCTGTGTACAGGTGAAAAATGCACTGTTTCATCTTGTGTTTGCGATTTAAATTTGCCTTCGCATGCTAACCGCGAGAGTTAGCGACATGGTTTGACGCACGCTCACCTTCGTCTGATATTTACTCCGGATGGCCATGATGGACTTTTAAATGTGTCCAGGGGTCAAAATTGTGAGGGACAACCAAGTGTTACTAATACCAAAAGAGTGCTTGACTCAGTTATTCCTAAACTGTCGGATTACACGAAAAACGTGTAAAGTGGTTAATTTCAAATATTTCCCTCAAGCCAGCCAAAATCAGTAAAAAGAAGGTTTTCATGTAATAATGCAGAGTTTTACATACATATTTCCATCTCTTATACCAACTTTAGGTGATTTTTAGTATAAAGGAGTATAATCGGTGATTGACCATTTTGACGTTATTTTTCGCTATAAATTCTCTTGCAGTTTCATTATAGTAACCTTTACAAATTCTTATAAACTTTATTAGGAACGGTAAAATGCCTTTAAAATATCATATAAGGGGCAGTTTATATTGCAAAAAAAATTAAAACTAGTTGTATGTGTCTAACTAGCTTCAAACTTGAGATATTTGCTTTTATAGATAGAGTAAATTTTTAAACACACCCAAAAAACTCGGATTTTTGCTCGGGGGTACATGTATGCAAAGTTCTGTAAATTTTATTAGGAACGGTAAAATGCCTTTAAAATCTCATATTATTGGCAGTTCATATTGCAGAAAATTTTAAAACTAGTTGTATGTGTCTAAATAGCTTCAAACTTGAGATATTTGCTTTTATAGATAGAGTAAATTTTTAAACACACCCAAAAAACTCGGATTTTTGCTCGGGGTACATGTATGCAAAGTTCTGTATTTTTATAAGTATTTGTCCAAAGTGTGATCTTATTGTTCAAATTTATCATGACATGATTGTGTAACAGGAAAATTGGTTAAAATTTGAATATAGAACAGTAGAATTTGAAAAAATAGTACTTTTTCATTTTTTGTTCCAGCACAATTTACGGTGTTTTTGAAAATCAAGGGTCACTTTATAAAAATGGACATAAATTAAGTTAAGTTAAGGTAAACTTCCTTAAAAATTCACCATACGATGTGTTTTATAGTTTAGATTCAAGAAACAGTATCGTTATAAGGATTGTGGAAGGTCACCATTACAGGTCCAGAACCATCACTCGAATTGGCACTGTAAGGTCCGCGCTGTTTCTAAAAATAGCAGTTACGTGTTTGTTTTTGTTGTTTTATGTGTATATTTCAAAGACCTTTAGACTCGTGTTATGTCTAAGTCCGCTTCATACAGACAGTGTTTATTATGTCATTTTTTAAATTTCTGTTGTCATCCATTTGCCGGGGCTATTCATCCCACATTATTACATCCCGAGGCCTACAGCTGAAAGTAGCCAAGGTCATCCGAATGGGTATTGATGTGTCACGTCAACCAGCGCTAAGGTGTAAACAAAATATTACGGGATAGTTATGTAGATGTTAACGTTTGATATTTCAGGGGTTTAGCCGTAGGCTTTCTCCTTTTAAAAGTGTTATTGTGTTGGCGGGCTATATAAAAGGTTCTAAATATTTTCTTAACCTATACATTGACCATAAATTTAGTACAAACTAGTAGAGTCATCTACTCTATATATGGTCGCCTCGTTGTGTGCCATTAAATGCTCTGGCGGGATGTGGGAACATTGAATTGGCAACAATGCATTGTTCGTATCATAAACAGTTCTACAGATAAAATAATAAATCAGGGTGCAATAAATCCCAAAATCCCACTTTCTCAACCAAGCAATATATTGAGGGTAATCCTTAACATGTCGAGACGATTCTGATTTTGCTTTTGTTTTTTTTAAAAACATCGTAGCAACCAATTATATATTTATATATTTTTATTTTTATATATTTATATATTATATATTTATATATTTATATATTTATATATTTACATATTTATATATTTATACATTTACATATTTATATATTCATACATTTATATATTTATATATTTATATATTTATATATTTATATATTTATATATTTATATATTTATATATTTATATATTTATATATTTATATATTTATACATTTATATATTTATATAATTATACATTTATAGATTTATATAACTCTTTTTATATATGCATAGATTTACAGATTTATATATATATATATAATAAAAATTTATACATGTTAAACAAAATGTGTTGTTTTGACGCAGAAAGTATTGCAAAAAGAAGATTCTAATGAGTAACAGATGTAAACGGTTTGGAGAAGAAATTAAGGTGGTAGCAGGAACTGTAAACTGGTTTTTCAGTTAACGATGTACGTGAACAAATAGACAGTTGTCGGAGAATTTTTGATATAGACACAGCTGCTTGTGCACAAATGCTGCAAAAAATCACGTGATAGATACCTTTACACTTATAAATGTAGCATAATATGTGTGTTGTGACACGGGTTGAAGTACCACCGAGACATAAAATATACAGTGAGTTTAATTAAACATGGATGTCTTTCCTATTACAGTAAAAAAACTCGTTCATTGCAAATCCAAGCCTATCTAATGCCAGCACCTGTAAAAGGTACAGAGCGAGGTCAGGAAGTTTCTCATTTATAGGTCGTGAAATCCGGTTTATTACAGCTTAAACATATATAATACAGCTTGAACAATATAATACAGCTTGAACCTATATAATACAGCTTGAACATATATAATACAGACTGAACATATAATAATACAGCTTGAACATATATAATACAGCTTGAACATATATAATACAGCTTGAACATATATAATACAGCTTGAACTTATGTAATACAGCTTGAACATATATAATACAGCTTGAACATATATAATACAGCTTGAACTTATATAATACAGCTTGAACATATATAATACAGCTTGAACATATATAATACAGCTTGAACCTATATAATACAGCTTGAACATATATAATACAGCTTGAACATATATAATACAGCTGGAACCTATATAATACAGTTTGAACCTATATAATACAGCTTGAACCTATATAATACAGCCTGAACATATATAATACAGCTTGAACATATATAATACAGCTTGAACCTATATAATACAGCTGGAACCTATATAATACAGCTTGAACATATATAATACAGCCTGAACATATATAATACAGCCTGAACCTATATAATACAGCTTGAACCTATATAATACAGCTGGAACCTATATAATACAGTTTGAACCTATATAATACAGCTTGAACCTATATAATACAGCTTGAACATATATAATACAGCTTGAACATATATAATACAGCTTGAACCTATATAATACAGCTTGAACCTATATAATACAGCTTGAACCTATATAATACAGCTTGAACATATATAATACAGCTTGAACATATATAATACAGCTTGAACATATATAATACAGTTTGAACATATATAATACAGCTTGAACATATATAATACAGCTTGAACCTATATAATACAGCTTGAACATATATAATACAGCTTGAACATATATAATACAGCTTGAACATATATAATACAGCTTGAACATATATAATACAGCTTGAACATATATAATACAGCTTGAACATATATAATACAGCTTGAACATATATAATACAGCTTGAACATATATAATACAGCTTGAACTATATATAATACAGCTTGAACATATTAATACAGCTTGAACATATATAATACAGCTTGAACATATATAATACAGCTTGAACCTACATAATACAGCTTGAACATATATAATACAGCTTGAACATATATAATACAGACTGAACATATATAATAGCACGCCGGTGGGTCTATCAAGACTTAATTCTGGGGTCTTCCACCACCTGTTATGAATTGGACGTCGACAATATGACCATAACTGCGTCGGTGCGATGGTTACAAAACCAAACAAACAAAACATAAAACAATGAAGTGTACAACACCTTATATAAAAAAAACATATCTTACTAACTTATTTGTTGAGAGCTCGATAGGAAAGGCCATTGAATCCTATCTTTACGAAAGGGTAGTTATTTTCTGAAAGTGGGGATTTTTACCTACGATGTACAAACAATAGTTAATATTCTTCATGACATTTTAACACAAGAAATGTGTATTTGAAACCGTCGTATATTGGATACTCAATTATAAAAGGCTTTAAACGTTATTTTCTGGCCTATGATAACTCTAAATGCTTCGACCCAGAGGCCAGCCGGTAATATTGAGCTCTATAAGACAATATGAGTCTCTCCTAGATAGGTTGCACCGTTTTTAGAAATTATACACCCCCCTAGACAAAATGCACCTCCCCTACACAGATGCACCTCTCCTAGACAATATACACCTCCCCTAGACAATATACACCTTCCCTAGACAATATACACCTTCAAGACAATACACACCTCTCCTAGACAATATACACCTCCCCTAGAAAATATACACCTTCCCTAGACAATATGCACCTTCTAGACAATACACACCTCTCCTAGACAATATACACCTCCCCTAGACAATATACACCTTCCCTAGACAATATGCACCTTTCTAGACAATACACACCTCCCCTAGACAATATACACCTCCCCTAGACAATATGCACCTCCCCTAGACAATATACACCTCCCCTAGACAATATACACCTTCCCTAGACAATATACACCTCCCCTAGACAATATGCACCTCCCCTAGACAATAACACCTCCCCAGACAAATATACACCTTCCATAGACATATGCACCTTCTAGACATACACACCTCCCTAGACCAATATTACACCTCCCTAGACAATAATTCACTCCTAGACAATTACACCTGCCTATGACAATATTCACCTTCCCCTGGACAAGATGCACCTCCCCTAGACCAAGATGCACCTCACCCTAGACAATATACACCTTCCCCTAGACAATATTACACCTCCCTAGACAATATACACCTCCCTTAGACAATATGCACCTCCCCTAGACAATATGCACCTTCCCTAGACAATATGCACCTTCTAGACAATACACACCTCCCCTAGACAATATACACCTCCCCTAGACAATATGCACCTTCCCTAGACAATATGCACCTTCTAGACAATACACACCTCCCCTAGACAATATGCACCTCCCCTAGACAATATGCACCTTCCCTAGACAATATGCACCTTCTAGACAATACACACCTCCCCTAGACAATATACACCTCCCCTAGACAATATACACCTTCCCTAGACAATATGCACCTTCTAGACAATACACACCTCCCCTAGACAATATACATCCCCTAGACAATATGCACCTTCCTAGACAATATACACCTGCCCTAGACAATATTCATCTCCCCTGGACAAGATGCACCTCCCCTAGACAAGATGCACCTCCCCTAGACAATATACACCTCCCCTAGACAATATACACCTCCCCTAGACAATATACACCTCCCCTAGACAATATGCACCTCCCCTAGACAATATGCACCACTTTTAGACATTATACACCTCCCCTAGACAATATGCACCTCTCCTAGACAATATGCACCTCCCCTAGACAATATTCACCTCCCCTAGACAAGATGCACCTCCCCTAGACAATATGCACCTCCCCTAGACAATATACACATCCCCTAGACAATACGCATCTCCCCTAGACAATTACACCTCTCCTTGACAATATACACCTCCCCTAGACAATATACACCTCCCTTAGACAATATGCACCTCCCCTAGGCAATATGCACATCTCCTTGACAATATACACCTCCCCTAGACAATACGCATCTCCCTAGACAATATGCACCTCCCCTAAACAATGTGCACCTCCTTAGACAATGTGCACCTTTCCTTTACGATATGCACCTCTCCTAGACATGTACACCTCTTCTAGACAATATGCACCTCCCCTAGACAATATGCACCTCTCCTAGACAATATACACCTCTCCTAGACAATATGCACCTCTCCTTGACAATATACACATATCCTAGACAATATACCTCTCCTAGAAAATATACACCTCTACTAAACAATATGCACCTCCCATAGACAATATGCACCTCTCCTAGACAATACACACCTCTCCTAGACAATATACACCTCTCCTAGACAATATACACCTTCTAGACAATACACACCTCTCCTAGACAATACACGCCTCTCCTAGACAATATACACCTCTCCTAGACAATATACACATCTTCCGGACAATATGCACCTCCCCTAGATAATATGCACGCACCTCTCCTACACAACATAAAGTTATCAAGACAATATATAATAGTACAATACTTTCCTAGGATCATAAATCCGGCGCCATTGGCCCATTTGTCATCTAGAAATTAAACCATACATTTAAATCTGTTTGCATTACTTATAACATTTATTAAATTCTGAACAAAAAATAAGTCACATACATACATCAATCGAATTATGCCTTCCATGTTGCGCTGTGTCCAGAATAACACTGGCGAATTGATGGCGATTTGTAATTCCAGTGACTGGCTGGTGTTAATCCCCGAGGCAATGTTGTTACATAACCAAGCGATTTAAGATCAGGATAGTAGATTGTCCAAATTACCCCGCAATTTAGGATTTATAAGTGTATTAAGACACAGCGAACATGTTTTACGGTAATGATAAACAACGAACGCAGTTGTCTAATAAAGTACAAACACGTTTCTACGCAGACAACTGCACGAGATTGTTGTTGTTGTTGTTTTTTAGAGCACGTGACCTTAAAGTGTGACTTACAAATTCCCGCACCGTCCAAGCAATACACTTTTTATGAAACCTGAATGATTACAAATATGTTAGTTTTGGACCATTTTAAGCATACCATGCGCGTAGATGCAGCCTTCTGCGCACTCATGGTCTCAAAAAAGGAAATCATAAAACGATCAAGTTTTCATTAGAAATCTTACCTTAGCTGAGCTATGGTGTATATTTAGTTATTTACTGCGATTTAATACTCCTATTTGCACAATGAAAAACACAGTAAAATTGCTAAATAAATGTAGTAACTTTATGTAGCTTCTGTTATAGGATAAATTTCGTTCTTTTATATATCAAATCAGAACTTCTCAGATTATTCCGTCCTCAGGGTGATCACATCTTGGAAATATCTGGGATGGGATGGGATTTGCCGGCATTTTGCCGATACTGTGCAGCGACATTTCTATCATAATAGCACAGGGGCACTTACGGGGTGCCCAGGGACTGAACCCGGCCGGTCCATTATACTGACACTGACGAGTCAGGCGTAATGCTGTCCCCTTAGCCCCGAGCGTTAGGAGGGAATCCACTACTACCAACTTTAAAGTCTTTGGTTTGACCCGGCCGGGGTTTGAACCCACGACCTCCCGATCCGCAAGCCGACGCTCTACCATCTGAGCTATTGCGGCCGGTGGAAATATCTGGTGTGGAGGGCTAATTACAGAATAGCAATTTTTTGTTCGTGAATTAATACTTTACTTTTCAAGTATGTGCATTTACCCGGCAGACAAAACATGTATCTTTACTGTTATGATGGCGTACTAGTCGCTACATGTAAGTCATTGGTATTTACATTTGTGTAATCACGTGACTCCCTGCCATTAATCCGAGAGACAATTCGAGACTAAATAATGCTTGTTATTCCTTCCAATTCGACTTATTCAACATGAACTATCAGTAGCGATTTCTCAAAATGGCTTAAATGTAATTTTCTTTTTCTCCATATCTTAACATTTCGCTTGAAGACACGGCAATCAAAATCACGTGAATAAAACAAGTGATTTATGTCTTGTATAAATAATTAGCGTGGATCAAATTTTACATTAATGTTAATAACCTGACAATTTACGCTTGTGTTTAAATATACTGAACGAAATAAGTTTATCAAGTTTTTACGACTTTGGTTTTCGTCTATAAATCAATGTGATTTAAACGTGCAGTATGTGCACAGCAAAACGGACGATCCTCCGCGGGTCACAAAGTTCCCTATGAGTCAATCCTCTCTAAACTTGCTAAACATTTCCCCTTCAGTAAAGCTTCACTTCTCGAAATAAAAAAGTATGCCATGACTATCTACAATTGTCTGTAACATAACATTTAAATGAGAATCTACTTATATCTTGATACTGAAAACTTCCCATAAACCACCGCGTATGACCTAGAAACACAAACTTTTCCGGGTACATGACCTCGGACCGTCCTATCGGTCATGTGTAAACATTTAATCATGTCTAGATTCGCTTCTGTAAGCCGATAGAGAAATGTAGAAATGCATTCCTTTTTCTACAGTTTTTTTTTAATCATGTCCATTTCTCGCTTTTTTTCTAATTTTTGTTCTATTTTCTTTTTTCCTCTCTTCATTTCTGTCCATTTCCCTTTCTTTCTTTTTTGAGATCACATTACATGATGACCCGGGTAATCTACTCTGTCGTCTGTGTCTGTTTTTACCTGAAATCCCCATGTTGAATACTTAAGATTTGGAAACAATGGACATTTAATACTGTGCATTTCACAATTTGTAACAGTTGAGATATTGTTATGAACAGTCTTTGTGCCTCAGCTCAACAGGAAGCTATCTAAACAGGATCCAGACAATTTGTTTACATCAATATGTTTTAAAGACATTAAGGTTTCAGCAGACTACTTTAAGAATTTATTATTATCTTTTAATAAAATAATAACAGTCGGGCCCGGCGGCGAAATCGGTAGAACGTTAACTCCAGGTTCGGGAAGCCCCGAGTTCGATCCCAATCCGCGACATACCAAAGGCGTTAAAAATGGATGTGGTGTAGATCCGTTGTTTTTCGTTCAAGCAAATATAAGGGTAGTTCCACGACTGGTCGACCCGCTGTCAGTATAATGTGACTGGGTGTGGTATTATGCCAGGTGTTCACGGCATGTTAGACATAATCAACGCGGCACTATATCTGTTTCAAGTGGACACCGTCTCCAAATAACTGAAATGCTGTTGGTGGGACGATAAACCCAACCAAAAACAAACAACGAATTTAACATGAAACAGAGAATTTAATATAATCTTATATGCCAAACTACTTATCGGGTCAGTGTTATGCGACTTGCCAAGTTTTCACTAGCTTAAATGGCTACCATTGTAGTCACCTTTAACCCCATACCTGGGGAACACTTTTCGCAAGGATGAACATTTACGTAATACAAACAGTCTTGGATGAAAGGGGATAACGGGCAATATTCTAATTACTATTTCTAACTTTCAATACACGGATCTGTTACATCAAACAGTCGTGACAAAAAATACCCACGTTCTGACAACTGGGTCGAACCATGTACTTGTTTGAAATAGATCTAGGGTGTATAGGCCTACTGAATGACAAAAAAAAGTTTTACATTTATATTACTGTAAACTTGACCATTTCGAGGCAGTCTTGCACACAAGCTACACTTTATTGTTGAAAACTACACCGTTAAAAACACAAGGAAGATGAAGATTTGTTTGTTTTTTCGCTTCTAAGAAATCGGCTACACAAAATAGCTGCAGTTTTCTGTTATAACCGCTACACTATCGTCCCCATAAATAAACATGCCTTCCATCAGATTGGATTGGATTGGATTAGCCGGCATTTTTGCCGATACTGCGCAGCGACATTTCTATCATTACAGCACAGGGGCACTTATGAGGTGCCCAGGGACTGAACCCGGCCGGTCCATTATAATGACACCGACGAGTCAGGCGTAATGCTGTCCCCGTAGCCCCGAGCGTTAGGAGGGAAGCCACTACTACCAACTTTAAAGTCTTTGGTATGACCCGGCCGGGGTTCGAACCCGTGACCTCCCGATCCGCAAGCCGACGCTCTACCATCTGAGCTATTGCGGCCGGTCACATTCCATCAGAGAGGCGCCATTAAGCGCAGTTTGAATCCCGTTAAAATCATATCAAATGTTATGTTTAAATCAGTACAGTGTGCTTGTTAACATGAATAAAGTTTCATAAAATATGCAAGTCGATAGTATGGCAGTCGGTAGAGAATTGGGATGATTTGGGAGATGTCACGAGTTTGAATCAAACAAAAACGCGCATTTTTTTTTTGATGATTTTTGTCTGTTTTTTTTTTCCTTTTTCATTGGCACGTGTATATACAGCTCCTAACGTGACATCGTAATGAAATTCTTATTATAGTACTTGTCAAAGTCAAGCAAAGACATTTAAATACTGCTTACACAATATGTTCCCGTGGGATTAGAAAGACTTTACAACATGACAATACGGGTGGATTGTGGATGTTTATTTTGAATCATTTCTAATAGTTCGTTTATTTATTAATACATAGAAGATTTTCCACGTTTTAAGCAATTCAAATCTCGAATAAATAACACGTGCAACTCGCCAGACACATTTCCTTCAAGGTGTTTCAACAAATCAAACAAACATGCATTATCGAAACAACAAAAACATGCATGGATTAAATAAACATGCTCTGCCACCAACCAAAACATACCAAGGCTATCAGAAATAGTGTTTGTATAACGCATATTTCCATTGTGATTACCTTAATGTCATGGGCGCTAAAAACGTATGGCGCCCTAAACCCTGCACACGTGTATTTTGTTATAATGTCTGATGTGACGCTGCTGATAAAGCAAAGACAATGCTCATTGATACATTCCTATATAGAAATAAGTTAATCCTATTTACATTAGGGTGTTAAGGCCGATTGTTAAGATTAACGCCTCCAGCAAAATGCGTAACAATCTGTGACATTCCGTACTCTCATAATATCCGGGTTCTGTGTTGTTTAATTGCCGTTCAAAAGCGCCGATATCACCCCACGGTCCTTTAACTTTTAGGGGACACAATTAAGTTAAATCATTACTCAAAGTTCAATACAGATATAACAGATATTTATCGTTATAGGTTTGATGACGTCACATGTTTTGGGTAATATGGGTAATCGAGAGAACAATCGTGATTTTTCCGACAAGTTCCGATTGAAACAATATCTTTATCTGCGATAATCTCCTGTGATCATTTTTTATTCTACTTCAAAACTGGTGCTTGCCAAAAACCATAAGTTGGAAGGCTAGTGGAAATAAAAACCAACTCTCTCTCGTGCTACTACACAGATTTGTTTAAATACATGTTCTGTTCTGTTGACATTTGTGCTTATACCCAATACTGAGATTAACAATCATCAACATATGCATTAAAATTGTTTTATAGATTTGACAGCCATATTAAAAAAATGTGCAAAAAATATTATCTCTGATGACTGTGATAAATTTTAGCAGAAGGCGTCCATGGCCGTGGTAACTTGTAGCCCCTCTTATTGCTCACCGCGTGGGTTCGTGTCCCAATCTGGGCGAGGTATTTAATGTAGGAAGTACTGTCAACTGAGCTTCGGTGTGCCAGTGGTTCTACACAGATATTTGTCAGGATCTGTATCTCCTCCACTTTAAAACCTCTAACAACCTTAATTGCTACCATGTACAATGTGACTGACATCCAACCTGACCGGGATTAATACAGCTGAATCTCACGAGCGCATATATATATAAAAAAAACGCATTCAATTAAACTCAATTCATACACGGACGTCCCGGGATAAAGTACTACTTTATGTCAACATTGAGAAAAAAGGAGTAATTCTAACTAATCAACTTGCTCCATTTGTTGACAATATTATTTACAGTATGCAGAATAGTCCGCGGTAGGCAAGCTTATGAACGTTCGTACTTCTAGGCACGGACGAGGGCGGGATGGCCTGATCATATTACGGCCACGGTGTCATTAATAGTTTATTTATGTTGAGGAGTTTTCACCGATTTGCGAAAAGAACGCCTACGTTGGACATTATTGTTGAACTAGAACAAAGTTAAACAGAGATATGTTTACACAAGGTAAAGTACTGGATGAAGGAATAAGAAAATTAAAGGACCGGACCTGGTAGCGCAATCGGTAGAGCGTCGACTCCAGGTACGGGAGGCCCCGGGTTCGATCTCGGGCCGCGACATACCAAAGTCGTTCAAAATGGTAGTGGTATAGCTCCCTTGCTAACGCTCAAGCAAATATAAGGGTAGTTCTACGACTGGTTGTCCCGGTGTCAGTATAATGTGACTGGGTGTGGTATCATGCCAGGTGTTCACGGCATGCTATACACAGTGAAGGCAGCACTATATCTGCTTCAAGTGGACACCGTCTCCAGATAACTGAAATGCTGCTGGTGGGACGATAAACCCAATAAACAAACAAACAAAATTAAAGGGGATAAAAGAAATGAGTGTAATTGAAAACAGTAAGATGGTGATGCGCAGTCATAATATATCAAATGTTAGATATTATTTTATACATCAAAACACCCCAAATTAGTTATTTGTTCTGTTGCAAAGATTCCTAGTGTTACAGACAGGGTTCCTCAGCCCAATTTTATAAAGCAAATAGTGATACTGGGATAGAATTACGGATCTCTCAGGCCTTAACGTATGTATAAAATGGTCTGAACATTACGCGATAGTTTTGTTAATGAACGACTGAATTACCTCTACATAATAACAGCATACCAGTCATGCACGATTAATACACATGACTTACCAAGCAAGTCGAACTTTAAAGAGACTTGGTTACAAAACGACAAATCATAAGTTTACAAAACTTACAAACAAAAACTAACGAATAATGTAATAAAGGAAAGAAGAAACAACCACAGACACACACAAAGAATTACCTGAACAATCACAGACACACACAAAGAATTACCTGAACAATCACAGACACACACAAACAATTACCTGAACAATCACAGACACACACAAACAATTACCTGAACAACCACAGACACACACAAACAATTACCTGAACAACCACAGACACACACAAACATTTACCTGAACAACCACAGACACACACAAACAATTACCTGAACAATCACAGACACACACAAACAATTACCTGAACAACCACAGACACACACAAAGAATTACCTGAACAATCACAGACACACACAAAGAATTACCTGAACAATCACAGACACACACAAACAATTACCTGAACAATCACAGACACACACAAACAATTACCTGAACAACCACAGACACACACAAACAATTACCTGAACAACCACAGACACACACAAACATTTACCTGAACAACCACAGACACACACAAACAATTACCTGAACAACCACAGACACACACAAACAATTACCTGAACAACCACAGACACACACAAACATTTACCTGAACAACCACAGACACACACAAACAATTACCTGAACAATCACAGACACACACAAACAATTACCTGAACAATCACAGACACACACAAACAATTACCTGAACAACCACAGAAAAAAATAAATAAATTATTGATAAATATATCACCAGAACAGCGTCGGTTGGGAAACTGGACAGAACAACGTTCGTAACGGAATCACTGGCATAAATGCATCAAATACTATAATATACATATAATATGCTCTTTTATTTTATTTTTCGGACAATTTAGAAAAGTTTTCTGTAGGACAATACCTTTAAGCCTATACCACAGTACCTTTAAGGAGACGATGTACGATAATCTGTCATGATGTCACTCTGTCAGTTTGCGATCTGAATATATTCATCAGATTATATACATATAATGTGCAGCTATTTATAAATATCGGCTTCTTGACACAAACCTGTCACGTGACTAAAACTAGGTTTTAATGATCTTCTTCTGTTCACGCATTGGTTGGCAGATCTCCGATAGTAATTTTATTATTTTACCTTTTCAATTTTATATTCCGGTTTCAAGTTTAAGAGTTTTGTTATTTGGTGTGATGATGTTGGTCTTTTTAGTTGTATTTGTTGTTGGTGATGTTGGTGTTTGTGGTGGAGATGTTGGTGTTTGTGGTGGAGATGTTGGTGGTTGTGGAGATGTTGGTGTTTGTGGTGGAGATGTTGGTGTTTGTGGTGGAGATG
This sequence comes from Sinonovacula constricta, assembly GCA_007844125.1. NCBI lineage: Eukaryota > Metazoa > Mollusca > Bivalvia > Cardiida > Solecurtidae > Sinonovacula > Sinonovacula constricta. The sequence continues at coordinate 50,334,371 of CM017570.1, forward strand.
TTGGTGGTGGGTGTGTTGGTGGATGTAGTGATTGTGGTGGTAGTTGTGTTGTTGTAGTCATGATGGTGGTGGGGGTTGTGTTGGTGGGTGTAGTTGTGATTATGGTGGTAGTTGTGTTGTTGGTGGTCATGATGGTGGTGGGGTTGTGTTAGTGGGTGTAGTTGTGATTGTGGTGGTAGTTGTGTTGTTGATGGTCATGATGGTTGTGGGGTTGTGTTGGTGGGTGTGGTGATGGTGGTAGTTGTGTTGTTGTAGTCATGATGGTGGTGGGGGTTGTGTTGGTGTGTGTGGTGATGGTGGTGGTGGTAGTTGTGTTGTTGTTGGTCGTGATGGTGGTGGTGATGGTTGTATTTAGTCCAAAAAAGTAGGGCAGAACGACTCGCCAGGCTGTTATATCGAGTAGTGCGCCCCACACCCCCCCCCCCGGCCCCAATCCGGGTGGTATACCCACCCCCCTTATTTATTTATTATTATTTTTTAATTATTGTATTATGGTTATGATTATCTTGTACTAACCTGTGTTTGTTTCTCCAAGACCTTCCGTGCAGAAAATCAACGTCTTTATTATAAATAGCATAGGCGTTAACTAGGTCAGGTTCACTGGCTCTTGGTAGAAAGCGTTTGATTCTGTAAATGGAAAGAAAATCATTGAAAGTTCCTTACGAATTTCAGTTATATTTATCTCACTAAGTAATTTGTTAGAAAAATTGTTTACCTTTGAAGATTTTTCTCGTAATGAGAGTTTTAGTTTTTGTCTTCAAGGAACCTCGTGAAATGCTACGTCAATACAAATGACGTCATTATTAAAGTCTTCAAACAGGTAAACGGGGTTTAATTGGAATGTCACATTAACTATTAAATAATTAATTAATCCAGCGCAATAATCACATTTACTATATTCATTATATACATATTATAAACATAGGCTGCATTCCGCAGTAAATATTCACCTTCCAAAATTAACCCCGGGTGCAGTTTATCAAGAACAGTATAATCTTACAACAATCTTGTGGACTCCATTAATGTCGTTAACTGCGATTTATCATTACATACAAACTTATAAAGTAACCGTCTATAGACGTCTAGAGCACATCTACAAAGTTTGTGTCATTATGAAAGATGACGAGAAATGTCTGCATTTTCTGAAAAAAAAAACATACAACAAAAAAAAAAAACACACACACAACGCCCCCACCAGCAACATCCCCTCTCCGCCCTCCCCCACCCCCACCCCCACCTAAAAGAAGAAACAACACACAAAAAACACAAAACAAAACAAACAAAAACCCACCTAAAACAACAACAAAGCTGCAACCTTAACGCCGTCGTCAAAAATGATCATAACTGTGTCGGTGGAAAAAATAAGTAAAACAGATTTTCTCAAGATTACTGACACTATCCATACCAATAAATGTACATATCAGTTTTACATGAGAGGTCAAGTGTGATAGTTTGGGGAGGATGTACATGGATCAGTAATAACTTGGTCTAATGTTTCTCGGTGGTATTGTTCTAATTAGTACGCGAATGTCTTCACGAGACAAGCGTCACGTACACCTGCATGTATATCCGCGTTACTAGACACCATCTCGAGTAAACACACACCATTCGTAACAACTCGGCCGTTTCCGTAACTTTCGGAAAATAACGAAATCGCCGAGGGGTCCCGACACTCGGAACTCCTCGGGTAATTCCGTCCTCTACGTAATCACCTCGGAAATAATGCGGTCGCCGCCATATTGACGAACTACTTCCAAAATGGCAATCGTACCTACTCGGCGATCTCCGGCAAGCTTCGAATATAGACATCACCGAAGCGTGATCCGAGTGCATGCAGGGTAATAACTGGTATATTACACTTTTACCAAATCCTGTTGGTAATATAATTACAGTATCAACTAAGTTAGAATATATTCTTCAACGAAGCAATCTGCTCTTCTTTCAAGGAGTATTGAATCTCCATTATATCTTAAGCGTACTGCATGCACTTTGAAAAGTCAGCCATCTTTGTTTACATAATGCAATGAGAAGTTATTCGCCGGAGCAAATCACCAACTGGTGTATTCATACAATTACATCCGAGGCGTTATATCCGAAGCTTGTCGGAGATCGCCGAGTAGGTACGATTGGGGTCCCGATTGAACACACACAATCAGAAAAATAAGGTTTGACCTACTTTTTGACCAATCAGATGTCAGTATATTTAAAACTGGCTGTTTCTGTGGTACTGTCGGTATCTACTCTATTCTAAACAAAATATAGTTATGGAAAAACAGCAAGATGACTTGATGATGACAACAAAGGGTTTGAGTAATTAGGGTTTTCCTGATTCGCGTGCGAGCACTCTCTAAGGGGATAAAGTAGTGGTTGGTAAATTCGTAAATAGTTAATTCCCCACCTACCCCCTCCCCCTACCCTACCCCCCCCCCCCTCCCCCCCCCACACACACAGAAAATCTACAATGTTTTTTACAATGTTTTGTTTTTATATGTTTGTTTGTTTGTTGCTGTTTTGGGTTGTTTTTTTTTTTTACTTTCTCAGGCGTGATGCCAAACACGTGAACAAGAGAAACGTATACTGATATCTAACTGGCCAAAAAAGTAGGGCAAATATTGCAACAGTTTATATTACCAAATTTTCTCGCCACTAAACAGCAATTGTGGTGGTGGCGCAGTAATATTCATTCCTAAACTAGCGCCAAATGTTATAGAAGAAAGAATATATTAATTATCATCTAAATGCTAACCTGAAACCAGATGGCGACACCAACTGTGTGGCGGTGTCGTACTGACAGTGTTCGAGCCACGATTGGCTAAAATGTGTCACGTGACGTCCACACTGTCCTCTGGTGGTGGGGTAGGGGGTTGTTACTCTAGAGGCTTTCCAGATATTGTCCACAGATCCCGAGATACGGAAGTGACCGTTGCCTGGGAGACAGATGTGTACCACGTGCGGTCCGAGAGGTGGCTGTGTCCCCGGACGATCGTCTGCAGGAAACATAAAGGTTTAGGCGTCGAATGGATTTGTTTACCCTCGCCTTTCACTTATAGGTATATGGCGAGCAAAAGGTTTAGGAATAGAATAAACTTGACAATTCGTCAAGCTCTAACAGTTGACGTGCTGCATTTGCAAGTAACTATACTTAAATTTCTAAATTAGAAAACACATTTTAATTTTAGCTGTTATGGGTAGAAGTTACTAGAGCTGGATGATTAACCGTCATGCACCTTAATCCGTGATACTCGGCTACCATTTAATGGATTGTACGACTCACATCAAATTCAATTCGGCATGATATTCAATCAATAAGCAATTTTATTTACTTATTGCATTAATTTCATCTTATCGCAATGGCTTTTTTATTCACTTCTGTCGTTGTTTACAATAAGGCCTAAGAAGGAGAAACAGTCGAATTAAAAGTGATTCAAGTAAATTTAGATTACTCATTTGGCATTATTTTGTATTTTGGGAGTAAGGATCAGACAAGAACAAGTACCAATA
>CM017570.1:50342871-50360371 GCA_007844125.1 Sinonovacula constricta
TGTTTTTGAGAAATGATATCATATTTAAGGATCCGCCTTTTGTTTTGTGTGGCTCAAAACCGGGGAATAATCGGCTTACTGTAGACAGTCGCAATTGACAAAAAAGTGAATTGCAAGGCGACGTCGTAAACCAGAACATTGGAGGATTGTGGCTAAATATATTTAATTTTTAATATCTATATATGGAACCACAAATGCTTATAACAAAACATTTTATTGTTATTACACAACGTACCGTCGCAATTATGTAGAAATACCTGCGCACCGCAGGTCAGTTCAAAGATCTGTCCTTGTGCACATTTTCGATCCAATCTAGACAAGAACCCACGCGTAGGGGGGAGGGGGGGGGAGGGGGGCGCCCGTGGCGTAGTGGTAGAGTCAGTAGACACATGTCTGGGTAGAACCACCGGCGCTCTGCAAGTCAGCTGGAAGACCTTCTCATATTAAGTCATTCGAGGTTAAGCAGTCAGAGGAGTTACAAATCAGCGACTCTACCACCGCACCACTGCTGTATTATTATGCCTTCTAGTTTATCCTAAGTTTAATAAATCTAAAGACATGCACTTTTCCTTTTAGAAAGATTTAACATTTTTATCTGATATGATTCAACTATTTTTTTTATTAAACAATACAGTCTATAAGTTGTAAGACACCGAGACAAATATCAGCTGGAATATATCCCCAGACAAATATTTGTGTAATACCACGTGTGCACTGCATGCCAGCTGGATGACCTCCCCACGTTAATATTCTTAGCTGAGGATTTACAAGTCGGCCACCTTAATTGCTTTGGAAAGTGCACCCCAGCACTCGTTCGTCCGTATGGAAATAAAAGATAATAAACTAACATCAGATTTAATTGTTTTGTCTTTTTTTGCGGTGTGTGTGTGTTGGGGTTGGGGTGGGGGGCGGTGTGTGTGTTGGGGGTGGGGTGGGGGTGGTGGGGGCGGTGTGTGTGTTGGGGCGGTGTGTGTGTTGGGGGCGGTGTGTGTGTTGGGGGTGGGGGATGGGGGCGGTATTTTTTATACAACACTATTTATGTTATAATTAATGTATTCGGTGTCTGCTTCCCTAACGTCAAAATGTAACGTTTTCCTATTTACTATACGAAAGGTAATTATCTACAAATGTCAAATTTGTAAAACAAGATCCTTTCATGGGGGAGGATTTGTCCCAAAATGGCCTTGAAAACACAGAACATATCGTCCAACTGTTACAAGTATTGTTGCTGTAGTAACGTAACATTATACTGCTTTCTTTCCACATATATGTGTCTACAGTTACCTGAAAACACTGACAAAACCACACTTTAATGTTTCGGATGAAGTAATTTGCGAAATTGACACGAACCACAGCAGGCTATTTCAGATACCTACCCGGATATAATGTAAAAATTGTTCAAGCATGGGTTGATGTCAGTTAGACATGTTATTGAAGGGGGATTTGTAACAGCATCTACATTTTTATTTTTAAAACAATTGTTTATGGCATATTAATATAAACCATTTGTTAGATCTTATCGACATTAACACGAAACAGTTTGGTTTTGGAAAATATCTCAACTACACAAGAAGTTGTGCCAAAAATTAATTTCTCTAATTTTACAGGAAAACAGACACTTTTAGTCAACTGACGTCAGAATTACATCAAAATGACGGCACTAAAAATGACGTCGTACTTTACAATAAACAGCGCTTAAACGTACAATCTAGATTTTCAAAATCAAATGCAATAGGTTATACCTGCTCCTGCTGTGTTGTTGTTGTTGTTGTTGTTTGTTGTTGTTGTTTGTTGTTGTTGTTGTTTTTTGGTTACACACATCATTCTTTAGAGAAAATAATATAGTACCTTGTGCTGCACGAAATATTTCTTTTTTAATCCTAAGTTTAGAAAACAACAACAGGTGTGTTCAACTTTAAAGCCATGACATATCTTAAATATCGAATCAAATATTTTTATTCAGGTGCCAATACAAAGAATGACCTTGTCTCCATATCAAAATATAATTTTCATTAAAATATATGATTGATAAACCCCTTGTAAATTATTTCAAAAACTAATACCCTTAAATAATTTTTGTCCAAAATGGCGACGTCATTAGAGCTAGAACAGAAAGTTTATATTAGACATTTTCTCGTCCTTCGAGATACAATACAAAAACTTCACTGCTTACAAGTGAGCAAAAAGTTACATAGATGGAATGGTAATTGAATCAGCTTTAAAGCCATGTTGTTGTTGTGGACATACCATGACTTAATATTATAAAGATACAAGAACAACCACAATGACTGTTCAAATTGATCTCTCTTATCTACACTTTTTGACGGCTTTCTAGGGATGCTACAATTTGTAACATATCGTAGATATCAAGGCTGATGTAGCTTTTAAGATAATCTCATTAAAATAATTCAAAACAGTCTCATGAGATGCTATCCGTCTTTTATTACTTTCTTGCTCTGCATCTCCCTCCCTCCCCTCTCTCTCTCTCTCTCCTTTTCCGCCTTCCTTCTCTTTCTCCATCTCCCTCTCACCTCTCTTTTTATCTCTAAATTCAAACTCCTTTTCTCTCCCCATCTCTTTCTCTCTCTCCATCTCCAAGTTCCCCTGTCTCTCCACATGGCCCATCCCTATTTCTCTTTCAATCCCCTTTCTTTCTCTCTCTCCCTCTCTTTATCGCCCAGTCTACCCACTTCCTTCTCTCTTCTCATGCCCCCTCTTTTTCTCTGTCTCCATTACCTCTTTTTCCTCTCTCCATCCCTTTTCTCTCTATCCCTATCTGCCACAATTTGTCTCTCTATCGCCATGTCCCATCCTCGCCCCTCTGTTTTCCTCTCTCAAACTCCCAATATCTTTCTCTTTCTCTCTCCACCTCACCATCTCTTTATCTCCACCCCTCTCTTTTCTCTGCCTGTTTCTCCATCCCATACTCCCCTTTGTTTCTTTCTCTCTCCATCTTCCACTTTGCCCCTCTCTCACACACCTCTCTCCTTTCCGTACTTCTTTCTCTCTTTTTGATTACCCTCTCCTTCCTACGCCCTGTCTCTCCTTTCCTCATTCTTCTTTCCACCACCCCTCTCTCTCTCTCCCCTCTCTCTCTCTCTCTCTCTCCTCTCTCTCTCTCTCTCTCTCTCTCTCTCTCCCTCTCTCTCTTCCTTTGCCTCTCCTCCACCCGAACTTTTCTGGAGCTCTTTCTTCTTGCTTCATATTATATCCATTTCCCCTCAATCTATTCTCTCCGCATATATCACCGAACAACCTACTTTCTTTCTCTCTCTCCACCCATAACCTCCTATTCCCCTCTTCCTTCTTTTCATAAATCTACCCTTTCTCCATCTTTGTAAATATCTACCTGATCACTTTATCTCTTTCTCGATCTCTTCTGTCTATTTCTTATTTCTTCTATTCTTTTTTTGATACATTCATTCCATTCCACCGGTTATTTTCACACTGTGTGACAACGACACCCAGAGACCTATGAAATCGAGTGGGAATTGTTCTGTTTTTATTACATCTGTATTTACTGATGTCGCTGTTAGAACAGGCAATCAACAATGGTCTGCCATATCGCACATCTAGTCGAACATCTGTAAGAGCAATCGGAACACCTCGGATAATTCACGAAATGTATGTAGGTATTCGGATCACCTCGGTCACTTATCTAAATGGGACTTCTTTTGAGACAGACGTCAAACCAAAGATGGCAGCTCGGGTGACAGCTCACTACAGGACGATGCCAGTAAAACCTTTATTTGTGGCGGCTTCAAATTTAAATCATCCAATTTTAATTTACCCAGCGCAGCAGACACGCAGCTGTCAAACGATGGCAGTGTTTATGTTTTGTGCGAACTACTTAGGCATATTCTCCTTCCGACTTCCGGCGAACAAAACGATCGTGATTTCATTAAGTATTATTGCACCAGATACATCCGAGGGATGATTGTCCCGAGGACGGAATTACCCGAGGAGTTCCGATTGCTGCAAGAGGACCAATCGCAGTTTCTTACCACGCGGGCCAAGATGTCATTACCAGAAGGTTTAAAGGAGGGTATTTTGGCAGTAAAAACGATTTAATGCACTAAAATTAATCTTATTAAATCTTCAAGATTTTAATATGTCACCATACATTTTGGACATTATTCCTAATTAAACTGTTGCACATCGACTTTTTAGGATTTGTAGGATTTGTATATAAACGAGCAAACAGCTTCACAGAATCATAAATAAAAATAATTGGGCGGAAAACACAATCTTGCTTTTTATTGTAAAATTAATCTGCAGAAAATTGCAATAATAAGATACTGTTCATTCAGGGTTCTGTCTGCACGTGGTTAAGATGCCAGAAATGGGGAAATAGAGTAAATAACTAAAATGAATGAATGAATGATAATAAATAAATAAACAAACAAACAAACAAACAAACAAACAAACAAACAAACAAACAAACAAACGAACAAATAAATAAATAAACAAACAAATAAATAAATAAATAAATAAATAAATAAATAAACAAATAAACAAACAAACAAATAAACAAATAAATAAACAAACAAACAAATAAACAAATAAATAAACAAACAAACAAACAAACAAACAAACAAACAAACAAATAAATAAATAAACAAATAAATAAATAAATAAATAAAATTAAACAACTTTTTACCACCGTAATTGCAGCGTTAAGTTGTGATAAACATTACGCCTAATGCACTCCAAGTTTCTAAACAGAGGTGTACATATAGGTTGTATACCCTCGACCAGAAAATCGATAACATTGTTTCTTTTCAACAAGTTTCAACGATTTTGATAATTTATGTTGACGGTTGGGACAATAAAATATAAGGATAACAACAAAATATTTTTCTATTGCTATAACATTGTGAGAAAAAGTGTAAATTTGACAAAACAGTGTAAAATTGTGACGATATTTAAGTGCCGACATTTGTGGCATTTAAATCTTTATGATTGTAAACGTTTCGCGATTTTTCAAAAAAGAAACCTTGACTAAAATGACTATAAATTGTCGACGATTGTGACTAGTTTTTACCGACGATTGTGATTTGTTATGCCGACGTTTGTGACTCGTTATGCCGACGATTGTGACTCGTTATGCCGACGATTGTGACTCGTTTTGTTGACGATTGTGACTCGTTATGCCGACGATTGTAATTCGTTATGCCGACGATTGTGATTCGTAGCCGACGATTGTAATTCGTTATGCCGACGATTGTGATTCGTTATGCCGACGATTGTGACTCGTTATGCCGACGATTGTGACTCGTTTTGTTGATGATTGTGACTCGTTATGCCGACGATTGTAATTTGTTATGCCGACGTTTGTGACTCGTTATGCCGACGATTGTGACTCGTTATGTCGACGATTGTGACTCGTTTTGTTGACGATTGTGACTCGTTATGCCGACGATTGTAATTCGTTATGCCGACGATTGTGACTCGTTATGCCGACGATTGTGACTCGTTTTGTTGACGATTGTGACTCGTTTTGTTGACGATTGTGACTCGTTATGCCGACGATTGTAATTCGTTATGCCGACGATTGTGACTCGTTATGCCGACGATTGTGACTCGTTATGCCGACGATTGTGACTCGTTTTGTTGACGATTGTGACTCGTTATGTCGACGATTGTAATTCGTTATGCCGACGATTGTAATTCGTTATGCCGACGTTTGTGACTCGTTATGCCGACGATTGTGATTCGTTATGCCGACGATTGTGACTCGTTATGCCGACGATTGTGACTTGTTTTGTTGACGATTGTGACTCGTTATGCCGACGATTGTAATTTGTTATGCCGACGTTTGTGACTCGTTATGCCGACGATTGTGACTCGTTATGCCGACGATTGTGACTCGTTTTGTTGACGATTGTGACTCGTTATGCCGACGATTGTAATTCGTTATGCCGACGATTGTGACTCGTTATGCCGACGATTGTGACTCGTTTTGTTGACGATTGTGACTCGTTATGCCGACGATTGTAATTCGTTATGCCGACGATTGTGATTCGTTATGCCGACGATTGTGATTCGTTATGCCGACGATTGTGGCTCGTTATGCCGACGATTGTGACTCGTTTTGTTGACGATTTTAACAATAAGATGTTGATGATTATGACGAAAAAATATTGAAAAGTATGACAATAATTAATAGGAATTGTGGTAATAAATGTTATGGATGGATACAATAAATATTGACGATTGGGTTTAATTTTATTGTGACGATTGCGGTTATTATATTACAACGAGTGTGGTTATTATATTGTGACGATTGTGGTTATTATATTGCGACGATTGTGGTTATTATATTGTGACGATTGTGGTTATTGTGACGATTGTGGTTATTATATTGTGACGACTGCGGTTATTATATTGCGACGATTGTGGTTATTATATTGTGACGATTGTGGTTATTGTGACGATTGTGGTTATTATATTGTGACGACTGCGGTTATTATATTGTGACGATTGCGGTTATTATATTTTGACGATTGTGGTTATTATTTTGTGACGATTGTGGTTATTATGACGATTGTGGTTATTATATTATGACGATTGTGGTAATTATATTGTGACGATTGTGGTTATTATATTATGACGATTGTGGTTATTGTGACAATTGTGGTTATTGTGACGATTGTGGTTATTGTGACGATTGTGGTTATTATATTGTGACGATTGTAGTTATTATATTGTGACGATTGTGGTTATTATATTGCGACGATTGTGGTTATTATATTGTGACGACTGCGGTTATTATATTGTGACGATTGTGGTTATTATATTATGACGAGTGTGGTAATTATATTGTGACGATTGTGGTTATTATATTATGACGATTGTGGTTATTATATTGTGACGATTGTGGTTATTATATTGTAACGATTGCGGTTATTATATTGTGACGATTGTGGCTATTATATTGTGACGATTATGGTTATAATATTGTGACGATTGTGGTTATTATATTGTGACGATTGTGGTTATTATATTGTGATGATTGTGGCTATTATATTGTGACGATTATGGTTATTATATTGTGACGATAGTGGTTATTATATTATGACGATGGTGGTTATTATATTGTGACGATTGTGGTTATTATATTATGACGATTGTGGTTATTATATTGTGACGACTGTGGTTATTATATTATGACGATTGTGGTTATTATATTGTAACGACTGTGGTTATTTTATTATGACGATTGTGGTTATTATATTATGGCAATTGTGGTTATTTTAATGTGACGACTGTGGCTATTGTGACGATTGTGGTTATTATATTATAAAGACTGTGGTTATTATATTATGACGATTGTGGTTATTATATTGTGACGATAGTGGTTATTATATTGTGACGATTGTGGTTATTGTGACGATTGTAGTTATTATATTGTGACGATTGTGGTTATTATATTGTGGCGATTGTGGTTATTGTGACGATTCTGGGTATTGTGACGATTGTGGTTATTATATTGTGACGATTGTGGTTATTATATTGTGGCGATTGTGGTTATTGTGACGATTGTGGTTATTATGACGATTGTGGTTATTATATTGTGAAGATTGTGGTTATTGTGACGATTGTGGTTATTATATTGTGACGATTGTGGTTATTTTGACGATTGTGGTTGTTATATTATGACGATGTGGTCATTGTGACGATGATGGTTATTATATTATGACGATCGTGGGTATTATATTGTGACGATTGTGGTTATTATATTGTGACGATTGTGGTTATTATATTGTAACGATTGCGGTTATTATATTGTGACGATTGTGGTTATTTTGACGATTGTGGTTATTATATTATGACGATGTGGTTATTGTGACGATGATGGTTATTATATTATGACGATCGTGGGTATTATATTGTGACGATTGTGGTTATTATATTGAGACGATTGTGGTTATTATATTATGACGATTGTGGTTATTATATTGTGACGATTGTGGTTATTATATTATGACGATTGTGGTTATTATATTGTGACGATTGTGGTTATTATATTATGACGATTGTGGTTATTATATTATGACGATTGTGGTTATTATATTGTGACGATTATGGTTATTATATTATGACGATTGTGGTTATTTTATTGTGACGATTGTGGTTATTATATTATGTCGATTGTGGTTATTATATTATGACGATTGTGGTTATTATATTGTAACGATTGTGGTTATTATATTGTAACGATTGTGGCTATTATATTATGACGATTGTGGTTATTATATTGTGACCATTATGGTTATTTTATTATGACGATTGTGGTTATTATATTGTGACGATTGTGGTTATTATATTATGTCGATTGTGGTTATTATATTATGACGATTGTGGTTATTATATTGTGACGATTGTGGTTATTATAGTATGACGATTGTGGTTATTATATTATGACGATTGTGGTTATTATATTATGTCGATTGTTGTTATTATATTATGACGATTGTGGTTATTATATTGTGACGATTATGGTTATTATATTATGATGATTGTGGTTATTTTATTGTGACGATTGTGGTTATTAAATTATGTCGATTGTGGTTATTATATTAAGACGATTGTGGTTATTTTATTGTAACGATTGTGGTTATTATATTGTAACGATTGTGGCTATTATATTATGACGATTGTGGTTATTATATTGTGACGATTATGGTTATTTTATTATGACGATTGTGGTTATTATATTGTGACGATTGTGGTTATTATATTATGTCGATTGTGGTTATTATATTATGACGATTGTGGTTATTATATTATGACGATTGTGGTTATTATATTGTAACGATTGTGGCTATAATATTATGACGATTGTGGTTATTATATTGTAACGATTGTGATTATTATATTGCAACGATTGTGGTTATTGTGACGATTGTGGTTATTATATTGTGACGATTGTGGTTATTATATTATGACGATTGTGGTTATTGTGACGATTGTGGTTATTATATTGTGACGACTGTGGTTATTATATTGTGACGACTGTGGTTATTATATTGTGACGATTGTGGTTATTGTGACGACTGTGGTTATTATATTGTGACGATTGTGGTTATTATATTGTGACGATTGTGGTTATTATATTGTGACGGTTGTGGTTATTATATTGTGACGATTGTTGTTATTATATTGTGACGATTGTGGTTATTATATTGCGACGATTGTGGTTATTATATTATGACGACTGTGGTTATTGTGACGACTGTGGTTATTATATTGTGACGACTGTGGTTATTATATTGTGACGATTGTGGTTATTATATTGTGACGGTTGTGGTTATTATATTGTGACGATTGTTGTTATTATATTGTGACGATTGTGGTTATTATATTGCGACGATTGTGGTTATTATATTGTGACGACTGTGGTTATTGCGACGATTGTGGTTATTATATTGTGACGACTGCGGTTATTATATTGCGACGACTGTGGTTATTATATTGTGACGATTGTGGTTATTATATTGTGACGATTGTGGTTATTATATTGTGACGATTGTGGTTATTATATTGCAACGATTGTGGTTATTTTATTATGACGATTGTGGTTATTATATTGTGACGATAGTGGTTATTATATTGTGACGATTTTGGTTATTGTGACGATTGTGGTTATTGTGACGATTGTAGTTATTATATTGTGACGATTGTGGTTATTATATTGTGGCGATTGTGGTTATTGTGACGATTCTGGGTATTATGACGATTGTGGGTATTATATTGTGACGATTGTGGTTATTATATTGTGGCGACTGTGGTTATTGTGACGATTGTGGTTATTGTGACGATTGTGGTTATTATATTGTGACGATTTTGGTTATTATATTGTGGCGATTGTGGTTATTATATTGTGACGATTGTGGTTATTATGACCATTGTGGTCATTGTGACGATTGTGGTTATTGTGGCGATTGTGGTTATTGTGACGATTGTGGTTATTATGACGATTGTAGTTATTATATTGTGACGATTGTGGTTATTACATTGTGGCGATTGTGGTTATTGTGACGATTGTGGTTATTGTGACGATTGTGGTTATTATATTGTGACGATTGTGGTTATTATATTGTGACGATTGTGGTTATTATATTGTGACGATTGTGGTTATTATAGTATGACGATTGTGGTTATTTTATTGTGACGATTGTGGATATTATATTATGACGATTGTGGTTATTATATTATGACGATTGTGGTTATTATATTGTGACGATAGTGGTTACTATATTGTGACGATTTTGGTTATTGTGACGATTGTGGTTATTGTGACGATTGTAGTTATTATATTGTGACGATTGTGGTTATTATATTGTGGCGATTGTGGTTATTGTGACGATTCTGGGTATTATGACGATTGTGGGTATTATATTGTGACGATTGTGGTTATTATATTGTGGCGACTGTGGTTATTGTGACGATTGTGGTTATTGTGACGATTGTGGTTATTATATTGTGACGATTTTGGTTATTATATTGTGGCGATTGTGGTTATTATATTGTGACGATTGTGGTTATTATGACCATTGTGGTCATTGTGACGATTGTGGTTATTGTGGCGATTGTGGTTATTGTGACGATTGTGGTTATTATGACGATTGTAGTTATTATATTGTGACGATTGTGGTTATTACATTGTGGCGATTGTGGTTATTGTGACGATTGTGGTTATTGTGACGATTGTGGTTATTATATTGTGACGATTGTGGTTATTATATTGTGACGATTGTGGTTATTATATTGTGACGATTGTGGTTATTATAGTATGACGATTGTGGTTATTTTATTGTGACGATTGTGGATATTATATTATGACGATTGTGGTTATTATATTATGACGATTGTGGTTATTATATTGTGACGATAGTGGTTACTATATTGTGACGATTTTGGTTATTGTGACGATTGTGGTTATTGTGACGATTGTAGTTATTATATTGTGACGATTGTGGTTATTATATTGTGGCGATTGTGGTTATTGTGACGATTCTGGGTATTATGACGATTGTGGGTATTATATTGTGACGATTGTGGTTATTATATTGTGGCGACTGTGGTTATTGTGACGATTGTGGTTATTGTGACGATTGTGGTTATTATATTGTGACGATTTTGGTTATTATATTGTGGCGATTGTGGTTATTATATTGTGACGATTGTGGTTATTATGACCATTGTGGTTATTGTGACGATTGTGGTTATTGTGGCGATTGTGGTTATTGTGACGATTGTGGTTATTATGACGTTTGTAGTTATTATATTGTGACGATTGTGGTTATTACATTGTGGCGATTGTGGTTATTGTGACGATTGTGGTTATTGTGACGATTGTGGTTATTATATTGTGACGATTGTGTTTATTATATTGTGACGATTGTGGTTATTATATTGTGACGATTGTGGTTATTATAGTATGACGATTGTGGTTATTTTATTGTGACGATTGTGGATATTATATTATGACGATTGTGGTTATTATATTATGACGATTGTGGTTATTATATTGTGACGATTGTGGTTATTATATTATGTCGATTGTGGTTATTATATTATGACGATTGTGGTTATTATGTTATGACGATTGTGGTTATTATATTGTAACGATTGCGGTTATTATATTGTAACGATTGTGGCTATTATATTATGACGATTGTGGTTATTATATTGTAACGATTGTGGTTATTATATTGTGGCGATTGTGGTTATTAAATTATGACGATTGTGGCTATTATATTATGACGATTGTGGTTATTTTATTGTAACGATTGTGGTTATTATATTTTGACGATTGTGGTTATTATATTGTGACGATTGTGGTTATTATAAGGTGACGATTGTGGTTATTATATTGTGACGACTGTGGTTATTATATTGTGACGGTTGTGGTTTTTATATTTTGACGATTGTGGTTATTGTGACGATTGTGGTTATTATATTATGACATTTGTGGTTATTGTGACGATTGTGGTTATTATATTATGGCGATTGTGGTTATTGTGACGATTGTGGTTATTATATTGTGACGATTGTGGTTATTATATTGTGACGATTGTGGTTATTATATTGTGACGGTTGTGGTTATTATATTGTGACGGTTGTGGTTATTATATTGTGACGATTGTTGTTATTATATTGTGACGATTGTGGTTATTATATTGCGACGATTGTGGTTATTATATTGTGACGACTGTGGTTATTGCGACGATTGTGGTTAGTATATTGTGACGACTGCGGTTATTATAATGCGACTACTGGTTATTATATTGTGACGATTGTGGTTATTATATTGTGACGATTGTGGTTATTATATTGTGACGATTGTGGTTATTATATTGTGACGATTGTGGTTATTATATTGCAACGATTGTGGTTATTATATTATGACGATTGTGGTTATTATATTGTGACGATAGTGGTTATTATATTGTGACGATTGTGGTTATTGTGACGATTGTGGTTATTGTGACGATTGTAGTTATTATATTGTGACGATTGTGGTTATTATATTGTGGCGATTGTGGTTATTGTGACGATTCTGGGTATTATGACGATTGTGGGTATTATATTGTGACGATTGTGGTTATTATATTGTGGCGACTGTGGTTATTGTGACGATTGTGGTTATTTTGACGATTGTGGTTATTATATTGTGACGATTGTGGTTATTATATTGTGGCGATTGTGGTTATTATATTGTGACGATTGTGTTTATTATGACCATTGTGGTTATTGTGACGATTGTGGTTATTGTGGCGATTGTGGTTATTGTGACGATTGTGGTTATTATGACGATTGTAGTTATTATATTGTGACGATTGTGGTTATTACATTGTGGCGATTGTGGTTATTGTGACGATTGTGGTTATTGTGACGATTGTGGTTATTATATTGTGACGATTGTGGTTATTATAATGTGACGATTGTGGCTATTATATTGTGACGATTGTGGTTATTATAGTATGACGATTGTAGTTATTTTATTGTGACGATTGTGGATATTATATTATGACGATTGTGGTTATTATATTTTGACGATTGTAGTTATTTTATTGTGACGATTGTGGATATTATATTATGACGATTGTGGTTATTATATTTTGACGATTGTGGTTATTATATTATGACGATTGTGGTTATTATATTATGACGATTGTGGTTATTATATTGTGACGATTGTGGTTATTATATTATGTCGATTGTGGTTATTATATTATGACGATTGTGGTTATTATATTATGACGATTGTGGTTATTATATTGTAACGATTGTGGTTATTATATTGTGGCGATTGTGGTTATTAAATTATGACGATTGTGGCTATTATATTATGACGATTGTGGTTATTTTATTGTAACGATTGTGGTTATTATATTTTGACGATTGTGGTTATTATATTATGGCGATTGTGGTTATTATAAGGTGACGATTGTGGTTATTATATTGTGACGACTTGGGTTATTATATTGTGACGGTTGTGGTTTTTATATTTTGACGATTGTGGTTATTGTGACGATTGTGGTTATTATATTATGACATTTGTGGTTATTGTGACGATTGTGGTTATTATATTATGGCGATTGTGGTTATTGTGACGACTGTGGTTATTATATTATGGCGATTGTGGTTATTATATTGTGACGGTTGTGGTTTTTATATTTTGACGATTGTGGTTATTATATTGTGACGATTGTGGTTATTATATTGTGACGAATGTGGTTATTATATTTTGACGATTGTGGTTATTATATTTTGACGATTGTGGTTATTATATTGTGACGATTGTGGTTATTATGACGATTGTGGTTATTATATTGTGACGATTATGGTTATTATATTGTGACGATTGTGGTTATTATGACGATTGTGGTTATTATATTGTGACGATTGTGGTTATTATATTTTGACGATTGTTGTTATTATATTGTGACGATTGTGGTTATTATGACGAGTGTGGTTATTATAAGGCGACGATTGTGGTTATTATAAGGTGACGATTGTGGCTATTATGACGATTGTGGTTTTTATAAGGTGACGATTGTGGTTATTATGACGATTGTGGTTATTATATTGTGACGATTGTGGTTATTATATTGTGACAATTGTGCTTATTTTAAGGTGACGATTGTGGTTATTATATTGTGACGAATGTGGTTATTATATTGTGACGATTGTGGTTTATATATTTTGACGATTGTGGTTATTGTGACGATTGTGGTTATTATATTATGACATTTGTGGTTATTGTGACGATTGTGGTTATTATATTGTGACGAATGTGGTTATTATATTGTGACGATTGTGCTTTATATATTTTGACGATTGTGGTTATTGTGACGATTGTGGGTATTATATTATGGCGATTGTGGTTATTGTGACGACTGTGGTTATTATATTATGGCGATTGTGGTTATTGTGACGACTGTGGTTATTAAATTATGGCGATTGTGGTTATTGTGACGATTGTGGTTATTGTGACGACTGTGGTTATTATATTATGACGGTTGTGGTTTTTATATTTTGACGGTTGTGGTTATTATATTATGGCGATTGTGGTTATTATAAGGTGACGATTGTGGTTATTGTGACGACTGTGGTTATTATATTGTGACGATTGTGGTTATTGTGACGACTGTGGTTATTGTATTATGGCGATTGTGGCTATTAAAAGGTGACGATTGTGGTTATTGTGACGATTGTGGTTATTATATTGTGACGATTGTGGTTATTATAAGGTGACGATTGTGGTTATTATATTGTGACGACTGTGGTTTTTATATTGTGACGATTTTGTTTTTTTATATTTTGACGATTGTGGTTATTGTGACGATTGTGGTTATTATATTGTGACGATTGTGGTTATTATAAGGTGACGATTGTGGTTATTATATTGTGACGGTTGTGGTTTTTATATTGTGACGATTGTGGTTATTGTGACGATTGTGGTTTTTATATTTTGACGATTGTGGTTATTGTGACGATTGTGGTTATTGTGACGATTGTGGTTATTATATTGTGACGATTGTGGTTATTGTGACGATTGTGGTTATTATATTGTGACGACTGTGGTTATTATGCTCTGACGATTGTGGTTATTATATTGTGTCGATTGTGGTTATTGTGACGATTTGGTTGATTATATTTTGACGATATGAACATAAATGTTATAAATGTATAATAGAGACCATAAATGCTGACGATCGTTATACATGTACCTATATTGTAATTGTAATAATGCACCGTTTTGCATGATACCATCCATAACGACAAAGATTAGTGTCTGCTATGCTTTGTCAAGATAAACTATTTGTTAAAATGAGTGATTGTGCAATCAATCACAGATACCTAAACCCAGGGTGTCCAGGGAAAATAGCAATGAGAAAAACGTAATGTCAGTAGCTGTTTCGAACCATTTTTAACACAAATTAAAATAAATAACATGATCATGCAATGACAAAATCAGTGGTTTTACAGTAAAGCGTAATTCTTTGGTCAATACAACGTTGTTTTTTTTGTTAATTTATTGACTTTTAATTTTGAGGAAAATGGACGAAAAATTGAATCGAAGAGCATAAGCTTACCTCAAGATTTATTGTGGATCAGAAGATATCCAGGTAACTCCGCTTGTGGGACATGTATGTAATGCAGACTAATTCCCGAAACATAAGATACCGGGACTATCGAGTTATAGTACACCTTGTTGTGTTTGGCAGTATACTTATTATTATTACACGTAGACGTAAAATGACGTAGTTGTAGTACTAGACAAGGAAAGATGGTGTGTATTTACATTTAGGCGAGGCGACGATAATTATTGCATATGTTTATAAACAATCCAACAAGGCACAATGCTCCTTCTCTAAATGTAAATAATGTGCCATTATATCATGTAAGAACTATACTTCAACATTAACTTTGATACGAAGAAGAGTTGTCGACATGGTTGACGTCACAGCGACGCATCGAAGCATTACATTAAAAAAGTTCGTTTGATTTTTAATTGTTGTCACATCGTGCGTGAAAAATTAGCTATTTTTGTAGCTTTGAACAATTATGATACTGTACTGAAAATATTGAATGGAGGGAGATTAAATGTTCATGAGTCAATGCGATATCGAACAATGGTGAATACATCATCATCATCATCATCATCATCATCATCATCATCATCATCATCATCATCATCATCATCATCATCGTCATCTATCATAACCATCATCTATCATCATCATCATAATCATCATCATCATCACTATCATCATCATCAGTGTCGTCTGCTTCATCATCATAATCACCATCGGCATCACCATCTCCACCAAACAGCATCATCTTTGTCTAGCTTTACCGCGCAATATTGGACACTACATTCCGTAGTTCAGCTTCCTAAGTTTTGTTGAATCTATGACACCGAATGAGACATGATCGTCATCAAAACACACATGTATTGTCAGAAAATTTACTCACTTCTGTCAACAATGTTGGACCACATTTGTAACTATCTCTCATAACATGTTGGACCGCATTTGTAACTTTCTCTCATAATAAATCAAGTTTATTAACCATGGAGAATTGTTTTCTTCTTTACATAATCTTATTAGACAAGGCCCGTAACTCTCCATGGTTGGGCAAACTCTGTACATAATCTTATTAGACAAGGCCGGTAACTCTCCATGGTTGGGCAAACTCTGTACACTATGTACCTCTGTATCACGAGAGCTACAAATCAAATTAAGATACATGTAACTGGCCTCATTATATTCCTATCAGACCTAAGTCATGAAGTTTTAATTATTTATACGTATAGATCTATTCCCCATTTTCGAAATGAAAGAAATGTGTTAGTTATCTCCATTGGGGGAAAATATTTTCATATACTTTATATAACAAATGTTCTTAATTTTAGTTTTAATTTGCTTATTTTTAAAGTGTCGCTCAAGCATTTTAACTCATTCTTATGTCACTCAGTTAGTTACAATTTTTTTAGCATGTAGCAGTCTTAAGTGTTCCAAAAAGTTTGAAAAGATTTGTCTTTTGTTCTTCTGTAACTATATACCATATACATTCCCAAACGGGATGTAAGAAGGTGAAATTTAAGTACTTAGAGTAACCTCCCTCTATAAATAAAAAGAGGGAATACCGACGCTAAGCAGATTTAGATCTATGCATAGTTAAAAATGTTGTCTATTTTATAGAAATTGGAACCATTCTGTTGCCCTTAAAGTGAATCGGAACTGTTTGGGTAATTCCGTCGTCGGGACATTCTCTCACCAGAGGACGTGCTACACAAGTTTCGCTTACACCTCTGTCAACGCCGGGAAAAGTAGTTCTCATACACGTGATATTCTATCGTCACATGTCGCAAAATAGTTCCCCGAAAATTTGGGTTAAAATATATCTTAAACATTGTTCTAAAAAAAAATACCCATTTTCATTTTAAGTAAAATATACAGAGATCAAAATAATCTCACGA
>CM017570.1:50365371-50449997 GCA_007844125.1 Sinonovacula constricta
TCTAAAAAAAAAGTTCGTAAACTATATACCAATAACCTTTCCAAAATGGAGGTCAGAAAGTGAAATTTAAATAGAAAGCGTAACGTCCCTTTATAAACTAAAAGAGGGAATTTTAATTGGGAAGTCCAGATTGCTCACACAGCTTTACAACTGACTACGCGTATACCTTTATAATTTTTTTTTACCGGACCTTGTAGTGCAATCGTTACAGCGTCGGCTCCAGGTACGGGATTCCCCGGGTTCGATCTCGGGCCGCGACATACGAAAGTCGTTAAAGATGGTAGTGGTATAGCTCCCTTGCTAACACTCAAGCAAATATAAGGGTAGTTCCACAACTGGTTGGCCCGGTGTCAGGATAATGTGACTGGGTGTGGTATCATGCCAGGTGTTCACGGTATGCTATACACAGTGAAGGCAGCACTATATCTGCTTCAAGTGGACACCGTTTCCAGACAACTGAAATGCTGTTGGTGGGACGGTAAACGCAATAAACACAAACAATTTTAATTTTAAGCTAAAACAGTATTATTTCAGAAATATGCAACAGGTTTACCCACATTTAACTTGTATTGCAGTTGAGTTAAGACACAAGAATGTGTGGGTAAATTATTAGATGCGGTAAAATTTGTTACGGCGTCTGCTTTACATTGATAATCTTTGTTTATCGTTTATGTGGTATCAAAAGTCCACGCGGTAGTTAATATACGCTTGTTTCTATAAATGTATTTTAGGATGTCATGCTGTCATGGTAATAGACGTCAGATAGCTAATTTTGTCATAGGCTCCGGTTCCCCGGAACAATCTTATGATCGGATCTCTTGACGCTATTTATACTTTTGTTTATGTAAATAGACATCTTGTTTATATCTTCTAAACGACTTAATTGATAACAACAGGATGTACTGAGTGTTTATAATAAGCATATGACTCAGGAATTAGAATCACTTTATAGCGGTACATCAACCAATAAAGATTAAGATAAACAAATCAATCAGCCAATCAAGTCTAAGGTGAATCTTTGACCATATCCGTGAGAAATCGGTGACGACTATCTTATTTTTTTAAAGTTTGTTTGTTATTGTCATTATTATTTCTTTTTTTTAAATTTATTATCCTTAAAAACTGTTGCTCATTTCCAATTCACCTAATTACTTTTTTCACCCCGCCCCTTACTTCAACTATTACTAAGCATTCTATCCTTAAAAAAGATTCACACATTAAATGTTGTACTCACCTCTGATAACCATTCTTTGTTTGTATTGTATAATTCTCCATGCTGTATACTTTGTATACTTGGAAGAAATAAAGATATGTTCTGTTCTGTTCTGTTATTTGTTGATGTGTTATAATTTATAATTAAATTCACTACTGTTTAAACATTTCATCAGCGCTGTTATAAGATTTATTAAATATATTAAATATATTTAATTGTTGTTAAAATATAAATATATTTTGTCATTAACTGACTTAGAACCTAAGTGTGTGATGTTTAAATAAAATATAACCTGTCATTATCTTATTAATATACGACCCTTATATGTGCTTGAGCGTTAGCAAGGGTGCTATACCATTACCATTTTCACTACTTTGGTAAGTCGCGGCCCGGGATCGAACCTGGAGCCTCTCGTACCTGGAGCCGATGCTCTTCCGAGTGCGCTTCAAGGTCCAGTTTAGTACTTTCGGTCTTTACTTAAATACACCATTGGCACATTTATTATAAGCATTATTACAACGTCCAACCTTTGGCTGTAGAAACACCTCAGACAGATGCCTGGATTGAACAGCCGTCACACTGTCAGCTAGATGACTGTATCAGCGTTGTCTTATCGCCTTGATTGGGACTCAACCCACGCGGGGAGGTGGAGAGAAGTTGGGGGAGGTAACTCAACTTTGTATAACAGACCGTCTGTGTATAAAATGTGTTTGCTGTTTGATTCAAAAGACAAGAACATACTTATTAATCTCGCCCTTTTTATCAAGAAAGCAACCTTAGTAAGAAGGAACATAATCATTAACATTAAAAATAATGTAACATTAAAAATACATAAAGTTCATTCTCTAATGTTGTTTCTTTTATTCTTTCATAATGCAACTATCACATAAAAAGCTTAATATATTGTCATTATTATTTCTTCGCTTCCATATTAATAACTAAACTGGATACTATATTTGTATATTGTATGTATAATACCATGAGTACAAATCTGAATAAAAATATGTTCTGTTCTGTTCATGGTCTGTTAAAATCGACGTCTGTACCCATTCTCCCACAGCTGCCCTTTATCGATTTTACTCATGCGAATAAATACTTACAGTCAACAAGGTGCCAGTTTACAATGGGTGTGCAACTCGTAATTTTCTTAGGTTTATGTAAATATTGGATTAAAAGGTGCATATACCACGGGCATGGTTGAAATTTACGTATTGTTCCACAGTCAGTCAAAGTTAACAAATGAATGGAACTTTAGAAGAGACGTGCTTGTATTGGGCAGGTCGATGCATTAAATTTAGTAAAATATTACAATGGTGAAGTTGTTTATTTTACCAAAAACACTGGGTTTGTATAGTTTAAAAATGTCAATTGGCAACAGAAACTTTTACTGTTGGAACTTAGTGAAGTTTGCTTCACATATTTACTTGTTTATTTAGTTTCGTATATATTTATCCAACGATCACATCAGACATTGGATATATAAAGCCCGGTGTGATAACATTTGTTTTATCAAACACCAGTGTGAAACGTGCATCCAGACGGACTACTTTTAAAATACAAGACTCCTCGAAGCACTTGGAGGTCCGGACATCCACAAATTTTATATAAATTTAGATATTAAGGGAGGCAATAGGTATTGATCAAAATAACTATGTTTAGAATGAATTAACTCCCCTGGTTTCTTTTATTTTTTTTATATCATGACGTCACATGAGGTGACGTAAATTTCTTGGAAGAATACAGCTCAATCTTTGCCAGGTTGTAAACACGTGCTTAGAAGCAACACGAACATAGTGTAATTATAAAAAGGCAAATCTTGTAGTGTATAATTCAGATTTCAGATAGTGTGTTTATAGAATGTACAATTGCATTAGTTTTTTTATCGATTTCAGTCGGGTAGAACAGTAGGAAATGACACTAAATCCAGTGGTTCTGAGAAACTTAAATCGTTTGACTCTGTACCCCACCCACCATTATGTAGCTGGAGTTTGATGAACTGTGAAGTTTTATAGAACTGTGGCTACAAGTAAGTTAAACTTTACTCACGTCTGTTACTGATCGTATTTTAGGAATGATTCGTATCCTGTATTTGATTGGGGCATATGTAAACATAACAACCACACTCGCTAATGAAGTAGTTCTAAACATTAACCGATGCATTTGTTGATAAAAGATAAAACGCAGATGGAAGTATAAATAGAATACTATGTTAGTGATAAAGAACACAAAGGGCGTCAGTTATTGACTACGTTTTGACAGGAGAAAGAGATTTCTCGTGCATTGCGGATTTTGATATTGGATCGGTAACACCTTGGAGTGATCATGTGCCGCTGTCATTTTCACTATGTTGCGATAACTTGGCTAACAAAAGTGCATGTAGAAAAGAAACAAAATTAGTATGGTCTGACGAATTAAAAAGTAAGTTCCGCTCAGCTTTGATAGGTAAACTGTCCGAGTTTAATGACATTGTCGCTTCATGCGCGGATCGACAGAGGGGCTCGGTAAACGATGTAGTGCAGAGATTCACTGACGCTTTGAGAGGTCTTGCCGATCCGCTGTTTTCTAAAGATGTCATGTATGGAAATAAGAGTTCATTCAATGTTAACACGCCATCGGAAAATAAAGAATGGTTTGATGCTGAATGTTGTGAAGCAAAAAAGGGCATATGACGCAGCAGTGAATGCATTTAATCACTGTCAAACGTATACTTCACGGCAGAATTTGTGCGAACATAAAACTAAATTTAAAAAAAATAATACGAAATAAGAAAAGAAACCACGTTAAAAGAAAGTTAAGAGATATAGAGCGTCTTATAACTTGTAAGCCAAGAGAATTTTGGAAATATTTTAAGAAACGGAGGGCAGGAATAGATAGCGTGTTGACAGTGGATGCCTTTTATGAATATTTTTCTAAATTGGAAAATGTGATATATCAGACAACGGATGAGGAGTCTGAACGGTTTTGCAATTCACATGATTTTAGCGGTTTTAATGAAGAGCTTGACTACCCGTTCTCAATTAACGAAATTGTCAAGGTTGTTAAAACATTTGAGTACTAATAAGGCTCATGGGGCAGATTGTATTTTAAATGAATATCTAATTGAAAGCATTGACATTTTATGTCCGCATATATGTGATATTTTCAACATGATTTTAGATTCAGGTCATTTCCCCGACCAGTGGAGAGAGGGGATTATAGCCCCTTTACATAAGAAGGGGGATAAAGATGACGTGAATAACTACCTTGGTATTACCCTACTTAGTTGCTTTTCAAAGTTGTTCACGTCTATTTTAAACAAAAGGATTAACGAGTTTTGCATCTCGCATGATAAGTTACCAGATGCACAGTTTGGTTTTAGAAAGGGTCATTTAACCGTTGATGCCATGTTTATTCTGAGTTCTGCCATAAGTCATTTCCTTCAAAACAATAAACGTCTATATGTTGCCTTTCTTGATCTAAAAAAATAATTTACGATGGCATTTACAGAAACGGGCTTTTATTCAAATTGCACCGAACAGGAATAGATGGGAAAATGTTAAGAATATTAAAAAGTATGTACTCATCGGTACGATCTTGCGTTAAACTGTTTAGTCAGAATTCTACAATAGCCTCGTGGGACTGAAGCAGGGGGAGACAATATCACCCATTTTAGCATCCCTGTTCTTAGAATATTTAGAGAAGTTTATACTAAACAATGGTGGCATGGGTATACATATGAATGACCTAATTCTGACAACAATTCTTTTTGCAGACGATATGGTTATTTTCGGTGAAACTCCAGGGGAATTACAAAAAAAATCTGGATGTATTTAAATTATATTGTTGTAAATGGGGTCTAGAATTTAATTGTGACAAAACGAAAATAGTCGTGTTTAGAAAGAGAGGCGGCTTGTTGGCAACTGAAAGCTGGACATATAATGATACTCCTATTGAAGTGGTAAATGACTTTAAATATTTAGGTACAGTATTCAATTATACAGGTTCATTCGCATTGCATAACGAATATAGTACTGGTAAAGCAATAAAGGCATTAAATGCGTTACTATATAATTGTAAATCTATCCAGGTTAAACCAAAAATGTTGTGCCAGTTGTTCGACGCCTTTGTTGGCTCAATCTTAAATTATGGCACTGAGGTGTGGGGTTTTACTAAATCTAAATCTATTGAAAGGATTCATCTTAAATTTTGCAAAAGGATTCTAAATGTTCGAAGCAACAGTAGCTCGGCAGCAGTATACGGGGAATTAGAAAGATGCCCTTTGTATGTATCTAGATACGTTAGGATAATAAAATATTGGTGCAAGCTGATAAATAGTAAAAATAGTATATTGAAAAAAAGATATGAAGTATCTTTAACTGATTCTAATAATGGAAAAAGAAACTGGGCCTTCAATTGTAGAAAGCTGTTGGATGACTTTGGATTTTCATATGTATTTGGAAACAGTGATACAATTGATATAAAAATATTTAAACGAAGAGTTATTGACTGTTTTATTCAAGAATGGTTTTCATCCATTGGAAGTAGTCCGGTTCTTGAAGAATATAATTATTTTAAATCGAGTTTTAAGTACGAATCTTATCTTGATATATTACCTTTTGATCTTCGTTTCTATATTACCCGTATAAGAATATCTGCACATTCCTTGAGAATACAAACAGGTCGCTTTGGAAGCAATTGTATTCCAAAAAATGAACGATTGTGTACTTGTTGTAATACAAGAGATATTAAATATATCTATCATTTTATACTTGTATGCCCTTTATATAAAGATTTACGCACAACATATATACAACCTTCATTCTATCGTAGACCATCGGTGTTTAAATTAAACTTACTGATGGCTACAGCCAAAAAGAAACTACTTCTTAATTAAGCACAATTTATCAAAAAAGCTCTGCATGATAGAAAGAATTATTTAAATATGTTATGTACATAAATGTTCTGAACTTTACTAAATTATTGGAAAATAAGTATTACTCTCCAAAACTAATATGTTTGTTGGCACATGTATGTTTACCACGTGACAAAATGTTGACTGAGATGTGTTATTAGACAATGTATATTCTTACAAGTCTGAATAAAATTGGTTCTGTTCTGTTCTGTTCTGATAAATAAAGAAAATGGTATAACACAACTTCAAGGCACAAAAATGTGTCACCTTCAACACTAACCTAGTACTGACACCACCACTCTCTCTCTCTCTCTCTCTCTCCCTCTCTCTCTCTCTCTCTCTCTCTCTCTCTCTCTCTCTCTCTCTCTCTCTCTCTCTCTCTCTCTCCCATTTTTTTTCTTTCTCTGTGTCTCGTGTTGGCTCGCTCGTGCACAAACTACACCAGACAAACACACACATGTTCGGTTAATACAACACAATTCTATATAATTGACAAGAACATACACAGTGATCAAACTGCGCACACTATCAAAAGGCAAGACATAGACAAGAAATAACAGGATAGTGTTGACAAGAAAGCGTTGTAAATTAATTTAACATAAATTATTCACATGATGTGGAACAATCAAAATGACGGATTATCGAGGAGTTCGATTCATGAGAACGCGTGTACAATTCTAAAGAGACAAACTTCGTTTGGAAGATGATTATACAAAATATGGTGAAAATGTCGTTGTTATAATATTTATAATATAAAGGGATATTCAGCAATAAAGATATACACATACGATTTCTTACCGTTTTGTTGTTCAATGACGTTATTCGCCATCTTGTCATTCATTTTTTATCCTCAGGAAAAATGCGACACCCTCAAGAATCCATAGTTGCCATACATGTAAACTTCATGAATCTAAAATGTCTCGTATAAGTGCAATTCCTTTATTCCTACAACGCACATTTATCCTTTTTGAGGTTTTAAAATATAATAGTAACACTATTGTATGATATCAGCACTTTTTTTTTAAGTTCACATTTACGCCCGCTAGCTTATGTGAAAGTTTGTGTTTTTTTATATAAATCTGGCAATATTTACTGATCATTTCCCGTTTTCATTTACAGAGCACAGTTACGTTAATCCTATATTTTACTTCGCAGAATTACAACGATACGCATTTCACACATGGATTTACTAATAGTAACCGGCGTTTTGTTAACAGCATAAACTTGGTCTTATAAAAGTTCAAACAAGTTTCGATCAATTTCTTCGGCAAATACTTGACTAATTAACGTTCGCACAATAACACAGGCGGGTTAAGCTCAACATTCATGTTAGCTGCCATGTTTAATTCCCATTTCGCTTCAAACTTATTGAAAAAACAAACATACATATGTATACAATGAAATTAGTTGATGCACAACCATGTTAAAATATCTCGATTTTTTAAGGTAGTTGATTCGATATTGCGTGTAGTTCTC
This sequence comes from Sinonovacula constricta, assembly GCA_007844125.1. Taxonomy (NCBI): domain Eukaryota; kingdom Metazoa; phylum Mollusca; class Bivalvia; order Cardiida; family Solecurtidae; genus Sinonovacula; species Sinonovacula constricta. The sequence continues at coordinate 50,372,952 of CM017570.1, forward strand.
GTTGCATTCCGTAAATCCATAAAAACAAAGGATTTGCTTGCAAATAGTATCTTAAAAAAAACACTGTCTTGGCGCCGTTTAAAATATAACAACCAGAGTAAATAGCTTTACGAGATAATCTGAAAGCATCGTGTTTTAACTGTTTAAATGCAACGTGCAGACATATACCTACATTCCTTGCCTCGAGTGTATATACGACATAACTGTTTATTTGTCGGGGCTTTTATCCCATTTATGTTTTGTACATATTTTACTTTGTTGTTGTTTATTTCTATTATTGTTATACTGTTTGTAACGTGTATTTTGGATACACTTTTTAACTCACAATGCAAGTGCTTACTGCTAGTCTCACTTTGCTGGGATATTTGTATTTACACCTTTTGTCGGTGAGAGAAAACACCTTTCAGTAAAACCGGCCGCAATAGCTCAGTTGCTAGAGCGTCGGCTTGCGGATCGGGAGGTCGCGGGTTCAAACCAAAGACTTTATAGTTGGTAGTAGTTGCTTCCCTCCTAATTCTCGAGGATAATGGGACAGCATTACGCCTGACTCGTCGGTGTCAGTATAATGGACCTGCCGGGTTCAGTCCCTGGGTACCCCATAAGTGCCCCTGTGCTATAATGATAGAAATGTCGCTGCACAGTATCGGCAAAAATGCCGACAAGTGCCAAATCCCATCCCTTTCAGTAAGTGCAAGGTTTGAACGCTCCCAGCCCGGCTTCAAGCAGCCTAGTCCGTCATTGTGACCTCTGACCATTTCCAGTGAGTAACTTTTTTACTCAGTGTAATGTCCGGTCTCAGTGTTTTTCTTATTTTTGACATATTCGTGCCATTGTCTAGCGGTAGTCCAATGTTACTTTTTGTCAGGCGCGTTTCTGCCATTACGCACTTTACGCATGTGCGTAACCTCCATTCGAAACATCGAAAAAATCTAAAAGTACCAAAAACACTACGAAAGTCGTTGTCTAACCCGGGTTAGACATATTTTATTTCCGTAGTTTCTATGTTATAAAATCTTATTACCACAATAATCAAGTCGAAAAGGTTTAAAATGATTAAACGTATACATGTCAGGATTTTAGTCGTTCATATTTCGCGTTAAGTTCCTCGCATGTCCGCATTTTGCCTGTTATTCTTTAGAAAAGAACCGAATGTATTCAAAAGTGTTACTTCATAGGTTATTTCCCTTGTAATTGTGCGTAACTTCTAAAACGGCCCAGACACGTGCCTGCTATTTGGGGCAAGTCTCAAAGAATATTTTCACATACCTCACGTTCCTATAGTTACTTTATATCAAACAGTTTACTTAAATGATTCAAGTTTAAAAGTTTGAACTAAAACATTTAATGAGGGATTTAAAGATAAAAATCTTTGATTTCTGAGGCCATATCAATTAAAACCTTCCAATCAAGGATTGTTCCGGCCTGTACAAACAGATAAGATCTAAACCAACCAGGGCCGCGTGGGATTGATCTAATAAGGCTCTACACGTGCTTGCTGAAAGGTCTTTAGGAGCACGTGCAGTTGCATTTTTTATATTGTTGTATCTACTAGATCGTCATTAGAACCAAATACAAGACATCAAAGACAGACTTGAACGTCATTAACACAGTTTCTACAAACAAAAGGTATACTTTGTTTTCTTAAAGGTATGTATGCAAGATGGTCATGCGATTAGGACACCATGTGACCATAGGCGGATTGGATAAATGAAAGTGCAGAGCCGATCTGTGGTATTAGAGTAGAATAAAGTCTGTTGTTTTTTTATTTATTTATTAATTATATTTTTGGTTGGCAGCGAAATAAGTAAACGATTCGTAGAGTGGCTTCGATGCTGCTGTTGCTACTTCTACTTATAATGCTGATGCTGATTTCGTTGCTGCTGGCGACAACGATGACGGCGATAACATGATGATACTGATGATGGTGATGATGATGATGATGTGATGATGATGATGATGACAATAAAAATGTTGATGATGACAATGATGATGATAATGATGTTGATGATAAAGATTAGTAGGAGGCGGGCAGAAGGAGGGAGGTAATAATGATGACGACGATTATGATGATAATGACAATGATGAGGAGGAGGCGGTGGAGGATGGGAGTTACCTTGACTCTCCGAATTAGTATCTCAGCTCGTCTACAGGTTGTATCTCAATAATCTGACACCGTCGTCGTCTGGAGGTGCAATCGTCATTTTCTTTTTTTGTATCTCTAATGAAGAGAACTAAATACACATTACATATAAGGAACGATTCATACAGCACTTATTCCAGTATAAGATATCTCGTAAGCAAGCATTCCAAATAAGGAGGTAATTTCTAAACAAAGTATTCCAATCTAAAATATCGGGTAAGCACTTGTTCTTGTTCAAGGTATATCATTGACACGTTTTATAATTAATGACATCTCGTAAACACGTAGTCCAATTTAAGGCAGATCGTGAACACGTATTATAAGGTAAAGCGTTCACACATAATTGTGTATAGAACGGCAACACGTATAACCACTTTACGTGTAATTATAACACGTTTTCCAATTTCTGATGAAACGATATTACGTCTTCCAATTAAATAGTGCAAGACGCAAACATTAATTTCAGTATTGCACACATTCCAATTAACGTAGAAGATAAATGCGTAATTCAATTTTAATTTGGAACGATAATACGTTCTCCAAGTTAAGTACCTAGAACGTAAACACTAATTTCAATATCCAGCTGGCTTAACACTTTTTTCCATTTAAAAGTAGGACATAAGAAATATATATTTCAATGAAATTAGCCGGTTATTATATGAGCATGCATTCCGAGGAAACACCACCTAAACGTATCAACACTTTTAACACGTAACTTATATACAAAAGTAACACTTTTCTTCCAGAATGAATGTAGAAACGTAATCCAATATAACGTAGACGTAAACATGTATTTTGACATAAAGTAGACGTATTTCTGAATAAAATGATAAAAATATTATTAATTGAAAAAAATAATATTTTATTGAATGAAATTTAGTATAGTGAGACAAGTAGCATAGTACGCCAACGTCCGGAGAACCATTGAGATACATGTATGCACTGTCCGAGAAATGCACTTACAGTTATGAGACTTATTGTCTCGTACAATATAAATGCCACAATATATTACCATTTTCGACACTAGCATTTAGTTTTTTTTTGTAATCTTAACACTTTATGAACTAACACATGTAAACTATCGTATACCATCAATGGCAACTGACTATAAATTATTATTTTGTATACATATCTCTCAGTAATACACACATCATGACGTCACGTGTCCATTAGGCAGAACCCGGATAGGGATGGCACAGTCTGTATAATGGGGAAAAAATGGCCAGCTGTGACAGTGTCACCAGACTGCGGTATCTTGGGATCAACCCCCAGGACAGTTTCATTATAAGATGAAAACAAGTATCCGACACAGTTTTGTTTGTATATATTGGGTTTATCGTCCCACCAACAGTATTTCTGTATAGAAATCATGGCTAGAGCTCAACGCAGGGCCTGAAGCCAGAGCTATCCCCGTACAGATGCGGCTCAATATGCCATCAGTAAGTATACCCAGACACCGGTTCTGGTAGCACTACAGGTAGAGTGCAAATATATATGTAGTTCCGTGCCTGGTCGGTATCAGGATATGGGGTCTGGGTATGGTATTATGCTAGATCACTATATCAAGTGGACACCGTCTTCAGATAACTGAAATATTGCTGGTAGGACGAGATTGCCAAGAAACTATACTTCAATAAAGGTAATTCAATAAAGGTGTGTTCCTATCTCCTAGTTATTATGGCTTCCAAACTTTAGGTCCTTGGTTCGAACCTCAGGTCAACTGTGAAAGGTAAAGCCTGGGTCGAGACTATTTATTGCATATTGCTAAAGGTACTTACTTCCGGTGTACTGGTCCTACCAAGCAAGTTTGCTTATTGGGTTTATCGTCCCACCAACACTTTTTTCAGTTATCTGGAGACGGTGTTCACTTGAAGCAGATATAGTGCTGCCTTCACTGTGTATAGCACACCCATTCACATTATCCTGACACCGTGCCAACCAGTTGTGGAACTATCCTTATATTTGCTTGAGCGTTAGCAAGGGACCAATAGCACTACCATTTTAACGACTTTGGTGTGTCGCTTCCCGGGATCGAACCCGGGACCTCCCGCACCTGAGGCACAGTTTTGTTGGTTGTTTATTGTATATATTAAGATATCGCACCATGGCCCGTATTCACCAACCATTCTCAACTAAGAATTGCTCAAGTCATGAATTTCAATCCACAATATCTTCATTATGTATTTAGCTACATGTCTTTTTTGCATGACACTTTAACTTGGCTACTTTGAGCTTAAAATCATATTGAAACTTCATAAATAAGCTTATTTTTACTGGAATGAAAATTGTGACTTGGGCTTAAGTCATGACTTAGGCTTAAGAATGGTTGGTGAATACGGGCCTATGTCACACCATTTTTTTTGTTAGTACAGCGTTAAAATATCATAAAAACACACTTCTAAGCGACTTGATTATATGTGGTTAGGTTTAGTAAATTATTGTTCTAAAAATAGCTTTGTTGAACATGTTTAATAATGGAAATATTACCTCTGACCACGCTATCAGACTGTCACATAAAATATTGTCTTGTTCTTATGTCTCCACGTATTTTTAGTATTTTAACATTAACACATTTTATCTCCAAACTGCGCATATATACGCCATAATTCTATGGCGATCGTAAATAGTTCAATGGTTATTATATTACCATATTATTTTAATTATCCTACCGTCAGTTTTATTAACAAAAAACCCGGCTAATGTTTATTAACTATTTACTTCGTCGGCATAAACGTGTCATTAAATCTATCCATATATTGTATTTAAGGAAACATAAATCAAACAATTAAATCACAGGTTAATTAAATAAGATTAAATTGATTTTTTCCCCAAATATAATGTCGTGTGTGGTTACGTACATTTCTCCGATAACGACAAATAATAATCTTTGTCAGGTTCTAATACGGGCCTGGAAGCAAAAGAACTTAGGGTGTAACTTAGGGTGTAACTTAGGGTGTAACTTAGGGTGTAACTTAGGGTGTAACTTAGGGTGTAACTTAGGGTGTAACTTAGGGTGTAACTTAGGGTGTAACTTAGGGTGTAACTTAGGGTGTATGACAAATTGAACCTTGCGCTAATATCTTATTCATGATTATAACAATGTTACCAGTCAGTGTGGCGGTCGTAAAAAAATCTTCTCGTGCATGACATCTTTGTTATTTTATTGCAACACTCTTAGGACCTTGTCCTATAGCCTTATGTATGGAAAAACACAGACAAGTGTTTGTTTTTTGTGTTTTTTTTTTTAAACAGAGACCAATTATGATCATTATGGCGACGTCCAGCTATTTTGTTTGAGAGGAAGACCCCAAACAAATGTCTGGGTAAAACCACTGGCACACCGCAGATCAGCTGGAAGACCTTCCCACATTAAATCCTTCACCGTGATTGGGACTCGAACCCACGCGGTGAGAGGCTAAGCGGTCAGAGGAGTTACAAATCAGTAAAAGGACTCTACTGAGTACCAGATATTAAGGGACTCTACCACTACGCACCCGCCCCCCCCCCCCCCCCCCCCTTGAGATAGTGCGATGATATGATTACAATTCATACAATTACATATTAACACTGTTTTGTTAAGCGCGTACGAAAACATGACAATCACATTCGAAAGAGAGATCCATTTAAAACAAACAAAATAGTGCCACATATTAAATAATGTTTTTGTTTATTCGGCGAGTCTTACAATTTAGATTGGTCTCTGCCTTATGAGATAGCATATTCTTTATTCAACACCAACCTACTTTTCTCTATATTTATACATAGTGATTAACTTAAATAATTCGGAATGGTCATTCATTGTTATAATGTATCAATAAAGACAGTGACATAACTATACAACTTAATATAAGACTAGACCGTGCGCCGGTGGTTTCTTCTCATACATTAATTTTGTCTGGAGTCTTCCTCCAAAATCAAAACAGACTTAAACTGCGACTTAGCAATAAGAATATATGACACAGTCCTATGAGCATTGCAACATATACCAAACTCGGAAAAGGTACAGAACAAAGGTATTCCACATGCAAGCCAAGCGAAAAGTAAGAACAAATTTTTGATGAGTCATTTAACGAAAAGAGCAAACCCGACAGTTACCGCCTTGGAACGGTCAGTCGGCAATATAGACCGACTGGGGTGCTTAAACCGGTTTTACAGAGCTCTAACCTCGTACTTCATGACGAGTTTCTCAAATGCAAGTCATGAAAAAAAACACGATCTTTTTTTGAATACAAAATGTCCAAGCGCTGATATTTTCTATAAGTGATGACGAAAGTAGTGACGTCATTGAAAAATAATGTCCACATAGTCTTTAGAAAAGAATATGGTGTTATTTCGATTTGAAAATCTACACAAAAATGGTTGACTATAAATACAATTAACTTTCTGAATCATGAACAAACATGAGCAGAGACGAATAAATGGTGACTGGTTCCGGTAGGGCCATCGGTATAACGTCGGTACTGGGCGCTCTGAGTTCAAATCCTGGCTACGATGTAGCAAGGTCGGTAACAGGTGTATTGGTTCAGTTCTCTTGATGACGTCCATGCAACTATAAGTGTAGTTCTTCGACTGGTGGGTTCGGGGTCAGGATAATTTGACCAGGTGTGGTATCATACCAGGTGCTACTGAGTTGCTGTTCGTGGGACAACTTAAAAAGCACACACCCACAATCAAAACGGTGAAGGCAGCACTATTGCTGCTTCAAGTGGTCGCCGTCTTCCGATAATTGTACAAGTGTTGGTAGGACGAGAAACCGAGCATTCATACAGTTTGTCAAGGGACAAAACTCCAACACTCCAACGTGTACTGTGTTATCTCCCTTGTGCCCACTTTGTTGGACTGTTACTGAAGAAATATTATCATGCTGTCCCATATTTTGTAGCTACACAAATGTTTTGCTCTTCGAAAAGCAAATTTCTCAGCAAAAGAACAACAAAGTCGGTATGAAATGTAGCATGGTCATAATTATAACAGTAGCTATTGTTGTTAAATTAGAAATATACTTTGTCATTATCTTATTAATATACGACTCTTATATGTGCTTGAGCGTTAGCAAGGGAGCTATACCATTACCATTTTTACTACTTTGGTAAGTCGTGGCCCGGGATCGAACATGGAACCTAATGCGAAGTTATAATCATTATTATAACAGTAGTAATATATATATATATATATAATATTTTCCACATAGTTGAATTTTAAGTAATATAAGGCCTTAAATAACTGCTGGTAAGTGCTACCTTTTTTTTCGCCCTGTGATTTGAATATCCATGCCGAGTGCGTTGTTCATCAATACTGCATTTCTTGTATATCTGCATTACTTGTATATCTGCATTACTTGTATATCTGCATTACACAAGCGGGACGTCTAAGTCATGGAGGGCCAATCCTTAGTGCTTTGGAAAGTTTAGCTTTCTCTAACTTTGCAGGCTGTCGAAAGCGACAGTTCCCGCCCTTCCCCCCGACTGCCAAGAAAGACGGAATAGATTCGCAGAATAGGTGCAAATTATAACGTGCGCTCGTTAATGTCGTCACACTTTCTATTTATAGATTCATATACAATGTACATGTAACCATAAAATTTCGTTTTTATTCGAAAATTTGGAATTGGAAAGATGTGTATTAATTCAGTTTAAAAGTGTTATTAATATATTGAGTTATATGAGCATGTCATTAGAAAGTTTAAAGCTGTAATAACTCACAGTGTTTCTTCTCTGTAACAATTTGAAATGATGAAATGAAGTGATGAAAATTTGGTTATTAAGAGGTATGAGTAGTTTAGACAGGATGGGGAGTGTGGGAGAATATGATGTAAAATTATGTTAGTTGTAGATTACGCTTTTCAATAAAAACTTCGTGTCATCATAATATAATGCTTACTTTTATTTTACTGACAGCATTAAGTCGACCATATAAGCATTGACCAAAACGTTGATAGAGTAAATAAACTTTTCAACTCGTTTATCTTATCTTACCTCAACTCTGTAGAGCGTCGGCTTCAAGTACGGAAGGCCCCGGGTTCAAACCCGGGCCGCGACATACCAGCGTCGTAAAAAAATGTAGTGGTATATCTCCCTTGCTAACACTCAAGTAAAAATAAGGGTAGTTCCACGACTAGTTTGCCTGGTGTCAGGATAATGTGACTGGGTGTGGTATCATGCCAGGTGTTTACGGCATGCTATACACAGTGAAGGCAGCACTATATCTGCTTCAAGTGGACACCGTCTCCAGATAAAGCCTACAAACAAACAATAACTCAAATCGACGACTCTAACGTTTTGTGTTGACAAGCGACCTCACCTGGCAGTTACAATCTTATCACAAAAGCCTGATGAAAATTGCTCGCGACTATGTGCACGACTATGTGCACCTGCACCTTAAAGAGGCTTGGTCACAGTCTGGCCTAGGAACATGACACACGGAACCACGTGATCCGTGTCTAAATCATTGCGTCGTTCTCGCGCCAATCAGCGTATTTTTATGACTGATGTTTACGCATGCGAATGAGATAGACGAAGTGGTTGAGATGAGTCTGCTTCAAACGGCGCTTTTAGTTCCGTGAGTTATTTAAGTTCGTCATTATCTTTCAAATGACAACATGTTAACATATAATAATCTAGAATCAGAAGTAACTTTTTAGTGCATCTGACGCCGATTTGGAGAGATTGGATCGGATTTGCCGGCATTTTGCCGAAACTGTGAAGCGACATTTCTATCATTATAGCACAGGGGCACTTATAAGGGATTGGGATTTGCCGGCATTTTTGCCGAAACTGTGCAGCGACATTTCTATCATTATAGCACAGGGGCACTTATAAGGGATTGGGATTTGCCGGCATTTTTGCCGAAACTGTGCAGCGACATTTCTATCATTATAGCACAGGGGCACTTATGAGGGATTGGGATTTGCCGGCATTTTTGCCGAAACTGTGCAGCGACATTTCTATCATTATAGCACAGGGGCACTTATGAGGTACCCAGGGACTGAACCCGGCCGGTCCATTATACTGATACCGACGAGTCAGGCGTAATGCTGTCCCCTTAGCCCCGAGCGTTAGGAGGGAAGCCACTACTACCAACTATAATGTCTTTGGTTTGACCAGGCCGGGGTTTGAACCCCTGACCTCCCGATTCGCAAGCCGACGCTCTACCACCTGTGCTATTGCGGCCGGCCGCTCAGGAGAGAGGTGCTTCTTTAAGAATGCAATTTTGTATAGGGGAAATAGTGAAGGAGGCATGAAGACGAAATCGCAGCTTTTCTGTGAGACCTTTTTCAGAGAAAAGAACCAAGTACGGCACGATTTAAAGTGAAGATTGCAATTATAAAAAGAGTAGCAGGCGTTAATAGGAATTCGCAACTGTTTAACAAAAGAAACCGAGTATTCCGATGTTAACAATGCAGCTTGCAATAACAAAACGATTTTGCAAGCAACAATGAAAAAGGCAAGGTAACTGATAATCTAGCTCCTATCAGCCTAGCGGAGTTATAGTTTGTAACTCTCACACATTTACATAATGAACTGACCATGTAAAAGAGTGTATAATTCCCAGGATATTCACCTTCGCATGCTCTCTATGGCCTATTGGATGTCGCACATCCATGATTTTTGGTTATATTGTGGTTCGACAAATACGCTCTTATCTCGTTTTAACAAAAATTAAAAACAACAACAATACCCCCCCCCCCCCCCCACCAACAAAAAAAAATAAATCTACAACAACAGCTACCACCAACGGGTCGCTTTAGAAGATTGTGCATACCACATTAAATGACATTTAGATTAATTACAATCCGAGAGGAATCTTGCTTAAACCTCTCCAGTCATTCCAAAACGAGCAGGTCCGTATGACACATATTTTCATGATTCAACCATCTGTACACCTAATTGGGCGTGTCCCATTTGTAGATAGCTCTCACGATAAGATAGGACGCTATTCGGACCAACGAAGTCTGCCATAAGAATGTTATGATCACTCGATCAAATAAATGGCTTAAAACCCAAAACTGATAAAGGCTTGAACCTCAACCAGCTTAGTGTCAAACATAAACTCTTCAAAGCGGTATCCGACAGTTCGCCGACATCAAATACTTGCTACAATACATTGTCCCTGTTCGGGAGAATATGGGCATAATTAAAGTACTCCTGTTGTCTAAACGAAGACGATATTGAACGCTACTTCAATTTTTAGACAGTACAAATCATAAATAAATAAGCACGTTGTGGGTTCTGCTATAATTAGATGATCAAAACTAGTTTGTGGAGCTCTCCAACCTCACACAACCTAAAGCGTTATTTTTTTCTCACAAGCAGTGTAATAGACATAACCTAAACGCCCAGCACTTTAATTAGGACAAAAGAGTAACGCCAAGCACTTTAATTAGGATAAAAGTGTAACACCAAGCACTTTAATTAGGACAGAAGAGTGACGTCAAGCACTTTAATTTGGACAAAAGAGTAACGCCCAGCACTTTAATTTGGACAAAAGAGTAACGCCAAGCACTTTAATTAGGACAAAAGAGTAACGCAAAGCACTTTAATTAGGACAAACGTGTAACGTGCAGCACTTTAATTAGGACAAACGTGTAACGTGCAGCACTTTAATTAGGACAAAAATGCAACGCCCAGCACTTTAATTAGGACAAAAGTGTAACGTCCAGCACTTTAATTAGGACAAAAGTGTAACGTCCAGCACTTCAATTAGAACAAAAGTGTAACGTCCAACACTTTAATTAAGACAAAATTGTAACGTCCAGCACTTTAATTAGGACAAAAGTGTAACGCCCAGCACTTTAATAAGGACAAAAGTGTAACGCCCAGCACTTTAATTTGGACAAAAGTGTAACGCCCAGCACTTTAATTAGGACAAAAGTGTAACGCCCAGCACTTTAATTTGGACAAAAGTGCAACGTCCAGCACTTTAATTTGGACAAAAGTGTAACGTCCATCACTTTAATTAGGACAAAAGTGTAACGTCCAGCACTTTAATTAGGACAAAAGTGTAACGCCCAGCACTTTAATTAGGACAAAAGTGTAACGTCCAACACTATAATTAGGACACAAGTGTAACGTCCAGCACTTAAATTAGGACAAAAATGCAACGTCCAGCACTTCAATTAGAACAAAAGTGTAACGTCCAACACTTTAATTAAGACAAAATTGTAACGTCCAGCACTTTAATTAGGACAAAAGTGTAACGCCCAGCACTTTAATAAGGACAAAAGTGTAACGCCCAGCACTTTAATTTGGACAAAAGTGTAACGTCCAGCACTTTAATTAGGACAAAAGTGTAACGTCCAGCACTTTAATTAGGACAAAAGTGTAACGTCCAGCACTTAAATTAGGACAAAAATGCAACGCCCAGCACTTTAATTAGGACAAAAGTGTAACGTCCAGCACTTTAATTAGGACAAAAGTGTAACGTCCAGCACTTTAATTTGGACAAAAGTTTAACGTCCAGCACTTCAATTAGAACAAAAGTGTAACGTCCAACACTTTAATTAGGACAAAATTGTAACGTCCAGCACTTTAATTAGGACAAAAGTGTAACGCCCAGCACTTTATTTAGGACAAAAGTGGAACGTCCAACACTTTAATTTGAACAAAAGTGTAACGTCCAGCACTTTAATTAGGACAAAAGTGTAACGTCCAACACTATAATTAGGAAAAAAGTGTAACGCCCAGCACTTTAATTAGGACAAAAGAGTAACGTCCAGCACTATAATTTGGACAAAAGTGTAACGTCCAGCACTTTAATTTGGACAAAAGTGTAACGTCCAGCACTTTAATTAGGACAAAAGTGTAACGTCCAGCACTTTAATTCGGACAAAAGTGTAACGTCCAGCACTTTAATTAGGACAAACGTGTAACGTGCAGCACTTTAATTAGGACAAAAATGCAACGCCCAGCACTTTAATTAGGACAAAAGTGTAACGTCCAGCACTTTAATTAGGACAAACGAGTAACGTGCAGCACTTTAATTAGGACAAAAATGCAATGCCCAGCACTTTAATTAGGACAAAAGTGTAACGTCCAGCACTTTAATTAGGACAAAAGTGTAACGCCCAGCACTTTAATTAGAACAAAAGTGTAACGTCCAGCACTTCAATTAGAACAAAAGTGTAACGTCCAACACTTTAATTTGGACAAAAGTGTAACGTCCAGCACTTTAATTAGGACAAAAGTGTAACGCCCATCACTTTAATTAGGACAAAAGTGTAACGTCCAGCCCTTTAATTAGGACAAAAGAGTAACGTCCAGCACTATAATTAGGACAAAAGTGTAACGTCCAGCACTTTAATTTGGACAAAAGTGTAACGTCCAGCACTTTAATTAGGACAAAAGTGTAACGTCCAGCACTTTAATTCGGACAAAAGTGTAACGTCCAGCACTTTAATTAGGACAAACGTGTAACGTGCAGCACTTTAATTAGGACAAAAATGCAACGCCCAGCACTTTAATTAGGACAAAAGTGTAACGTCCAGCACTTTAATTAGGACAAACGAGTAACGTGCAGCACTTTAATTAGGACAAAAATGCAATGCCCAGCACTTTAATTAGGACAAAAGTGTAACGTCCAGCACTTTAATTAGGACAAAAGTGTAACGCCCAGCACTTTAATTAGAACAAAAGTGTAACGTCCAGCACTTCAATTAGAACAAAAGTGTAACGTCCAACACTTTAATTTGGACAAAAGTGTAACGTCCAGCACTTTAATTAGGACAAAAGTGTAACGCCCATCACTTTAATTAGGACAAAAGTGTAACGTCCAGCCCTTTAATTAGGACAAAAGTGTAACGCCCAGCACTTAAATTAGGACAAAAATGCAACGCCCAGCACTTTAATTAGGACAAAAGTGTAACGTCCAGCACTTTAATTAGGACAAAAGTGTAACGTCCAGCACTTTAATTTGGACAAAAGTGTAACGTCCAACACTTTAATTAGGACAAAAGTGTAACGCCCAGCACTATAATTAGGACAAAAGTGTAACGTCCAGCACTTTAATTAGGACAAAAGTGTAACGTCCAGCACTTTAATAAGGACAAAAGTGTAACGCCCATCACTTTAATTAGGACAAAAGTGTAACGTCCAGCACTTTACTTAGGACAAAAAGGTAATGTCTAGCACTTTAATTAGGACAAAAGTGTAACGCCCAGCACTTTAATTAGAACAAAAGTGTAACGCCCAGCACTTTAATTAGAACAAAAGTGTAACGCCCAGCACTTTAATTGGGACAAAAGTGTAACGTCCAGCACTTTAATTAGGACAAAAGTGTAACGTCCAGCACTTTAATTAGGACAAAAGTGTAACGTCCTGCACTTTAATTAGGACAAAAGTGTAACGTCCACCACTTTAATTATGACAGAAGGGTAACGTCCAGCACTTGAATTAGGACAAAAGTGTAACGCCCAGCACTTTAATTTGGACAAAAGAGTAACGCCCAGCACTTTAATTAGGACAAAAGTGTAACGCCCAGCACTTTAATAAGGACAAAAATGTAACGCCCAGCACTTTAATTAGGACAAAAGAGTAACGTCCAGCACTTTAATTAGGACAAAAGAGTAACGCCCAGCACTTTAATTAGGACAAAAGTGTAACGCCAAGCGCTTTAATTAGGACAAAAGTGTAACGTCCAGCACTTTAATTTGGACAAAAGTGTAACGCCCAGCACTTTAATTAGAACAAAAGTGTAACGTCCAGCACTTTAATTAGGACAAAAGTGTAACGCCCAGCACTTTAATTTGGACAAAAGTGTAACGTCCAGCACTTTAATTAGGACAAAAGTGTAACGTCCAGCACTTTAATTAGGACAAAAGTGTAACGTCCAGTCCAGCACTTAAATTAGGACAAAAGTGTAACGCCCAGCACTTTAATTAGGACAAAAGAGTAACGTCCAGCACTTTAATTAGGACAAAAGTGTAACGCCAAGCGCTTTAATTAGGACAAAAGTGTAACGTCCAGCACTTTAATTCGGACAAAAGTGTAACGTCCAGCACTTTAATTAGGACAGAAGTGTAACGTCCAGCACTTTAATTATGACAAAAGTGTAACGTCCAGCACTTTAATTAGGACAAAAGTGTAACGTCCAGCACTTTAATTTGGACAAAAGTGTAACGCCCAGCACTTTAATTAGGACAAAAGAGTTTAGTTTTGCGTGATAAATCACAGAATAATGAACAATAGTTTAGTGATGTATTCCGTGATTACAAGGCATCTGAACAAAATATCATGCATTACTACATTAACTATAAATAGCGCAACATGATTGCCCCCCCCCCCCCCCCCCCCACCCCGCTAAAAAACATAGTCGAGTCAATAAATATAGATATTGATCCGCTTTCGCTGATATTAATCGGTCTATTAATAGGATGCGAAATTTTCATCAAACTTATTTTAGCGCATCTACAAGACTTCCTTACAATTTTACTCATTGTGAGATACTTGTCCCAGACGAACAATATTAACGAAGTAAACAATGAAAACTATTTTCTTTCATTTAAGTTTAGATAATAATGAAAGAAATGAAAACTATTTATTATTAACTATTTATAATTCATGTAATAAAACAGTTATTTATTTGCTGGGAAATATGCTGTTGATATTGACCGCAAAAATCGTTATTGACCTCGGCTATCGCAGCATATTTCGCAGCTAATAAGTAAATAATTGTACATCATAATGCAAATATACATGTTGCGTAAAATCTACTCTATTCTCACACATTTACTTGACTGTAATATATGTACATTTTATATATATTATATATATGCTCAATGATGAATAAAAATAAATAAATAAATAAAATAAAATAAAAATAAAATAATAAATAAAATGAAATAAAATGAAATAAAACAAAAAATAAAATAAAATAACAATAATAAATAAATAAAATAAAATAAGATAATAGAATATAATAGAATAGAATAAAAAAATAAAATTAAAATAACAATAAATGTGTGTGTGTGCGCGCGCGCGTGAGTGTGTGTGTGTGTGTGGGCGCGCGCGCGTGAGTGTGTGTGTGTGTGTGGGCGCGCGCGCGCGTGTGTGTGTGAGTGTGTGTACATATGTCTTTTGTATAACTACTTATTCCATTAAAGCACAATATGACATCCCCCATTTTAATAATATTTACATTATTCCCCAATATATGTACAGTCACAATGCCTTGAATACCCCCAAATCGGAAGAAAACACAATCTTCAAAAGACCACATTTTGACTTATACACCAGTGAACAGATGTTTTTGTCTAATCATGTTTATTGTGACAAAGTTTTGCGATATCGTACAAAATGCAAATTGTAAGCAAGTCGCTTAAGGTATAAATACTTCAATAGTTCTATCCAGACATCTGTCTATTTGTGGTTTTCGCCGTCAATAAAACCACTTCTTTATAATGACAATATTTGTACCGCCTTTCCTCATCGTCGATTTCTTATCTCAGATTTCATAGGTCATCCGCGCGGAATGCAGAAAAGTTTGATTTTCTGAAACCTAGACACTTAGCCAAGACTACCGTCGTGCAGTATCTGTGGCAGGCGCGTAGGAAGGTTTGTAAGATTGGGGCTGCGAGGGAGAGGGCGTCGGAAGGTGTTGAGCAACAATCGTGCGGCAAATACTTCGTACTTCGCCAAAAAACTACTAATTTCTATAAATGCCAGCTACCTTTTATAATTGCAAGCTAGACATTATTGTTGCAGGCTACAATGCCAAAAAACAGAATACTCAGTTCTTTACAATCGTACCTACTCGGCGATCTCCGGCAAGCTTCGGATATATCACCTCGTATGTAATTGTAGGAATACACCAGTTGGTGATTTGCCCCGGCGAATAACTTCTCATTGCATTATGTAAACAAAGATGGGTGACTTTTCAAAGTGCATGCAGTACGCTTTAGATATTATGGAGATTCAACACTCCTTGAAAGAAGAGCAGATTGCTTCGTTGAAGAATATTTTTAACTTAGTTGATACTCTATATATATTACCAACAGTTTTTGGTAAAAGTGTAATATACCAGTTATTACCCTGCATGCACTCGGATCACGCTTCGGTGATGTCTATATCCGAAGCTTGCCGGAGATCGCCGAGTAGGTACGATTGCCATTTTGGATGTAGTTCGTCAACATGGCGGCGACAGCATTATTTCCGAGGTGATTATGTAGAGGACGGAAATGCCCGAGGAGTTCCGAGTGAGTTCCTTACTCTGTAAAGGTCTCACAGAACAGTTATGATTTCCTGTTTTTGCCTGCGACACTATCGTCCCCATAAAACTGCATTCTAGAGCGACGTTAATAAGGGTCACCATCAGGGACCGCGACCCAGAAAAAAAACCCCGGAAAATATAACAAAAAGATGTAAGATTGAGAATTTGAGTTATAAGTGGATGGTAATTTGAATACGTTTAGATAGTTCAAAATTTCACAGAAACATGCAGTACACAATGATACTGAAATGTAATCATATGACAGGTTTGATATTTTCTTGGTGAAAGTTAAGAAAAAATAATGGTGAAAAGTAGTTGTATCCAAATCGAGGCTGAGGTTTTTGTTTTTTGTTGTTGCTATTTTTTGGTGTTTTTGTTTGTGTGTTTTTTGTTTGTTTTTTGTTTGCTTTGAGGACGGAGCTGTTCGTACATTTAAAAATAAAATCGTCATGAATATTTATATCGTCTCGAAAACGAGGCTAAGGAATATTCACTGAGAATCGTTCATGTCGGTTCAAACATTGATGATCTTACCTTTTTAGCAAATACATTTCTCTCTGCTGATTGCTTGAGCATTCAAAACGACAATGTCATTTTTTTTTATCTTTTGCGGAAATATTTATGCCGCAAGTCTTGCAGTCCCGTGATCCCTGCTCCTACGCGCCTACGCCATGCTATCTGAACTGAGGGCCGGGGACATGAACAAACATTGAGATGTTTCCTATCTTTAGTCGTCATTTGAAGTCAGTGTCCAGTGCAGGATATGAATTGGTATTGTTGAACAGTGTAAACATTTAACTGCCATCTTACTGAATAAGAGACGGAAACAAAGTCGTTCCAGAAACATAATGAGCGAATAGTCTCATTGTTTATATTATTTCAAGAAGGCGTTATCATTCTGGGTGCTTCTTTCTTAACTTTCCTTGTAAATTATTGCAAATCTTCAATTTCTGCTTCGTAGCAAGAATATTTTGGATTGTAGAAAATATTTTTTTTTTTGCAATTCGTTTTGAAATCTGCACATTTCAATTTTCTGTTCTTGTTTTTCCCCAGAATCCTTATATCAAAACCTTGGCAAAGTTCTGACGTGTTAAATTTTTTGTCTAAGATTACTTTGACATTTTTTACAGAAAGACATTCACGGTGACAACAGAAGGCAACATTCCAACCGGAATTATGGACTGCTATACATGTGTACATTATAACCGTTTTAACAAGTGAACTTAAAGGCAAAAATAACGCGTTTGTGACGGTAATGACCCACCAAGAGTCAAGGCAGAGACAAATCGGACAACGGTGCGCTAATTGGTGAAAAAAACAACAGCGGAATAAATAAACAAACAACAAACAGTTGACAACATACAAAATGAACATGTGTGATTTAGTCCGGGTATTAGTTATTGTCTCTTTTGTTGCCAGTGGCATTAATGGAGATTACTCGGGTACGTACATCTGCTTTGTTGTCGTTCTATAGAGATTGTTGTTTTGTTTTATGTTTAACATGTAATTAAAACTGGCGGTAGGTCGTTTTATTTAACATTACATCACTCCCACATACGCACACACACCATCAGGATGGAACCCTCTCTACACATTTCCTTTTCATTTGAAGTAATGTTTTGACTACTGAATTTATTTCTGAGTACACACACATGATTCAAACCGAACGAAAGATGCCAAATAGTTGTTATAAAAGTACGAATTCAACTTTTGCAAGCTATACAAAATGAGCTGAACGTAATAACGTTTGATTCCGTTTAAACCATACTTTCTTTATTTATGTAATTTTGGATTATTAAAATTGACATAAATATTTAAATAATTACATAAGATGCTAGTGTTATAATCAAAGAGTTTCCTTCAAACAGTTCCATCTAAGCCAAATGTAACTTATATCCGATCATAAATCTAGCGCACCGTTTCATTTCCTTAGTTACAGTTGCTAGGTGCGCACAATCTATCTCTTCATTTGAGACAAAACATTGGACACAGTATGTTAAGTTTTGTTTTCTATTTATATAGAAAGTATTATACCCACTACAGTAAATTCCCTATATTAAGACCACATTCCGTTCTGATTCAAAGTGGTCTTAATAGTGAGTTGGTCTTAATAGTGAGTTGGTCTTAATAGTGAGTTGGTCTTAATAGAGAGTTGGTCTTAATAGTGAGTTGATCTTAATAGTGAGTTGGTCTTAATAGTGAGTTGGTCTTAATAGTGAGTTGGTCTTAAAAGTGAGTTGGTCTTAAAAGTGAGTTGGTCTTAATAATGAGTTGGTCTTAATAGTGAGTTGGTCTTAATAGTGTGTTTTGGTGAGCGCGCGAAACCGTCATTGTTTATGTATCAAAGTGTCTCAATCTGGTCTTACAGACCCTTTTTCTTTCTTTAGTAGGAGCCGTTTACGGGCATCTACCCCTCAGAAAATGTCTTTAATATCATGCGGTTTTCCCCAAAAAGTATCTTTACATCAGGCATTTTCGTTCCCTTTTAAGGAAGAGATCTAGCTATTTTCCCTAAAATTATAAGGTATGGGCCCCTTACTCTGGCTGTGAAAAATGCTATGTCTCAACAGCGGCGTAGTCGCATTAGTGGAGTGATCGCTAGGTGGCACTTTACTGTATCCATTTTGTCAACCCTAACTAATTATATATTCACTGACCAAAACCCTGAACCAAAACCATTGTGCCAACGTGCAGAACTTTAGATATCTTCATTATCAGAGTCATGTGTACCTGTCAGTTGTGATAAGTCTTGTCCTTTTTATACACGTGTTCACTTTCAACGGGAGTAAATGAATTGCCGTTTTTTGATTGGTTAAAATCAGCTTGATTGGAACGGTCTCACAGGTAATGGTAATCGAAACAAGACCCTAAAAATACGCATCAGGGGTATTTTCTACCTCGAAAGAAACATTGTTTACAGATTTACAATATCAATCACAAATTTTAAATTTTCCGTTTGAATGCCAACATGTATCATTATGGGCATGATTAGAGAGGACAACGTTGATATTTGTAAACTGTTCCATAAAAGAAGCCATGAAGCCGTAGGACCGCCGGCAGCCATATTATTGTACCTTATCCTTATAATATGTAAATGGTTTGTGTTTGAAACGATTACAGAACTGCATGTCAATCCTGTGCTCCACTGACTTTTGAAAGTTTTTCATCCGGCCCCAGTCAGTTCATTTAGACCAAAGCTGTCGCCGATCGCGTGTCCCGAATTTGCACCCACTGATAGCGCCGATCGCTTTTGTTTCTGACAGTCTTTTGTGCCGAAGTCACAACCAGTGAGTGCGCCGATCGCGTTTGCTTCCGTCAGTCTTTTGTGCCAAAGTCGCAATCAGTGTGTTCGCCGATCGCTTTTGTTTCTGACAGTCTTTTGTGCCGAAGTCGCACCCAGTGAGTGCGCCGATCGCTTTTATTTCCGTCAGACTTTCGTGCCAAAGTCACAACCAGTGAGTGCGCCGATCTCTTTTGCTTCCGTCAGTCTTTGTGCCAAAGTCGCAATCAGTGTGTTCGCCGATCGCTTTTGTTTCTGACAGTCTTTTGTGCCGAAGTCGCGCCCAGTGAGTGCGCCGATCGCTTTTGTTTCTGACAGTCTTTTGTGTCAAAGTCGCGCCCAGTGAGTGCGCCGATCGCGTTTGTTTCTGACAGTCTTTTGTATCAAAGTCGCGCTCAGTGACTGCGCCGATCGCTTTTGTTTCTGACAGTCTTTTGTATCAAAGTCGCGCCCAGTGAGTGCGCCGATCGCGTTTGTTTCTAACAGTCTTTTGTGCCAAAGTCGCGCCCAGTGATTTCGCCGATCGCGTTTGTTTCTGACAGTCTTTTGAGCCAAAGTCGCGCCCAGTGATTTCGCCGATCGCGTTTGTTTCTGACAGTCTTTTGAGCCAAAGTCGCGCCCATTGAGTGCGCCGATCGCGTTTGTTTCTGACAGTCTTTTGTGTCAAAATCGCGCCCAGTGAGTGCGCCGATCGCGTTTGTTTCTGACAGTCTTTTGAGCCAAAGTCGCACCCAGTGCGTGCGCCGATCCCTTTTGTTTCTGACAGTCTTTTGAGCCAAAGTCGCGCCCAGTGAGTGCGCTGATCGCTTTTGTTTCTGACAGTCTTTTGAGCCAAAGTCGCACCCAGTGAGTGCGCCGATCCCTTTTGTTTCTGACAGTCTTTTGAGCCAAAGTCGCGCCCAGTGAGTGCGCCGATCGCGTTTGTTTCTGACAGTCTTTTGAGCCAACGTCGCACCCAGTGAGTGCGCCGATCCCTTTTGTTTCTGACAGTCTTTTGAGCCAAAGTCGCGCCCAGTGAGTGCGCTGATCATGTTTGTTTTTGACAGTCTTTTGAGCCAAAGTCGCACCCAGTGAGTGCGCCGATCCCTTTTGTTTCTGACAGTCTTTTGAGCCAAAGTCGCGCCCAGTGAGTGCGCCGATCCCTTTTGTTTCTGACAGTATTTTGAGCCAAAGTCGCGCCCAGTGAGTGCGCCGATCGCGTTTGTTTCTGACAGTCTTTTGAGCCAAAGTCGCGCCCAGTGAGAGCGCCGATCGCGTTTGTTTCTGACAGTCTTTTGTGCCGAAGTCGCGCCCAGTGAGTGCGCCGATCGCGTTTGTTTCTGACAGTCTTTTGTGTCAAAGTCGCGCCCAGTGAGAGCGCCGATCGCGTTTGTTTCTGACAGTCTTTTGTGCCGAAGTCGCGCCCAGTGAGTGCACCGATCGCTTTTGTTTCTGA
The DNA here is from genome assembly GCA_007844125.1 of Sinonovacula constricta. NCBI lineage: Eukaryota > Metazoa > Mollusca > Bivalvia > Cardiida > Solecurtidae > Sinonovacula > Sinonovacula constricta. The sequence continues at coordinate 50,394,009 of CM017570.1, forward strand.
CAGTCTTTTGTGTCAAAGTCGCACCCAGTGAATGCGCCGATCGCGTTTGTTTCTGTCAGTCTTTTGAGCCAAAGTCGCGCCCATTGAGTGCGCCGATCGCGTTTGTTTCTGACAGTCTTTTGTGCCAAAGTCGCGCCCAGTGAGTGCGCCGATCGCGATTGTTTCTGACAGTCTTTTGAGCCAAAGTCGCGCCCAGTGAGTGCGCCGATCGCGTTTGTTTCTGACAGTCTTTTGAGCCAAAGTCGCGCCCAGTGAGTGCACCGATCGCTTTTGTTCCTGACAGTCTTTTGAGCCAAAGTCGCACCCAGTGATTTCGCCGATCGCGTTTGTTTCTGACAGTCTTTTGAGCCAAAGTCGCGCCCAGTGAGTGCGCCGATCGCGTTTGTTTCTGACAGTCTTTTGTATCAAAGTCGCGCCCAGTGACTGCGCCGATCGCTTTTGTGTCTGACAGTCTTTTGAGCCAAAGTCGCGCCCAGTGAGTGCGCCGATCGCGTTTGTTTCTGACAGTCTTTTGTATCAAAGTCGCGCCCAGTGAGTGCGCCGATCGCGTTTGTTTCTGACAGTCTTTTGTATCAAAGTCGCGCCCAGTGACTGCGCCGATCGCTTTTGTTTCTGACAGTCTTTTGAGCCAAAGTCGCGCCCAGTGAGTGCGCCGATCGCGTTTGTTTCTGACAGTCTTTTGTATCAAAGTCGCGCCCAGTGATTTCGCCGATCGCTTTTCTTTCTGACAGTCTTCTGTGCCGAAGTCGCACCCAGTGACTGCGCCGATCGCGTTTGTTTCTGACAGTCTTTTGAGCCAAAGTCGCGCCCAGTGAGTGCGCCGATCGCGTTTGTTTCTGACAGTCTTTTGAGCCAAAGTCGCGCTCAGTGATTTCGCCGATCGCGTTTGTTTCTGACAGTCTTTTGAGCCAAAGTCGCGCCCAGTGAGTGCGCCGATCGCGTTTGTTTCTGACAGTCTTTTGTGCCAAAGTCGCACCCAGTGAGTGCGCCGATCGCGTTTGTTTCTGACAGTCTTTTGTATCAAAGTCGCGCCCAGTGACTGCGCCGATCGCTTTTGTGTCTGACAGTCTTTTGAGCCAAGGTCGCGCCCAGTGAGTGCGCCGATCGCGTTTGTTTCTGACAGTCTTTTGTATCAAAGTCGCGCCCAGTGAGTGCGCCGATCGCGTTTGTTTCTGACAGTCTTTTGTATCAAAGTCGCGCCCAGTGACTGCGCCGATCGCTTTTGTTTCTGACAGTCTTTTGAGCCAAAATCGCGCCCAGTGAGTGCGCCGATCGCGTTTGTTTCTGACAGTCTTTTGTATCAAAGTCGCGCCATGTGATTTCGCCGATCGCTTTTCTTTCTGACAGTCTTCTGTGCCGAAGTCGCACCCAGTGACTGCGCCGATCGCGTTTGTTTCTGACAGTCTTTTGAGCCAAAGTCGCACCCAGTGAGTGCGCCGATCGCGTTTGTTTCTGACAGTCTTTTGAGCCAAAGTCGCACCCAGTGATTTCGCCGATCGCGTTTGTTTCTGACAGTCTTTTGAGCCAAAGTCGCGCCCAGTGAGTGCGCCGATCGCGTTTGTTTCTGACAGTCTTTTGTGCCAAAGTCGCACCCAGTGAGTGCGCCGATCGCGTTTGTTTCTGACAGTCTTTTGTATCAAAGTCGCGCCCAGTGACTGCGCCGATCGCTTTTGTTTCTGACAGTCTTTTGTATCAAAGTCGCGCCCAGTGAGTGCGCCGATCGCGTTTGTTTCTAACAGTCTTTTGTGCCAAAGTCGCGCCCAGTGATTTCGCCGATCGCGTTTGTTTCTGACAGTCTTTTGAGCCAAAGTCGCGCCCAGTGATTTCGCCGATCGCGTTTGTTTCTGACAGTCTTTTGAGCCAAAGTCGCGCCCATTGAGTGCGCCGATCGCGTTTGTTTCTGACAGTCTTTTGAGCCAAAGTCGCGCCCAGTGAGTGCGCCGATCGCGTTTGTTTCTGACAGTCTTTTGAGCCAAAGTCGCGCCCATTGAGTGCGCCGATCGCGTTTGTTTCTGACAGTCTTTTGAGCCAAAGTCGCGCCCAGTGAGTGCGCCGATCGCGTTTGTTTCTGACAGTCTTTTGAGCCAAAGTCGCGCTCAGTGATTTCGCCGATCGCGTTTGTTTCTGACAGTCTTTTGAGCCAAAGTCGCGCCCAGTGAGTGCGCCGATCGCGTTTGTTTCTGACAGTCTTTTGTGTCAAAGTCGCGCCCAGTGAGTGCACCGATCGCTCTTGTTTCTGACAGTCTTTTGTGTCAAAGTCGCACCCAGTGAGTGCGCCGATCGCGTTTGTTTCTGACAGTCTTTTGTGCCGAAGTCGCGCCCAGTGAGTGCGCCGATCGCGTTTGTTTCTGACAGTCTTTTGTGTCAAAGTCGCACCCAGTGAGTGCGCCGATCGCGTTTGTTTCTGACAGTCTTTTGTGTCGAAGGCGAACCCACTGAGTGCGCCGATCGCTTTTGTTTCTGACAGTCTTTGAGCCAAAGTCGCGCCCAGTGAGTTCGCCGATCGCTTTTGTTTCTGACAGTCTTTTGTGTCGAAGTCGCACCCAGTGATTTCGCCGATCGCTTTTGTTTCTGACAGTCTTTTGTGTCAAAGTCGCGCCCAGTGAGTGCGCCGATCGCGTTTGTTTCTGACGGTCTTTTGAGCCAAAGTCGCACCCAGTGAGTGCGCCGATCGCGTTTGTTTCTGACAGTCTTTTTGTGTCGAAGTCGCAACCATTGAGTGCGCTGATCGCTTTTGTTTCTGACAGTCTTTTGTGCCGAAGTCGCGCCCAGTGAGTGCGCCGATCGCGTTTGTTTCTGACAGTCTTTTGAGCCAAAGTCGCGCCCAGTGAGTGCGCCGATCGCTTTTGTTTCTGACGGTCTTCTGTGCCAAAGTCGCACCCAGTGAATGCGCCGATCACTTGTTTCTGACAGTCTTTTGTGCCAAAGTCGCACCCAGTGAGTGCGCCGATCACTTTTGTTTCTGACAGTCTTTTGTGCCAAAGTCGCACCCAGTGAGTGCGCCGATCGCGTTTGTTTCTGACAGTCTTTTGAGCCAAAGTCGCGCCCAGTGAGTGCGCCGATCGCGTTTGTTTCTGACAGTCTTTTGTGCCAAAGTCGCACCCAGTGAATGCGCCGATCACTTGTTTCTGACAGTCTTTTGTGTCAAAGTCGCACCCAGTGAATGCGCCGATCACTTTTGTTTCTGACAGTCTTTTGTGCCAAAGTCGCACCCAGTGAATGCGCCGATCACTTGTTTCTGAAAGTCTTTTGTGTCAAAGTCGCACCCAGTGAATGCGCCGATCACTTTTGTTTCTGACAGTCTTTTGAGCCAAAGTCGCGCCCAGTGAGTGCGCCGATCACTTTTGTTTCTGACAGTCTTTTGTGTCAAAGTCGCACCCAGTGAGTGCGCCGATCACTTTTGTTTCTGACAGTCTATTGTGCCAAAGTCGCACCCAGTGAATGCGCCGATCGCTTTTGTTTCTGACAGTCTTTTGTGCCAAAGTCGCACCCAGTGAGTGCGCCGATCACTTTTGTTTCTGACAGTCTATTGTGCCAAAGTCGCACCCAGTGAGTGCGCCGATCGCTTTTGTTTCTGACAGTCTTTTGAGCCAAAGTCGCGCCCATTGAGTGCGCCGATCGCGTTTGTTTCTGACAGTCTTTTGAGCCAAAGTCGCGCCCAGTGAGTGCGCCGATCGCGTTTGTTTCTGACAGTCTTTTGAGCCAAAGTCGCGCCCATTGAGTGCGCCGATCGCGTTTGTTTCTGACAGTCTTTTGAGCCAAAGTCGCGCCCAGTGAGTGCGCCGATCGCTTTGTTTCTGACAGTCTTTTGAGCCAAAGTCGCGCTCAGTGATTTCGCCGATCGCGTTTGTTTCTGACAGTCTTTTGAGCCAAAGTCGCGCCCAGTGTGTGCGCCGATCGCGTTTGTTTCTGACAGTCTTTTGTGTCAAAGTCGCGCCCAGTGAGTGCACCGATCGCTCTTGTTTCTGACAGTCTTTTGTGTCAAAGTCGCACCCAGTGAGTGCGCCGATCGCCTTTGTTTCTGACAGTCTTTTGTGCCGAAGTCGCGCCCAGTGAGTGCGCCGATCGCGTTTGTTTCTGACAGTCTTTTGTGTCAAAGTAGCACCCAGTGAGTGCGCCGATCGCGTTTGTTTCTGACAGTCTTTTGTGTCGAAGGCGAACCCACTGAGTGCGCCGATCGCTTTTGTTTCTGACAGTCTTTGAGCCAAAGTCGCGCCCAGTGAGTTCGCCGATCGCTTTTGTTTCTGACAGTCTTTTGTGTCGAAGTCGCACCCAGTGATTTCGCCGATCGCTTTTGTTTCTGACAGTCTTTTGTGTCAAAGTCGCGCCCAGTGAGTGCGCCGATCGCGTTTGTTTCTGACGGTCTTTTGAGCCAAAGTCGCACCCAGTGAGTGCGCCGATCGCGTTTGTTTCTGACAGTCTTTTGTGTCGAAGTCGCAACCATTGAGTGCGCTGATCGCTTTTGTTTCTGACAGTCTTTTGTGCCGAAGTCGCGCCCAGTGAGTGCGCCGATCGCGTTTGTTTCTGACAGTCTTTTGAGCCAAAGTCGCGCCCAGTGAGTGCGCCGATCGCTTTTGTTTATGACGGTCTTCTGTGCCAAAGTCGCACCCAGTGAATGCGCCGATCACTTGTTTCTGACAGTCTTTTGTGCCAAAGTCGCACCCAGTGAGTGCGCCGATCACTTTTGTTTCTGACAGTCTTTTGTGCCAAAGTCGCACCCAGTGAGTGCGCCGATCGCGTTTGTTTCTGACAGTCTTTTGAGCCAAAGTCGCGCCCAGTGAGTGCGCCGATCGCGTTTGTTTCTGACAGTCTTTTGTGCCAAAGTCGCACCCAGTGAATGCGCCGATCACTTGTTTCTGACAGTCTTTTGTGTCAAAGTCGCACCCAGTGAATGCGCCGATCACTTTTGTTTCTGACAGTCTTTTGTGCCAAAGTCGCACCCAGTGAATGCGCCGATCACTTGTTTCTGAAAGTCTTTTGTGTCAAAGTCGCACCCAGTGAATGCGCCGATCACTTTTGTTTCTGACAGTCTTTTGAGCCAAAGTCGCGCCCAGTGAGTGCGCCGATCACTTTTGTTTCTGACAGTCTTTTGTGTCAAAGTCGCACCCAGTGAGTGCGCCGATCACTTTTGTTTCTGACAGTCTATTGTGCCAAAGTCGCACCCAGTGAATGCGCCGATCGCTTTTGTTTCTGACAGTCTTTTGTGCCAAAGTCGCACCCAGTGAGTGCGCCGATCACTTTTGTTTCTGACAGTCTATTGTGCCAAAGTCGCACCCAGTGAGTGCGCCGATCGCTTTTGTTTCTGACAGTCTTTTGTGCCAAAGTCGCACCCAGTGAGTGCGCCGATCGCTTTTGTTTCTGACAGTCTTTTGAGCCAAAGTCGCACCAAGTTTGTGCGCCGATCGCTATTGTTTCTGACAGTCTTTTGTGCCAAAGTCGCACCCAGTGAGTGCGCCGATCGCTTTTGTTTCTGACAGTCTTTTGAGCCAAAGTCGCACCCAGTGAGTGCGCCGATCGCGTTTGTTTCTGACAGTCTGTTGTGCCAAAGTCGCACCCAGTGAGTGCGCTGATCGCTTTTGTTTCTGACAGTCTTTTGTGCCGAAGTCACGCCCAGTGAGTGCGCCGATCGCTTTTGTTTCTGTCAGTCTTTTGTGCCGAAGTCGCACCCAGTGAGTGCGCCGATCGCTTTTGTTTCTGACAGTCTTTTGTGTCAAAGTCGCGCCCAGTGAATGCGCCGATTGCTTTTGTTTCTAACAGTCTTTTGAGCCGAAGTCGCACCCACTGAGTGCGCCGATCACTTTTGTTTCCGTCAGTCTTTGTGCCGAAGTCGCACCCAGTGAGTGCGCCGATCGCTTTTGTTTCTGACAGTCTTTTGTGCCGAAGTCGCACCCAGTGAGTGCGCTGATCGCTTTTATTTCCGTCAGTCTTTGTGCCGAAGTCGCACCCAGTGAGTGCGCCGATCGCGTTTGTTTCCGTCAGTCTTTTGTGCCGAAGTCGCACCCAGTGAGTGCGCTGATCGCTTTTGTTTCTGTCAGTCTTTTGTGCAAAAGTCGCACCCAGTGAGTGCGCTGATCGCTTTTGTTTCTGTCAGTCTTTTGTGCAAAAGTCGCACCCAGCGAGTGCGCCGATCGCTTTTGTTTCTGTCAGTCTTTTGTGCAAAAGTCGCACCCAGTGAGTGCGCTGATCGCTTTTGTTTCCGTCAGACTTTGTGCCGAAGTCGCACCCAGTGAGTGCGCCGATCGCGTTTGTTTCCGTCAGTCTTTTGTGCCGAAGTCGCACCCAGTGAGTGCGCTGATCGCTTTTGTTTCTGACAGTCTTTTGAGCCAAAGTCGCACCCAGTGAGTGCGCCGATCGCGTTTGTTTCTGACAGTCTTTTGAGCCAAAGTCGCACCCAGTGAGTGCGCTGATCGCTTTTGTTTCTGACAGTCTGTTGTGCCAAAGTCGCACCCATTGAGTGCGCCGATCGCTTTTGTTTCTGACAGTCTTTTGTGTCAAAGTCGCGCCCAGTGAATGCGCCGATTGCTTTTGTTTCTGACAGTCTTTTGAGCCGAAGTCGCACCCAGTGAGTGCGCCGATCACTTTTGTTTCCGTCAGTCTTTGTGCCGAAGTCGCACCCAGTGAGTGCGCCGATCGCTTTTGTTTCTGACAGTCTTTTGTGCCGAAGTCGCACCCAGTGAGTGCGCTGATCGCTTTTATTTCCGTCAGTCTTTGTGCCGAAGTCGCACCCAGTGAGTGCGCCGATCGCGTTTGTTTCCGTCAGTCTTTTGTGCCGAAGTCGCACCCAGTGAGTGCGCTGATCGCTTTTGTTTTTGTCAGTCTTTTGTGCAAAAGTCGCACCCAGTGAGTGCGCCGATCGCGTTTGTTTCCGTCAGTCCTTTGTGTCGAAGTCGCACCCAGTGAGTGCGCTGATCGCTTTTGTTTCTGTCAGTCTTTGTGCCGAAGTCGCACCCAGTGAGTGCGCCGATCGCTTTTGTTTCTGACAGTCTTTTGTGTCAAAGTCGCACCCAGTGAGTGCGCCGATCACTTTTGTTTTTGACAGTCTATTGTGCCAAAGTCGCACCCAGTGAGTGCGCCGATCGCTTTTGTTTCTGACTGTCTTTTGTGCCAAAGTCGCACCCAGTGAGTGCGCCGATCGCTTTTGTTTCTGACAGTCTTTTGTGTCAAAGTCGCGCCCAGTGAATGCGCCGATTGCTTTTGTTTCTGACAGTCTTTTGAGCCGAAGTCGCACCCAGTGAGTGCGCCGATCACTTTTGTTTCCGTCAGTCTTTGTGCCGAAGTCGCACCCAGTGAGTGCGCCGATCGCTTTTGTTTCTGACAGTCTTTTGTGCCGAAGTCGCACCCAGTGAGTGCGCTGATCGCTTTTATTTCCGTCAGTCTTTGTGCCGAAGTCGCACCCAGTGAGTGCGCTGATCGCTTTTGTTTCTGTCAGTCTTTTGTGCAAATGTCGCACCCAGTGAGTGCGCTGATCGCTTTTATTTCTGTCAGTCTTTTGTGCAAAAGTCGCACCCAGTGAGTGCGCCGATCGCTTTTGTTTCTGTCAGTCTTTTGTGCAAAAGTCGCACCCAGTGAGTGCGCTGATCGCTTTTATTTCCGTCAGACTTTGTGCCGAAGTCGCACCCAGTGAGTGCGCCGATCGCGTTTGTTTCCGTCAGTCTTTTGTGCCGAAGTCGCACCCAGTGAGTGCGCTGATCGCTTTTGTTTCTGACAGTCTTTTGAGCCAAAGTCGCACCCAGTGAGTGCGCCGATCGCGTTTGTTTCTGACAGTCTTTTGAGCCAAAGTCGCACCCAGTGAGTGCGCTGATCGCTTTTGTTTCTGACAGTCTGTTGTGCCAAAGTCGCACCCATTGAGTGCGCCGATCGCTTTTGTTTCTGACAGTCTTTTGTGTCAAAGTCGCGCACAGTGAATGCGCCGATTGCTTTTGTTTCTGACAGTCTTTTGAGCCGAAGTCGCACCCAGTGAGTGCGCCGATCACTTTTGTTTCCGTCAGTCTTTTGTGCCGAAGTCGCACCCAGTGAGTGCGCCGATCGCTTTTGTTTCTGACAGTCTTTTGTGCCGAAGTCGCACCCAGTGAGTGCGCTGATCGCTTTTATTTCCGTCAGTCTTTGTGCCGAAGTCGCACCCAGTGAGTGCGCCGATCGCGTTTGTTTCCGTCAGTCTTTTGTGCCGAAGTCGCACCCAGTGAGTGCGCTGATCGCTTTTGTTTTTGTCAGTCTTTTGTGCAAAAGTCGCACCCAGTGAGTGCGCCGATCGCGTTTGTTTCCGTCAGTCCTTTGTGTCGAAGTCGCACCCAGTGAGTGCGCTGATCGCTTTTGTTTCTGTCAGTCTTTGTGCCGAAGTCGCACCCAGTGAGTGCGCCGATCGCGTTTGTTTCCGTCAGTCTTTTGTGTCAAAGTCGCACCCAGTGAGTGCGCTGATCGCTTTTGTTTCTGTCAGTCTTTGTGCCGAAGTCGCACCCAGTGAGTGCGCCGATCGCGTTTGTTTCCGTCAGTCTTTTGTGTCGAAGTCGCACCCAGTGAGTGCGCTGATCGCTTTTGTTTCTGTCAGTCTTTGTGCCGAAGTCGCACCCAGTGAGTGCGCCGATCGCGTTTGTTTCCGTCAGTCTTTTGTGTCGAAGTCGCACCCAGTGAGTGCGCTGATCGCTTTTGTTTCTGTCAGTCTTTTGTGTCAAAGTCGCACCCAGTGAGTGCGCTGATCGCTTTTGTTTCCGTCAGTCTTTTGTGTCAAAGTCGCACCCAGTGAGTGCGCTGATCGCTTTTGTTTCTGTCAGTCTTTGTGCCGAAGTCGCACCCAGTGAGTGCGCCGATCGCGTTTGTTTCCGTCAGTCTTTTGTGTCGAAGGCGCACCCAGTGAGTGCGCTGATCGCTTTTGTTTCTGTCAGTCTTTGTGCCGAAGTCGCACCCAGTGAGTGCGCCGATCGCTTTGTTTCTGTCAGTCTTTTGTGTCAAAGTTGCACCCAGTGATGGCGCCGATCGCTTTTGTTTACGTCAGTCTGTTGTGCCTAAGTCGCACCCAGTGAGTGCGCTGATCACTTTTGTTTCCGTCAGTCTTTATGCCAAAGTCGCGCCCAGTGAATGCGCCGATCGCTGTTGTTTCCGTCAGTCTTTTGTGCCGAAGTCGCACCCAGTGAGTGCGCTGATCACTTTTGTTTCCGTCAGTCTTTGTGCCGAAGTCGCACCCAGTGAGTGCGCTCATCGCTTTTGTTTCTGTCAGTCTTTTGTGCCAAAGTCGCACCCAGTGAGTGCGCTGATCACTTTTGTTTCCGTCAGTCTTTGTGCCGAAGTCGCACCCAGTGAGTGCGCTCATCGCTTTTGTTTCTGTCAGTCTTTTGTGCCAAAGTCGCACCCAGTGAGTGCGCCGATTGCTTTTGTTTCTGACAGTCTTTTGTGCCAAAGTCGCGCCCAGTGAGTGCGCCGATCGCTTTTGTTTCTGTCAGTCTTTTGTGCCAAAGTCGCGCCCAGTGATGGCGCCGATCGCTTTTGTTTCTGTCAGTCTTTTGTGCCAAAGTCGCGCCCAGTGAGTGCGCCGATCGCTTTTGTTTCTGTCAGTCTTTTGTGCCGACGTCGCGCCCAGTGAGTGCGCCGATCGCTTTTGTTTCTGTCAGTCTTTTGTGCCAAAGTCGCGCCTAGTGAGTGCGCCGATCGCTTTTGTTGCTGTCAGTCTTTTGTGCCAAAGTCGCACCCAGTGAGTGCTCCGATCGCTTTTGTTTCTGTCAGTCTTTTGTGTCAAAGTCGCGCCCAGTGAGTGCGCCGATCGCTTTCGTTTCCGTCAGTCTTTTGTGCCAAAGTCGCGCCCAGTGAGTGCTCCGATCGCTTTTGTTTTTGTCAGTCTTTTGAGCCGAAGTCGCGCTCAGTGAGTGCGCCGATTAATTTTGTTTCGGTCAGTCTTTTTTTGTGTCAGATGCGACTTGTATTGAATTGATATGTACCGATTACATTTTCCCCAAGTGTATGATGTATTTAAAGGAATAATCAAACGTGATAACACGGTATCAGCCATTCATGTTAAGAGCAATGTTTGTCTGTTTGAAGTGTTTCGTAGCCGCAAGGTTTACATCATATCAGTAAAAATTATCCACGCCTTATTGGATCACCCTTTAGATGCTGCGATAAGGTTGACTTCCAAAAATGGTTCAGTTGACTGATGTAACGGCATTCCTTTATCCTGGTTAATTCACTACACCAATTTCTATTTCCTTTAGAAATTCCGCCATCAATTATAAAACAGCGCTGTCATTTATGTTTACATTGAATTATTTCGGATTGTCTAAGCAAACAAGGAAACGAACAGGCAAATCGCTTTGTAACGTCATGTAGTGCTTCAAATGAATGTTTTTAAACTTTCATATTCGGGCGGAAACTTCAGCATGACGACTGAGCAAAATGAGTTTGTAAATGTTACCTTTAGATGGGACCGTAATGATTGCTCCAATGATCAGGTCGCATGTAAAATACATTAGAAAATATGATAAAGTGTTATGAGTACTGCAACATGTATTAAAACTTGAAAAGGTACAGGGTATAGGTATTCAGATGCCAGTTAGTTGTAAAAGTTATAACAAAACTAAGGAGACATAACACAAATTAGAGCAAACTCAACAGTTACCGCCTTTCTACGGCCAGTTGGGCCTGCTGTCTGTAAATGGAGAGATGCAAGAAAATTACCTAACTGAAATTGCAGCTAATTCAATGAGTAAATTCTTGCAAATAACCACTCATTTCAAAACCGGTAATCCGGTAACTCGTCATATTTATTATGGCAGCTACTACATGTACGACAGCAAGGCGGAAACAACATGAAGCTGATACTTGTTTAAGCGTGTTAACGCCATCGTTTATTTCTTGTTAATTATAAAATTTCCTGAACACAGCTAAACTAAAGTGTTGCATCAAATTTTTGTTCGTGTATGACATATTGTTCATCATTACATAGTTAATTAACATAGACAAACATTTTCAGTTAGAGCTTTGTAAATCCTAGTTTGGCATTTTGCCCACTGACAGCTCCATGGCGGTAATTGTTAGGTTTGCTCTATTTTATTATATGTCTCGTCACAGTTTCGTTGTAACGTTTACATTTGACTGACATGTAAATAACTTTGTGGCTTTTCTCATTTTATTATATATTCATATGCTCATAGGATCTTGCCGTATTTTATCATTTTTAATATTTTAAATTGAAATTTACATTTCGACTGAAGTCTTTTAGTATGAACTTAAAAAGATGCGAAAACAAGAACAATAATAAAATAATGTTTTAAATTGTTTAAGAGGTTACTGTATTAAATATATTTTCTCTAAAAAAGCTCGCACTCAAATTTTCGGCAAATTGCCTTTTTCAAGAGTTAAACACAAACAATTGCTCTCTTTACATAGTTGCTGACGTTCAAGGGCGCTGCCATATATTAGCAGACAAAAGCCATTCAGTTGGGTTTTTTTTTTTCAAAAAAAAATGTGGATTGTGTTTAACTCTTTTAAAAAGGCAATTTGTCTAAAGTTTGAGGGTGTTCGTTTTTAGAAATATAATTTAAAGAAATATAGATAAAACAATTAAACTAATCAATCTGGTGTTTATAAAACCTGAATTTAGTTTCCATTTAAAGATATTTTAGGGGTTAGTTTTTCACCTATAATACAATGCCCAAATATTATATCAAACATATTCTGTGTGGATTGCCATTTATAAACATGTCACTTTTTTCACACACATTTCCACCCTTTAACTAGAAAAGAACATATTTTCACTAATATTGACTGGTGACCACCGGTGATGTTTGTTTAACAAAAGTTCACAGGTGTCACACAGATAAGATAAACTCACAAATAAGTCAATCACTGCCGACTGCCTGCCTAGAGCCACTTATTCACAGTCGATAAAATGTGCACTTTAAAGTAAAATTGTTGAAAAAGCAAAACCACGTTAAACCACAATACATACCAGGACAAACCATTTCCCGCGTTCACGAGATAACATGTCAACATGATTTTCTTCTCTCGACATATTAGCAGAACTAAATTAATATCTAACAGTCCACCGATTGATCTATATTGTTTTGAAGAGCAATTTTTGAAGAGCAATTTTTTTCTGTCTCAAGTATTTCGGAGCTTTACTGTTATCGTAAAAGCAATAATGACAATCTTCAGCTTATCTAGCCCTATGAATGCCCCTGTGGGGTCGGTGTCCGGGGTTGGTTTGACGGAATCTAGGACAGTTGCCCCCCCCCCCCGGACGTTTGCCCCCCGGACGTTTGCCCCTCTATTTGTGAAGGGCGGACGTTTGCCCCCCAGCTGAAATTACAAGGCGGACGTTTGCACCCCAGCTGAAATTACAAGGCGGACGTTTGCCCCCCAGCAGAAATTACAAGGCGGACGTTTGCCCCCTCTACTAAAATGTCAAGGCGGAAATTGCCCTCCCTTTCTTCTCAAACTCTGTATCCCGCCTGTAAATGTCTTCCCGCCATATTAGAAACATACACAAACGGTACTACATGGTGCTACAGTACATGAAATGTGTTAGGTGAAACAAAATTTTCTATAATTTTTTTCATAGGACTGGAATTAAGTAAAAGTTACAATCTAGTTTGCCTTCATATCTTTACATCGCATCAGGTTCCGAGACAATTTACCCGTTCTAAAACTCTCGCTGTCGAACCCGCAAGACTTCGGCTTTAACAGGTTGTTTGCTACACATTTCCCGCGATCGCTTGCCACTCATGCGTAGAGTGTCACAAACAGGTTAACTGTCAATCAACTGGTAGGCCTAGACCTATTTAAAACACTTTGATTAATCAAAATTAGTTTGCAAAATTCACGTATTGTAGGCATAATTTCGTCTGAAAAACTATATAGATCCGTTTAATGTTTTTCTTCTGTTTTGTCAAGTATTATATATTTTATGTTTTTAGTAACTTTATAAAATGCACCTCATTTTTATATCTCATAGGGATGACATGTAAAACGAGACAAAATAAATTCAAGTTTTATTACAGGCTTAATTACAACAGTTTCAATAATAAGAATATAACACGTGAAAGTACAACTGACAATCATGTTAATCGCCGTTAATTGGCATTCTCTGTGAAATTAGTAATGCAAAGAAACCGCCGCGTATAACTGAATGCATTACAGCTAATTGTTTATAATTAAGTACAAGGATGTTAATCGCCGTTTTTTACATTCTTTGTAAAATTAATGAAATTGACAGATTGATTTTTTTGAAAGTCCGCCCTTACGTTATGGGGGGGGGGGGGGGGGGGGGCAAAAGTCCGCCCTCAAGTTTTGTTGAGGGGGCAAACGTCCGGCTTTGAAAATCGGCAGGGGGGCAAAAGTCCGGCTCTGAAAAACGACAGGGGGGCAAACGTCCGGCCTGCATTTAAAAGAGGGCAAACGTCCGGGGGGCAAATGTCCGGGGGGGGGGCAAATGTCCGTACACCGGTTTGACGATTGCCTGAGCATATTGCATTCCTTGGTCGGAAATATCCAATATGTTGTTTACAGCTTTGTAATTTTTAGCAATCAATTATGATACGGACCAAGCTGTTGTTGTCGTATCGTAATATTTTGTCCAGCCAATATTTAGATATCATTGATTAAACAATTCAAATGAAAACAATCAATCTTTTGTGCTGACTTTGAATTTTAGAGTGGAAATAATTTTTATCATCTTTCATTTTACCTCGGTAAAATCAATTTACTTTTTTCCGAATTCTTTTTTGTTTGCTTATTTAAGTTACACATATGCATGTATTTATAAACTTGCATTTTGTTTCTATATTAGTTCATTTGATTTGTTTTAAATCCCAATGCAGGTGCTTACTGTCAGTTGTTTCACTTTGACGGGATATCTGTATTTACACGGTTTGTTTGATATAAAAACCTTCAGGAAGTGTGAGGTTGGAGCGCTCCACAAACCAGGTTTAAGCACCCCAGTCGGTCCTTTTGCCGATTGACCGCTCCAAGGCGGTAACTGCTGGCTGTATGTATCGTCTCTGTGTTATTGTCACATTAACATTTATCCTGTTTGTCTTGGTCTAGAGGTTTAGATTTAAATATCGGTGGTTATTTTGATAGGACCTTTTCTTATTTACCTATTAATTTTCATACATGTATGTATTTTCATATCATACCATTTTAACAGTGAGATCCATATAGGTTTTTCCTCAGTAACGTTTATCTTATTCTCATTCTAGCGGTATGTATAAAATATGCACTATTTCAGGATAAATATTGTAAAGCTAACATGAACAGTGACAGTTATAGAATAGACATTGTTCTGATTGTGTTGACAGCATCATCATGACTAAAGTGAAGTCTAAAGTATTTTTATTAAGATAAACTTTAAAATGAGGGAAAAATTAACTTGTAAAATTATATTGGCTAAACATTTTGTGCATTCATATATAAATAAAATGAACTAAAACGGGGATTTGTTCACTGGTTTACAATGCAATGCGTTTGATATGGTGAATATTAAGTTCACTTCAATTTAAATGTATCATGATTTTAATTTACTGTATAAAATGCAGAAAGAGTTGTTGCAGAAGTAAGACTTTTGTGGTGTTTCGACAATAACAATGTAATCGAAATATAAATAATAAGTTAACAATAAAAACTTAAATTCGCATTGTTTATATACCATAAGTCATGTCATGTCGGAAACTCATAATGAGTGAAGGCAATATCTATGTTATCACCGCCTCTCCAAGCCCTTAACAAGAAAGAATGTTGGCTAAGTTGGCATAAGGTTCAATATTCAAAACAAGTTGTTTAAAAATCTGCAGCTGTGACCAAGTCGGTTTATTTTGTCGGATTAAATGTATTGATCTACGACTCTGAGTCCCCCACTCCCCAAGATAACACCATGCTGAGATCACAGCTAGATTGGCCGTAAAGCACTTACTTTGTGTATAACATACAAGGATGCCATAAGGGGGAAAAGGTCATAGAACATTTAGCCATTTGATGCACACTGCACTGCCATTGGTCAGAATGACACGAATCCCCACCTCCTCCCTGATACCTGATATTATCATGAGGCTGTGTCCAGTGGGTTGACCCCGCCACCACCACCACACCCCCCACGATTGCCCTCCCCCGCAAGCCCATGATCCTTCCGATGGGAAGTCTACATTCCAATTTCCGGTACCTGTAATAACTTTGATCTGATGTGGAAGTTTTATCGACCTGTGTTATCAGGACCACGTGCGATGTTTGCTCAACTAATGTTTACAAGCGACAACACCGATAAGAGAAAAACATGAAGTGATAAGGACATTCTCGGTGTGATCATATCAAACCAAAACCATCATTATAATCATCATCATCATCATCATCATCATCATCATCATCATCATCATCATCATCGTCCTCCTCCTCCTCATCATCATCATTATCATCATTATCATCCCCTTCATCATTATCATCATCATCATTATCATCATCTTCATCGTTATCATCATCATCATCATAATCATCATCATCATCATTATCATTATCATTATCATCATCATCATTATCATCATCATCATCATCTCATCATCATCATCATCATCATTATCATCACATCATCATCATCATCATCATCATCATCATCATCATCACAATCATTATCATCATCATCATCATTTTCATTATCATCAATATCATTATCATCATCAGCATCATAATCATCTTCATCATTATCATCATCATCATTATCATAATCTTCATCATCAACATCATCACCATCATCACCATCATCATCATCTTCATCATCTTCATCATCATCATTATCATCATCATCATAATCATCATCAGCATCTTGATCTTTATCATTCTCATCATCATTTTCATCTTCATCATTATCATCATCATCATCACTTTCATCATCATCATCTTCTTCTTCTTCATTTTTATCATCATCATTATCGTCAACTTCATCAACTTCATCATTATCATCATCATCATCGTCATCATCTCCATCATTATCATCATAAGCAGCAGCAGCAACAACAACAACAACAAAAGTTATCGTCATCTTCATCATTATAAGGAGCAGCGCCAGCAGCACCATGACCATATTTACACTGCAGTCACAGTTATTACCATCATCATCAACAATAGCAGCAGCAACATCATCAGTAGTAGTATCAACAGCATTTTAATTAACCATTTCTTATTCCGAATATAAAATATATTCGTTCTATTGTGTTATCTGTTATATTGACCCATCATCATCACCAGCAGCATCAGTAGTATATTGTCTTTAGTTTATCTATAGCCTCCTCTATACCAGGATATACTGACAGTTTATTTAGATCATTAAGTGAAGTCCTGATTTAATAAAAAAATAAACAGCGAAGCAAATCTACAATATTCTACCAATTAGTTAGGTAGTCACATAATAAATACATTGTCTGTTTCTGCTTTTGTATCGTCATTTATATCAAATGAGGTTTCTTTATTGAAGTGCACCACTTGCCTTCTTCTGTAGTTTCTTGTTCATGGCATGTATGTCTCCGGTGCAAATACACGTGTGACACTTGACCAATATCAAAGAGATCACATTTGTCAAACCTAAACACATTGTTTTTTGGATAGATTTGATATCATTTATGGTCTCTGCATTGAATATAAATCCTTCCAACCCCTGATAATTTGGTCATGATACCAGAAATTCCTTTATGTCGAAGCAACGACAACAGAATGGATAAAATGAGTTTAATTCTCAATGGGGTATTTATTTAGGGCATGGTATATTTTGGCAAATGTTTGTCACGGAGTGTAGTTGTTATGGTAAATTTTGTTAATTATTTGCAACACGTTTACGAAAATATGTGTCAAAATCTATTATTTATTTTATTTTATTTCATTTCATTTATCTCATTTTATTTTATTTATTATTTT
Organism: Sinonovacula constricta; assembly: GCA_007844125.1. NCBI lineage: Eukaryota > Metazoa > Mollusca > Bivalvia > Cardiida > Solecurtidae > Sinonovacula > Sinonovacula constricta. The sequence goes on from CM017570.1 coordinate 50,410,890, forward strand.
TTGTATAATTTTAGCATAATTTTTAATTTGAAAATGACATGAATTTAAGCTTCTTTAATCTTTAATAAAAAGAAGCCATCGGACTCAGCACTTAAAGCAATACTGTATAATGTAATGACAAAATACAGGTCTATTGCATGATTTTAAAATCCATGGCATCTCTTCACAAAAGTAAAAAGAACAAAACAACATGTGACCTATTAACATAGTATAACTTAATTAAAATATATATTATGTAACTTTTAACGCAAAGTATTAAAGTAGGTAGAGTTTGTTAATCAATACATAGGAACAAACACAAAAGCAAAACATCTGTTCCACATTCAGTGTATTTCAATGATATTGATTTTCTCATAAACAATTCATGAACATACATAAACAATAAATATGAAAATATGACAACATCATATGAGCATTGCAACAAAAACCAAAATTTGAAAAGGCACATGACAATGGTATTCACATGTAAGGCAAATGTAAAATTAAGAACAAATCTGTGATGAGTCATTTATCAAAAACAGCAAACGCGACAGTTACCGCCTTGGAAGTTTAAATTATGTATGTGTTACATTCACACTTAACATGAATGTTGTTAACTTTAACCATATTTGCTCTTGACCAGTAATATTTGGAATGTACATTTCTTTCTAAAATCTGAATACAAATGATACTTTAATAATGCTAGTCAACTTCAAGCTTATGGCTGTAATGTCATCTACTCTCGCTTTGTGTGTTTGGTTAAGTCTATCACACTGTTTCTCACGGTTTCTATAAATAGGTTGGGTGTAAATGATCAAACTATTGCAGTAAGAGAAATCCTGAATGTCTATATATGAAAACTATTCAGATATACATACATATATTTCAGCCCGTTCCTGGGGAGATCCCCACATCACTACGGTAGACAAGGTGCAATATGACTTCAACGGCCATGGAGAGTACACCTTCCTGAAAACTGGGTATGTAAAGATGCTCGTTTATGCAAGACAGGAAATGCTAATGGATTTACTATGTATCGTCAAAAGTATTTTTCTTATACTGTAAGAATTGCTTGTTACAAGTCAAACATCTTGCTGCATTCTTGTTTTAGTAACAAATTTAGACATTATTTTAGATTTATCTTTTTTTTAATCACTCTTTAGTAAACTGTTATGAAATCTCCGTTAAATAATACACCTTTTACAACATAAAAGTTCTCCACTATCCACCATTTGTTTTTTCGGTTTGCTTTAAAATATTTATCTTTGCACAGGAACACAACGGTGCAAGTCCGAGCAGACTACATGACTCAGGGGAACAATGACAGTACCATCTTTGTTGCTGTGGCCATCAAGGTACGTCACTACGTCACATCCACCAAATAAACACACATGTCTACCATCTTCATATCGCTTACATTATTTTACTATGCAAGAGGCAGAGCATCTGAAAAGTAAGGACAAATGCAACGAACAGAAAAAGAATATTGAATTAATATTTTGAATTATCTTTTAAACAGTATCTTAAGAAACGATCGCTATTAATATAACATCAACAATGATCCTCGCATTTAGTTGTAGTTAATCTGCTTTAATCTTTAAATTGATAAATATCATTGTCATCATTGGATCCTAACAATGGGTAAGCTGTATTGTTTTGAGTTTCATGAACGCTGATTTTTTTTTAATCTAGTATATTTTATGATTTCTCTTTACAGTGTATGCTTTAAATATAAAGAAAATATAGAATTGTCTTTAAGTGTTGCAATGATGTATTTCTGTCCCCACTTTTTAATGAACGCTGTTGTGACGCATAGGACGACATTGGGCAGTTTGAAGCTCAACTCAACCGGACATCTGGTGATGTGACCGTGTACAAAGACGGGGTGGCCGAATGTTCCAGTAACGACAGTCCTCCAAAGGGCGGGCCACCCATGTTTCCGTGTGGTTTATCGTCTACGGCTCCAGGACCGGTTAGGGGCGTTCTTGTAGGCAACAGAACAGTATCGTTCACCTTGAAAGGATTCGGAAGTTACATGAAGACGGTAAAAACATGAACTCATGAATATCATCATCATCATCATCATCATCATCATCATCATCATCATCATCATCATCATCATCATCATAATCATCATCATCATCATCATTACCACCACCACAACTACCACCACCATCATCATCAAATCATTGTCATCGTCATCACCACCATCAGCATTGTCATCAACATCATCATCAACAACATCATCAACACCTTCATCATTTTCATAATCTTTTTTCAATTTCCGAATATAAGGTATTTTCGGTTTATCGTTATATTCATTATTTAGCCCATAGTTTATCTATCGATACCCCTGTACTAGGATGCTCGGACAATTCATGAAATCATTAATTTTAAGCCTGGCTGTGAAAGTGAAGCCAATGTGCTTTTAATTTGGTCTCCAAATAAAAATATCTCATTTTTGTTTGCATCGCCATGAATATCAAATGGATTTTCTTCATTTATTGAACCAAATTGCCTTCATCATCCTCATCAGCAGCAGCATCAGCAGCATTTCTAGCGTCATCAACGTAGCCGTTGTTGTTATCGTTATTTTATTTACTGTTGGCATCGGAAGAAGAAGTCAATTGTGTTCGTAAAAATTAAAAAAGAAATGATGTTTGTGCAAATTGTCAGACATCCACCATAACGAATATTGTTTCTAAGTATATTTTAATTCGCGTGCTTTCTTTTCTGTAAATTCAATATAACATCTTATTTACTTATCATAAAGCGAGGGACGTCCAAGAGACAATAGGGTATGGCTTTCTGAGAATATCGTGACGTTTTGGTGGTCAAGAAGCTGGTTGAGATGGATTTTAAGTTAATATAAAAACCATTCAGCGACTGCGGATGTGGTGCATTTGCATATATTGCTGTGCGCCATTATTGAGAGGTTCCGGCATGTTAGATGAGAATGCTTTTTCATCTGATTTGTGTAAGGTAAATGTTCGGTAACGTCAATGTTCGACGCATTGTGCAAACAAAAAACTGCCGACCGCTCTCTGATCCGAATGCCACGACGTTGTGATTGCAGTACATGTATCTGTTTTCCCCAGATTTCCCCGATTAATTATACTGTCGATTCAGGTGTCACAGATATGAACTTTCACTTTTTAACAATTTTTCATGAATATACAAAATTGTAATCTGTGTTGAACACATTTTCAAGCTTACACTTAACGGCGGGTCAGACATATCCATAACATTAGATGGGATCAAGCACACCATCTCACACAGTAACCGGTTCGGACTGGCTGGAGGTAGCGTTAACGGCAGTATGGTGGCGAGAAATGGGTCCCTATACAAAGCTACAAATCCAAAGGACATGTTCGCCTTTGGTGAATCATGTAAGTGGCCAATACTAGATATTTGACAATTCTAACTCGTTACATTTTCCCTGAATTAAAGCCTCATATTTTCAAGAAATGAAATAGCTTTGATGTATTATATATTGTGCTTTAATAATGTCACGGATTGATATTTCTTATATTTTAAATTAATGCGAATCTTTCTTTTAATGGACGTCATTGCTTTTATTCAGGCTGTCCAGTGTTCCTAGATTTTCCTAGTTTTCCTAGTTTTTCCTAGTTTTTTGGATTGCCCCCTACTTTTTCCTAGTTTTCTTAAAAGTGCCCTAGTATTCCTAGTTTTTCAAAAGAAAGTAAAAAATATTTATAATAATTATATATTCTGACATTAATTTTTCATTAAAGCTTAGGGTCAAAACATAAATCTAATATGCCCAATTGCTTTAAGTATGGTATTATATAAAAATGACAATATTTGTGGTCACTTACTCAAGAAATCTGCATATTTGTTACACTTTGAGGTTGTTTTTTTCATTGTTTTCTGGCAAAGAATATGCTGTTGTCTTAAATCAGTTACATGTAATAAGCATTCTTATTACCATCACATCATTACTCTTTATATCCAGCATGTATGTAGTTGTTCTCAGTTTAAGAGGATATGTACGATTTTTTATCAACTTCTTTGTAAATATATCAATTAAAGATGGTATTTTAACTTCAAACAAAATGAAATAATAACATAAAACTGAAGCGTTGTGTATGTCATTACGTCAAAACCTATACCCTGTTATGTACCAATATAAATTGTTGACTTCTTTTATAATAATGGACATAATCAGTCATACATACTCGTTTAAAAATATTATTTTCTTTTTTCTTGCGTTTTAAGATTATTAAATGTACAATATGCCTATATGTTTGTCCAAAAAGAAAAAACAGCGTATTTTTACAGTAGTGATTTTTAGCTTAAATCCGCTGTGAATACTCTTTTCAAATGTTTTACTTTCGGGAACATACTTAAATATGAAAAAGTTCCAACACGACAATAATGAAGTCAAACTATAAAAGCATGTTAAAGTTTATATTGATGCATTTCCCTTGTAAGAAGTTAGTTAATACTCATCCACTTTTTTTAAGGCGTTTCTTGAATACTTTTATCACTGGGTAGATAATTATATTCTGCCTTGGAATACTTACAAATTAAACTGGAAATTTATATTTTGTTCGACACATAGCTTTTTTATGAACGAAGCGCATCGTTCACCCTATAAACCAACCCACGTGGCAAATATCTGCCCTAATATTGCCTGCCTTAAATAAATACCTTGTTGGGAATCGAACTGACTGTAGCCATTCTAACCTAGTTGCTTTGACATGAAGGAATGCCTGATAAAGAAATCTAGTTATTTTGGAGATCCTGTCATGTGATCCACGTACTATCCAATGCAAATGCCCATAGATTTAGGGTTAGGATTATCGATGTATTACAGTCGTATATTGTACATAGTTTAGATAGTTTAGTGGACAATTCTAGTTATTTGACAACTCTATATTTTTCCTGAAGTAAAACCTCATATTTTCAAGAAGAGACGTTATCTTGGGATTGGTTTCTCGCCACCATACTAGCCAGTCCGGACAATATACGACTGTAATACATCGTACCCTTGCCCACAGGTTTTCCACAGACAATGCTACTCCAATCATCAAATAAAATTATTGCCACATGATAAATCTATTCAAAACAAAAGCTTGATTTTATTTTACATGTAGCTCACAAAGATTTCACACTAAAATTATCTGGATTGAAACGTTATAGAGGGAAGAGTAAATCGATTGTGGAACCCGGTTTATCATTACTCCTGTAAATTATCCCTAACACATCATTAACACAAATGGCTAACACCTAATGTTATCCATTTGAGTATTAATGGATACCTTCTGCAAAGCGAGTACTATTATTCATAAAAAAGTGTATCGAACAACCTTATCACTGCAAAAAATGTAATAACGGTGCCAGATATTGGAAAAGATTAACCCAGTAACGACAATTAAGATATTGCATTTGTGCGTATTTTGGCGATTGGGAACAGTAGTCCTAAAGATACTGATGTCAGTTTTCAGACATATACTAGCTTGATTGATAATGAGATATCTGTTAGAGCTTTTGTTAAGAGTTGATCAAATATGCCACAACTTTGAGGGTCAAATATGCCACAACTTTGTGGGTCAAATATGCCACAACTTTGTGGGTCAGCGTGTAAGACAGTCCAGTTTTGCTGATGCCCACAGCTTTTAAAACAATTTAATTATTACGGAAAAATTCGGTTTCGGCAGAGTTAAAATCGTTCTAGCCCAGAGTTTAAGAGGTTATGTTGGCTTCAGTTCGGCTGATAAATGGACAAGAAAATTGTTCTGTAGCTAAGACTGCCTTACTTTGTCTGCTGAACTTGCTGGGAGAACGTTTTGTCGAGCTTTGATCGAGACGAGAAAAATGAATCCACGAGTCAGACCTATAGACCTTCTACTCAATCGTCAGGAAAGAGACTTATACCTGTAGTATTCTTTATTTAATAATGCAAATTGTCTATAAATTAAATATAACTTAGGAAATACAGTTGAGAAAATCTTTGACGCTCGTGGCGATGATAAAACAAAAATACATATAAACCAAGGTATAAAGCATTTAACTACCGCACAACCTTATTTCGTATACACAATTTATGTAATGAATTGAAAAATCGTAAACGTAATGTGTTCTTTTTTTATCTGACTCATGAACCTATTACTAAAAGACAATAAGAACTGTAGTGGGTTATTATTTTTCACAGGGCGTACTTCAAACGAGTCCAGGTTAACCTGGCTTAGGTCTGGCGGCAACCATGTGTTAGACAACAAGAACAGTAATTTTTTGGCCGTTGTGTTCAATAATTTCATTATACAGGTGACATATTTCTAAAATGCGTTTAAATGCTTTTGTCCGAGCTTCTGCTTTACTCTTACAGGGCGTATTGCTGAGAACGAGTCCTTGTTCAACTACAGTTTGTCATTAGGCAACTATTCGACTTACAACACCTTCTCCTGGCCAACGTTCTATGAAGAGTACCTGACCAATCTTACAGCACTGTTCAACTTGAATGGACACAATCACACTAAGACTGACATTGAGAGTTTTAATGAGACGTGTAATGAAACGGAAGTATGTATGCATAATGTGTTTGTCTTTTCGATTAACTTCGACCTACACATTATTATAGGTTCATTATCCTTGATAGGCCTTTGAAAAGCCCAGATCGAGATTCAAAAGACATTTTCATGCGTATATCGTCAACCATTGGATGACATATGTCTTAAGGTTGTATGTCAGTGACGTTAGTGATTGTCAATTACTAGTTTTAAATTTTTATGGTTTTCTTGGCTATAGAAGTGTGTTTATTTCGATATTGTTGTAAAAATAATTGTTTATGCTGCTTCTCTTATCACGAAGCTAATAATGACGATGAAAATAATGATGGTCATGATACTTGTTGTTGTTGTTTATGATGATGATGATGATGATGATGATGATGATGGTGGTGGTGATGGTGGTGGTGGTAGTGGTGGTGATGATTATGGTCAACCCGTACTTATTTTACAGGTCAGAGATGAGTGTCTACTGGCTATAGCACGTAATGACAATATAACTGCTGGAGTGGCCGTCAACAATAAATTCCAACATGAGCAGTACCTGTATGATTTAAATCGTAAGTGTTTAATATTGTTTTTATGTTACGTGAAAATATTTTAATATAAAGCCCTTGAAACAAATAACACTGTTTTTTGTTCCGTATTTTCTTGACATCTCAACATTTTATACTCAGGTAGAAAACACATGTAAAACGAGTCATTGATGTAAGCAGTATGCATTGTATTAAATACATTTATCTTTGACATCTCTCTCTCCCTCTCTTTGTCTTATAACCTTTGACAAAGCCATACTGCACATTCAATTATCATGTTTAACAGCTGTGCAGTTCTACGCGTTATTGTTTTCAGTTGTTGGTAATAATGCACAGTGCTTAAGGTTATCATGGATTATGAATATTGCTTTTGCAGACAACTCGGCTCCCTACTTTACGAACGAGATAACAGTTCTAGATGTCTATCTGGCTGACAACCACTCCGTCATCCTTAATCTGTCTAACTACGTCCACGACAACGATACTAAAGATACATTGACATACCTAGTAGCAACTAACCTTCCAGAGGCGGATTTTACTCTTGGTAGGATTAACAGAAAAGCTCATCGATAGTAATTTAACATCGTCGTCAGGGTTTCTTACTTTCGATATATACATGTAATTCCCAAAATTGTTTATAAATGTTGACATGCCCTTCAACACACACATTTATTTAACATACAGTTTATCCTGCTGACGATAATATTACGATTAAACTTGTGCTTTCCAAAAGATGTAAACCCTTCTAATAAAAATGCTTATGCTATCTTTATTTTATTGTTCTTCCATCATAACTTGACTGATCCAGCTTCTCTAAGACAACTACTAATGTCATTCACAAAACATTGATTCTTTCTTCTTTTTTTACTCTCCTAAGCATCAAGGAAATTATCAAAAGCCTCTTTTATATTGCACATTATCTTAAATTGTTCATTATATCTTTCTTAAACATGCATTATATGGTTTAAAAACCTATGTCAACAAACATTGAATAACAACAAGCGTCACACAATTAATGGTTTTCTTTTCACAAATTTCAGACAGTATCTCTGGAATTTTTATTTGGACTGTCCTACCATCACTTCGAGGTCTGAATGGCAGCTTCCACATTATGTTCTCGGTCCATGACAGATTTAATGCAACTGCGAGCACAGATGTAAATGTTAACTTCTGCAGCTGCAACAAAACTTCACAATGTGCGGCAGGACATTTCGGTAAGGCATCAGTGATAATTGTTATATCGAAACATAAACATTTACATTAGGGATATACTTTGCTTTGTGAGCATGCGCAATCTGCAGATATCACCATTTTGCCAGCCTGTTAAGATATAAATGTTATTCAAATATTATTACTTCATAATATATTTATTGTTAACGCATCTTCAAATAATCGTTCTAACTTTATAAAAGGTACATGTAAGGAATAAAATACAGCTATATAATTATAGGTCATTAGAGCTGAAGCAGGCCAAACTCGAAATGGTTTCTGGCATCGCCATATTTAACATAAAGATATCTTGGTTCTAAACGTATGATAACAAAGGTTGCGCCTGCGATAAGACATGATGACCGTCAATGCATTTTAATCAAAATATCGAGTAATGAAAAAGGATACTGCAGTTATAATTCAAATTAAAGGTGGGAAGTGAGTAAAGGAGAAATAATGTACTGGTTTAGTAGTAATTTCATCAGAATTTAGAAATAGCACATGACTTGTGTCCAAGGAAATCCTAAACCAATAAAATTACCTTTAAGCTTCATCAGCAGTGCACACATTTTGTTGAAAGTGCCAGAAAGGATGTTTCGATATTCACAAAATATCATCACAATGTCCACAAAAGGCAAATACTGACCGCTAATGGTTAGTTACAAGAAGCAGCGACACACACGCTATTGGGGTTGGTACTATCAGGAAACAAGGTCTAGATTTGACCAAAAACAGTCGTTGAACACAACTGTTTATAGTGTGAGGTAAAAGAAAAAAACATATAACATAAATATAATGTCAACATGACCAGACTACAAACAAAAGTGTTAAAAGAAGACAGGAAAAGAAAACAAGAAGAAAAAACAACAACACACATTTAGAAGAAACACAATTTTTGTGGAAACAGTACAAACAACAACAACGAGTATGAAGTTAGAGTAGATTTGGGCAAAATAATACAATAATCCGAAAAAATAATTCCAGACTTAATCCTAGACAAAAATTCGTTCTTCAATATCAAAAATGATGGATACATTTGAAATTATCAAACAAACAAAAAACTGATATCCGACGAGCTTAAGAATACAGTATCAGTAATATGAGTTTATTGTATTTATTGTGGACAAAAAGAGTCAGAACCAGTAAACGTAAGGTCGGTCCGTTGTGTGGCTGGATGTTTATCACGATTGTGTGATGAAAGTGATGAAACAGCATTTTACATGACGAATATAAAGGTTTACACGGATTGAATCTTTACCAGCAAAATATCCCTTACAAAGACTTACAGCCTATGATAGTACTAGTGTCTTATATGTTCAAAATGTCCGTCAATCATGCCATAACAATATAAAATGAACGGCCTTCGGCAATGTGTAAAACATAATGAAAAAAAAAATGCAACATTTACCTTTGTAATTTTCCCTTTAATGATTTGGTTATTATTGCCATTTTCCAGACGAATGCATCTGTGACGGTGAAAAGTACGTCACTGGTCGTTATTGTGAGATACGTCTGGACCCTTGCCAAGTGACCAGCTGCTTTAACCCATTGCTGTGTAATGAGACCAACATCACACAAGTCAGCGGACCGTGCGCCCCGTGTCCAAAGGGAAGATATGAGGAGCTTTCAAAGGGCCCTCTAAACGATATGCAGCTATGCCGCGGTAGGCTGATATTTTTTTGTTCGTCTTGCCCTTATATGTCATAAAAATTTCTCCCATTTTCCATTTTCTTATCTTTAATCGAGGATAAAAATGTGTAATTATGTTTGCTTTGCATCTTTGTGGCTTTTCTTGCCATTGTTTATTTGGTAAAACAGATGTTGTAACAAATCCTACATCAAGAATTTATTAAGAAGTTGGCGGTTTTTGGTGTACTAATTTAAGGTTTACAAAGTTTCGATTGGCTAAAATTAATTAAAGCTTTAAAAATCGTCCAACATTTTACAAAATGCTCTTTTGCATTTACAAAAACTATTTAATGTAGATATTTTGACTTTGTGAAAAACGGCTGTTTGGAATTGTTATCTTGTTCTCTGTCGACAGACGTTGATGAATGCGAGTCTTCGTATAAAGAAATCGACAAATGCGACATCAACAGTTACTGTAACAACACAGATGGCTCATACACGTGTACATGTTTCCGTGGTTACACACTAATGTCTAATGGATACACGTGCGAAGGTAAGTTCTAATACAATGATAATGCAAATAAAACAAGTGACATAATGTAAAAAAACCGTTTACTTCTGTATTGCTGTTGCTACCCCTTTAAGTTAGATGTAGAATTGGTGAGTGAATTGTGTCTAATATTGTGCAAAATACATGCATGCTTGTGAGTTACTATATAATGTCAAAGTAAATCCTTTAATAATAAAATTGTTGTCTCAATTATTGACATCTACCGCTGTAAAAAAGGGTAACATGTTATATTTTTGTATTTCACACAAAACACCATATATTTCAAGTGAATGGTACAGTGTATAGTTATTACTCAATTCATTATACAGAATTATAGGAAAGTACCCAGTTTTGTAAATAATGACAAGATTCTTATTTCTAGGTTGAGGAACATGTAGCATTAATGGGCGCGATGTTACTTGATATAAACATGCCCTTACATTATCACTAGTATGTATGTTATTAAAAAGGTTGTACTTATCGCTAGAATTGTATATAAAATAAAATGTAAGCGTTTTTATTTTCAACGCGTGAAACATATAATTCCGACATGGTGTCATCAGAGTAGATGGAATGACGTGCATTAAAGTAGTTTCAGATAAAAAAAACCGCTGAATGTTGAAGGCAGTATATTTTCTTACAGCTTAGCAAAGAGGCATGTGTTAATAGGATGGAATATGCAGTAGTTAGGCTAGGCTGAGCAAATTCTCTTTATACCGCCTAACACGATTTAGTTTGAGCAGACCCACTGCCACACACAAGAGAAGGTTTAACAACTGTAGTCACACTGTTTTATCAACCTTCTTCGAAGCTTTTGCGATTGAGAGGTGAATACATGTTACCCTCAGATAGCAAAAGCAACATGGATGCTATCCAGTAGACGCTTTATAATTGTCACCTACATCCATGATATTCAATTTCTTTGATAAAGCTGTCGCATGGTCAAGGATGAGGTCAAATCATTGAAATATAAGAACCGAGTCGTTCGGAAGGTGACACAAGAACTATCCAAGGTTAACCAATACCAAGCAATGATGACAATTGGGCGATCACAGGTCTCTAAAGCATCGACAAGATCCTTAGACGTGGTCTTAGACCCAATCAATCCGATGTTTAAAGTAGTTTGACTTCGCCTCGTCGCGGAATATTTAACTAACTTCTTAAGCAAAGCAGTTCAGTGTGGCTAATGCATGACAATGAAAGACAGACCAGATGCTTGTAAGCTTGTAATTGATGCCGGTATTTAAGTTGAGTTCTAAGAAAAAGAAGCAGTCTGTGAGCTGAGCTGTGCAAGGCGCAACACGGGGCCTCCCATACATAGAGTCGATGGTCGTCCAATTGCGCTACCAGGTCCGGTCCGAAATATAATTTTATCGCTTAACTATTGCTATACATGTACCATTGTTACAATAGAACAAAATGTGAAAGGAAAGTCGACGAGAGGGCTCAGAGGCTATTGCTAATGTGTAATTATTGCTTACTTAAAAGTGTTTGTTAAAATATCAATACAGACTTATGTTGCGCGGCTGATAAAGCATCAGATTGGATTAGGATTTAAAGAAACAACCATGGAGCTTTTAACTGATGCTGTTTATAGCAAGCATGTTGCTAGTTTCTTCTGGAAATAAAGGGACAACACAATTAAATGTTTTATGTCTGCCCATTGAGGATGTTGATCTTTTTTATGTAGTTATTACAAGATATTTAACCCGACAGTTTACAAATTTACCTGGAAAATAGATATTTAATGCCATTTAAGAGTTTGTCTGTCCCTTACTTAACGAGATGGCGTTCGTAAATAATTTTTAAACATACCAGTCATCCATAAAATTACTTTAAACCATTTTTTATTCTGACAATTGACTCTAATTATTTCATAGATTGATCCCTGCATCTCTAATCCGTACATTTTTGCAATAAAATATTGATACCTTACAACTTTTCAGAACCAATGACTGTACTACGTTTTACATTATCTTCTCATAGAACACAGTTCAGCACTACCCACCCATTGTAAAATAAGCTTTGACTGATTTTCATTTTCGAAATTCCTATCATTTTATTTAAATAAAGCAACAACAACAAAACAATAACAAAATAACTTGTTTTAAAGTCGCCCCACCATATTCCACGCTATTCCACATAACGTGTTTCAAATATGCTTTAAAACCTACCGACCATGTCAATGTTTTTTCATATTGAAAATAAATGTTCCTAATACATTGTCTTTGGTTCTTTTCTATGTATCTTTATTAAATAATAAGGGGTTATCCTCAAGAACTTCCACAAATTATAAACGAGAAAGTAGTTGTTTATCAGACCACATAGAAATGTCAAAAGATATTATGCAAACGATCCCCTATGCGGGTAACTAAAGATTAATTCATTTAATACCGTGCTAATTACTGTTTCTTTTACAAAAGTGCATACAATTTCGCAGCCATAAATGCTTTATTGACTTAAACCACACTTGTATAAATCAGAGAAACGTTTTGATTATGTATTTAATTTTCTTATATTATTGAACATTGCATCGGTCAATTTATATGTGTTAAAATGGTAGAAACCCCCTGGTAAAATTACTTGTCAACTACAAGACATCCTCTTCTCGTATAATGGTTAACACTTTTAGCCGAGTTTCAGATTTATCTGTTTGGCCTTTGGTCCTTCTCTTTTGAAATGGTTTCAGTATATAAACTATAAATTAACCCAATTGTTTATTTACCAGATATTAACGAATGTGAAAAGGATGTTAAATGTGGGACCAATGAGGTCTGCCGAAATACGATAGGAAACTATACGTGTGATTGTATCGGAGGCTATGGAAGAAAAGCCGGAGGAGCGTGTACTAAAATTGGTACGTAATACATTAAACTTTAGCAGTAGTTTGTTAAATTTGCAAAGGAAATGACACTGTGTTGCGATATGTGGTTCCACAACATTCATTTACTTAACAAGATCAGGTCTAAATGACATAAATGTATGGTTTAGCATATGATACTAGGGCAGACTCGATCAATACGGAATCTACAACTATAATGTTATGATTGCTCTTATATTTAGTGCGTAGAATATACAAATATAAGTTCATGGATATGTCAAATATTGTGTTTGTTGTGTTTATTATTTAAGGTCCACAATCAAACATTGTTGCTTGAAAGCACATGGTACACGATTAACCAAGCGTGTGTTTTATGGTATACTGTTAATGAGCACACGACCCTGATATAATTAGAAACCGGGTCCTACATCGTGTTTGTCCATATTAGTTTTCTTCCTTTTTGTCTTGACAGGTAACTGCTTATCTTATCGGGAGACAGTTTTCGTTTTGTAAATATATAAAAGAGAGTTAGGAAGAAAACTTGAAACTGGTGTAAATTTTATTTCGATTTCCTTTCGTCAGAGGGCGCTTCGTTCGTGTTGTCCACAGTATGGCAGATTAGTGCCGGGGGCGACGTTACGAACCATCCAGATACAGCAGAAAACAGAGAGATCATAAAAAACTATGTAAGTATACTGAAGCACGTACTGCAATGTAGAGTTAAATGTTGTCATTTGGTTCCCTGTCCGGACGTATTTAGATGGACGGACGGACGGATGGATGGATTGGTGACATTTATTTCGAGTCGGAAAGATAAACAAGTACCGTAAGCTCTGGGCTTTTAAACCGACTTTTAGGGATACAAGTTTTACACATACAGAATTTTATATAAGGAATGTTTATGACTTATGGTAGTACATTGTATACGATTATATGGCAATGCATTTGCGTTTGTATTTGTATGATCGGTACCTACGTGTGTGTATGTATTTATATGTTTGAATATGTGTTATGACTGTATGTGAATGTATATGGATACTAAGTGTACCTTTTTTTCTCTTAGCATGGACATGGTAATGTGTGTGAGTCTTCACGATGTAATTGTTAATAATATCTGGTTTTATTTTAGTTGACAATAAGACTACAGAACGTGACAGGATTTGCCGAAATAGAAATCGTCACTGTTACTATTATTACCATAAGCAATACAGACAGGTAGGTATGTTTACATTGATTTTGTTCATGTTTTAATTTTTTGTTTTCATTTTTAAGTATTATTACTGATACAAACTCCTTTACATTGATATTGCAAACATAAGCTGCTCTAAAACAATGGAATCCGTCAGGAAACTGTGATGTATTACTATTGATATCAAAGTTAAGGCAACCGTTCATGGGAACACATTGATAACCGATCTATGGTAGAAATTGGTAGGAAATTTGACACCGTATACTGTGTTGTGCCTATAAAACGTCCCCACTGGGGTAGTGGCTTAACAGGAAATCGTATGACAGGCATAAGTAATTTATAACAAACAACAGCGTCTTTTGTTTTGGATTAAAAAAGGAAAATAGAAACAACTTTAAAAAGTCTATATTAATATCACAAATGTCAGAAAATTAATATACGTTTGGTTTCCCTACGTTAAGAGGTAGATTAAAAAGATCAATAATTGTGTTTGCTAAAGCGTCATCAACGATGCTTGTCGTTAAAGTATAATGAAATCATGACAATAAAATTCCCTTATATCTTTAATTTCTGTATATGTTCATAGGACATATTTTTTCTGTCAACAGCAATCGCCTACGCAGAAGTCCTGGAAATCAACCACTGAAACAACTAAAGGTCGTCTATATACTTCATCTCGTTAATAACACAATGTTACAGCCCACGATTTCAGATAAGTTTGACAACGAAAAACTTGCATTAGCAGGCGTCCAATTAGAAGGCGGTCCTCTAAGTACAAGTGTAGACGAGGGTAAGTAAAAACAACAATAACAACAACAGTATAATTTATAGACATTAAATAAACAACATTAACAACATTGTAAGCTAAAGAAGGTAAGTAAAATATAATTTCACTCAGAGTACTGGAAGAGTACTGGAAATGTATGGTGCACTATCATTTATTTCATTTTCAAATCCTTTTTGTAGAATACTTTTTCTAGCAATACTTCAAGACTATCCTGCTCCTCTCTTATATGATATGTATAGACCTTCCAATGATGAATCACTATATGTATACATGTAAATGTATAAACGATATTTAAGTTTTTCTCCCAGTTAATTAACGAGATACATCTACCCATTAAATTGCAACAATAATTACAAAAAGAAAATGCTGTTTTCACTTAGGTCTCGACTTTCATCTGCGAATCAACTGATACGTATTCTTTGCCAAATGTAATGTGGCTCGCGAAAAACACTCTTTAGCCAGCTGGTTACAAAAATGTTTCAAACTAATTGAGAGATTAGTCCTTTGTACCAAGATATGGCGATTCGTGCTCGGTTATCCAATATGAAAACTACATGTATGTTTAAATAAACTCTTCCATTTATGGTGTGGTTAGTAAGACAAATTTATATTTCTAAAGTAACTTATTACCTTAAAATTTTACGACAAATCTATCTTTGCACCGATTGTGATATTTATGAGCAAAATGGCTAATGCTGTTATGTAATCATGAATTGCACAACACAAGATGTCTTTTTAAGAAGTAAATCGATGATCTTCTGAAGTACAATAAATTTACTTATATACAGTTGCTAGTTATCCCATATTTCTCACAGTGCCGATACCAGTTAATTATGCATATTTAAATTATATAAAAGATACATTTTTAAGGGGTTGCTAATTTAACTAACATGGCTTTGTATGTTACTATTGCTTTGCATTAACATAATAGGCTGGAAATGAATATACGAGAATATGACCTGGTATGTTGACCAAGTATTGAAGTTCAAGTTACCCTTTAAACTATATGTCCAGACATAACATCATTGGTCCAAAATTATCAGTGTTACATTACTAAGTAAAGTTAGTTTTATGGGACCTGTGGAGTTAGTATACGTTCGATATTTTTGTTCCAGATGGTTTATGTAGTCTGGACGGAAGAACAGATTGTGACAAAATTAGCACAACGTGCATGGATACAAACGGGACTTATGGATGTTTCTGTAAACACGGATACGAGCGAAAACAACAAAATATCAGAAATATTTGTGATGGTAAGAATCGTTCAATCCAGTAATTTCATTGTAACTGTACTGTTACATTTATGATAATTATAATGACGTCTACTGTTTTGGTGGAGGAAGACCCCAGACTCATGTCTGGGTAGAACCACCGGCGCACGGCAAGTCAGCTGGAATACCTTCTTCACCCCGAACGGGACTGGAACCCACGCAGTGGGAGCCGAAGCTGTCAGAGGAGTTACAAATCGACGACTTCACCACTACGCCATGGGCGCCACTCGCGAGAAGCAAAGACATCATAACCTTATTCTGAAAGGATGATGTACACATATTTGCAATTCTGGCTGGACAAGGGCGTGATTGGAGACACAAAACAAAATGTTACAAAAAAGCGACATTTAACTACGTTGGCATAATTATTTCGGTCTGAGAGTTAGGTAATCTTTCACTGATTGACACCACCCATGCAGCTTTCTACTTCTTTTGAAATAATTACTTTAAACATAAAAAACTTCTGTGAAATAAGCCCTCAGTCAAACAAATTTCTAATTTTACATTCAAGATGTCGACGAGTGTCTCAACGTAAGCTATAGAAACCAATGTATAACCCACGGCGGGGTGTGTCAGAATGTTCACGGATCCTGGAACTGTACGTGTCCCCCTGACACGGTGTGGATGGACGTGGGTACAGAGGAAACACCGCTGTATAGATGTCAACGTAAGATATTCTTTGTTTATAATTTATGCATATTATATTGACATTAAAATTATAGGAACGTTGACATTCGATTACTTAGATGTACGAGTAAACGTAACACATTATAAAATATTTTGTATGATCATTGTTTTAGGACAGAGCCGTTATAACCATTTACAGATATTGACTAAATTAGAAATTTATTTTGGAATATTTTATACAAACAGTCATATACGTACAGTGGCTAATTTGTGAATATCTCAAATACAGCAGAGGTGAGAAAATACCAAATAACACTTAATGTATGTTCCTTTTAAATCAAAGCACCCAAGATGACACCAACTATATTAATACCATGTAGCAAAGGCTTGTATTGTTATTATTCCAGTCAAGCATTATTCATATAATTATAATTATTTTGCTTATCTGTTCATATAACTGTAATCGACAAAGTTTAACGTTTATTACGAATCGACTTTATTTACCATTCAATATCACGCTTTGATTCTGATTGTTTTGTATCAACAAAATTTAACTGAATGAGATAACAGCATATTTCCAAGCTAATAAGTAAATAATTGTTTTATTACATGAACTATAAATAGTAAATAACAAATATTTTTTATTTCTTTAATTATTATCTAAACTAAAATGCAAGAAAATAGTTTACATTGTTTACTTCATGAATATTGCTCGTCTGGGACGAGTATCCCACATTGTTTACACTTCTAAGGAAGTTTTGTAGATGCGCGCGCATAAAATTGATGGAAATTTCGCATTCTATTAATAGACCGGTTAATATCAGCGAAAGCGGGTCAATATCTACATTTATTGACTCGACAATTTTTTGGGGGTGTGGGGAGGGGGTGGGGGGTGACCAATCGTGTTGCGTCTATTTATAGTTCACGCATCTTTATTATCTTAATCTTTATTCATCAACACGATACAAATGTATCTAAACTAACCGAATATCAATAGTGTTCATTTATCAAAGTGTATACAAAATTCTTATTTTAAATCGTGTTATTCTACGTTTTATTTATGCTAAGCTAAATGTTGAACTTTTCATGCAAAAGCATAGAAATAAATAAATAATTTAAGTTGACATACACAATACCATGCATTTGTGTCATTTCAGAGAACCATACATACGTTGGCCACGTAACGTTTGTGTCGTATTTCAACATAACTGACAAAAATATAACGGATTTGGTTACGGGGAAGGTAATGTTTTCATATTAACATAATTTCTTTCAAAGATTTACTCAGTTATTTATATGAATCTTTATTCTTGATTATTTTATTAAAAGCACACTTGAGTTTCACCCAACAATCAAAAGCATGCGTACACTGCGATTCCTTCAATTTTAAATAAGCGTGTTAATGTAAACCACAAGCCTATCACGTGAACCAGTTTTCATGTTATCTTTAAGACGGTATTTTTACATTTTTTATCGCCGTTACCAGGATATGCACTTTTTTTACTTATCGTTGGTTTAATAGAACCGCCATATTTACTTGATAATAACCCGTGTCATCCTTATCTTCTTTTTCTTAAAATGTAGTCATATTTGTCATATTAAACACGACGTAGTCAATTTCGCTTCAAATTAAAAATAACTAAGCTCCACATGTTAACTTCACGCACTACTTTTATTATACCTCAGACTCAAACGTACGTGACCAGAAACTTTAAAAAGCCAACATTCCTTTACATGTACCTGCTTAGTACTGTGTGGTATTGATTTATTTATAATTTTAACGAGTGTATATGACAAAGTCCTATGAGCATTGCAACATATACCAAATTTTGGAAAGGCCCACGGCAATGGTATTCACATGCAAGCCAAATGTAAAAAGTAAGAACACATCTGTGATGAGTCATTAAACAAATATAGCAAACCCAACGGTTATCGCCTTAGAACGGTCAGTCAGCAAAATGGACCGACCTTAAGTTCTTTTCTCCTAATTTCAGATGAACACGGCCTTCTCAAACAGTACGGAAAATGCTTTGACTGACCCTCCACTTAATGTGAGACAGCTCTTTGTTAAGTCAACTGTAATTAAAATAAACAGGTAAGAAAAAAGTGTGCATTGTTAAAATACTCCTCCATAATACATTCCTTTTGACTTATTCATTAAGTTATAGATTTTAGATAATTATTTGTATAAGCATGTTGAAGAACAACCGCAAATAATTTTGTTGATAACATTTTTTCTTGAAATTTTTGTGTATGTTATTATACTAGCGATGACCAATTGTTGGTTTGCACAAGTCATGACATGTACTTAAGTCGTCATATTTATTTTAGTAAAAACAAAACGATCTAGGTAGTTGTGACGACGAAAAACACATTAAAGCGTCGTGACATA
The DNA here is from genome assembly GCA_007844125.1 of Sinonovacula constricta. Lineage (NCBI taxonomy): Eukaryota > Metazoa > Mollusca > Bivalvia > Cardiida > Solecurtidae > Sinonovacula > Sinonovacula constricta. Next base: position 50,430,410 of record CM017570.1, read on the forward strand.
TTTCGGACAGTGATTCATTAAATACTTGAGATATTTTATCATAATATCCACGATTTTGGCATTTCCAACTTATATGTGGTTAATGTATTTAGGAAGTTTAACAATAAGCGGTAACCAGAAATTTGCTTACATTGAATACGTTACAAAGAGGGTTTGAAAAATCCATCCCGGATTTTACAACATATCATAGGCGGACAAAATCCCTTTTATATTCCAAGGCGTAAAATACGTACACATTGTTTACAGCTCACCTTTACTTTGTTTCTTTGTAGGACTTATTCTAATTACAACAACGACTATGACGTCATGTTTACCTTACGTTTTGGCCTTCCGGTGTTACCATCGATGATCCGTGACGTTCTTACGTCATTAACCAACCTCGGTAGTGATATACACGGGACTCGATTCACTCTTTTTAATGGTACAAGTATTATCGTTGTCCTTTTAACTTTGATTTTCTGTTACCTTAACAGTATATTGTGTCATCCTTACGTTTCTTTCCAATGCTTTTACTATTTTAATATCAATGAAACAGACATACACGCAACACAAAATATTTTGTCTTTGCCTTCTGTACCAATGATGTCATTTAATAAAATGATGAACGTTTTAAACATAAGTGCTTGATAGAGGTGTAACGATACGCTACCCTCACGATACGATACGTATCGCGATATATTCCACACGGTACGATACGTATCGCGATATATTCCACACGATACGATACGTATCATGATGCATAATATTTTGGTACTGATGATACTATTTTGCTTATCACATAGGTAAACTATTACATCATGACTTATATTAAACAATACGATAGCACAACTATTTACAGAAACTAAGGACTTGTAAGTCTACAAGTCAATAATCAGAATGTATGACATAACAATTTCAAATGATACGTCTGAAAAATAAAATGTAATATAATATTTTTCAAATATTTTTTCTCATCTTTATTGTAAATTCTGAATGTTCATCACAAATAAAATAAAATAACAGTTTGGTACATTATCAAAGAAAAACAAGATAAAGTTTAATAACAATAGGAAGTGTCCACACAGTCAGCTAGTAAGTAGTTAGTGCTTTGTCTGAAACATCAGAGAAACAATGGCTGCAGGTTGTAACTAGGGCTTTGTATCCTTCAGAAACATTGACCTGATATAATTACTAATACATAAATGATCGATATTAGATATACCATATATTAGAAAATACATGTTAAGTGCTTATTATTGTTTTTGCCGTGTTTACAAAATAAATAAACTATGAAAAGTGGTATGATATAGACGGTTCTTCTACTATAAGATGGTTTTTAGTATTGGTCAAGTTCATACAAAGGAGGCTGTTTTCTTTAACATTAAAATCATGATATCTATAGTGTATTCATATATCAATACTTTCCAATTTCGGCGTTTTCTCGTCATCGCTTCACAATTACATAATAACGGCAATACAGTCGATTACCCGAAGTCTCAAGAGCCAAAGATGTTATCAATCGTGTCAAAATCTACAATGGATTTCTTTTTGCAATATAGATTGTCCGACTCCATCAGTGATTTCTTTAATAGAGATAACAAGCTTTGGACAGCTGCCATTTTGAATACTAATTAGCTTTACCCTATGCACCTTACCGATCTAAGATATACTATATAGCTTGCTTATTTAGCTTTCTTATGATATACATTAGAAAAAAGAATGACAAAATACTGTTCTGAACGATCAGCTACTCTTGAAAACAAGAATGCTTACAACCCGGCCAATAGTACAAACGAATGTAACCAAATGTAACAAAACTTCCGGCTATCGGAAAATGAAAGTAAAATTGAATCGGTCTATCTCTACCTGCACATTTTGAGCTGTCTTTTGAGTATTTTAGAAACATTTTCAGAAAAAGCTAGGAAATGTCTTTCTTATTTATATACTTTTTTCATGGTCGATATTTTGTCCCATACATAAACATTCGATCCAATATATCTATCAAACCGAAAATACCATATTCGATATATATCGCATACCGGTACGGATCCCTAGTTTTGTTACGTCTGGAATGTTAGATATAATCCCGAACTTTTCTTTTGTTTGGAACCCAAATTTAGGTTTTGATAATTGTATTTTATATCCGCAGACAGATGGCTACCACCCTTAACGCACATGACCTTTTGCGTAAAGTGGGTCAGCCAGTCACCATGTACTTCCTCACTACTACGGTTTATATAAACAGATTAGGCCGACCGTTTAGGAATTGTCAACGGAAGATGCATGACCAGAAATATACAATGATGGCAACTTACAGCACACAAAACAACTTTCATGCTCATGCAGCTGTGACAAACTGTTTATAATATGTTTATTTGTTTCAGAAACTGAAAATAAGCTCTGCGAAATTTCCAACCAATGTGACTCAACATCCGCTACCTGTAAGGCTAGAAACGGAACGATCAGTTGTGACTGCAAACCTGGTTTTGTCAGCAGTGTAGCACCAAATATATGTCAAGGTAATCAAAGAAGCTCTCCACGCTTGTCGAGTAAGGAGGGACATATTAACTTAAACCCCTGTCCTTAACTTGATCATTAAAAAGATGGTGTTACTTTTTAACTTATGCGAATAAAACTATAAGGATTCCGAACTTAAACATTTCAAATATATATTATCTTGACCAGAAACCAGAACTAAAAATATACAGTGTAAGATTTAGTTTAAGTAAAAATGCCACATTTCAACATATATGATGTTGTAATTGATGTGCTATGAATGACAACATAAGAAATATTGATTATACAATGTTACAGTTCTATTTTTATATACAAAGACGGTTCAGAAAGAGGTCTTCGGCTACATCAATCAACTTAAACTTAAACAATAATCAGGATCGGTATTTGATTAAATTATAAGCTATTACACGTATCATTAAGAAATGTTTATAAAATCTATTTGAAACGACTGCACGTGATTTACTCACAACTGTGTTCAAACAACAATTCATAAAATTTTAATTCCAATTTCAGAAACGTAACACATTATTAATTGTTATAATTAACTACAATTAACAATCCTGCTTTTTCAGATATAGACGAGTGTGAGGATGATACCCTCTGTCTGCACGGACAGTGCGAGAACACTCCTGGATCCTGGATCTGTCGCTGTCCCGAGGGCTTCGAAAAATATACAATTTCAGAAAATATTACAACTTCAGAAAATATTACAACTCCACAATGGAAAATTACTTGTCAAGGTAATATACCTTGTTACAATTGCAGTAACATTTCTCTGAAGATTTTGCTAAAACTTAAACTTTGATATTCAGAATATATCTTAAAGAGACGTGCTGTTACAATTCCAATAGATTATGCATGTTTACATTTTGCCTAATAAGGCTGATGTGTTTAAGACACTATATGAGTTATTACCGATCAAAATCTTAACAATTGGGTCCCCGAAAAAATGGGAAACAACTGAAATATGGTCTTAACCTTGCTAGTTATATATGTATCAATATCATCTCGTTGTAAGACTATAATCCTCACACTTATACAATCGACCTTTCCTCAGACGGGCTGTATCCACGCCTACTAAAGTAGGTAAATAAGAAAAGGTCCTATCAAAACCTTCACAGATTAATTCAAATTTTATCTACCAATAGACAAAGGCAAACTAGGTAAATGCAAATGCGACACAAACACAGAGACGAGACATAACACACATAAAGAAAAACCATCAGTTACCGCCTTGGGACGGTCAATCGGCAAAAGGGCCAACTGGGGTGCTTAAACCTGGTTTGTGGAGCGCTCCAACCTCGCACTTCCTGTAAATAACAACATCCCGTCAAAGTAAAACAACTAACAGTAAGCACCTGCATAGGGAGATAAAACAGATACAATGAACTTCTATACAAACAGAACAACTAGCAACAAATTAAACTATAAACATATATACAGTATGTACAGTAGATAAAAGCCTCGGCAACGTAAAAACAACAAAAACCCCAAACGAGAGATTAGTTTGAAATAAAACAGCCCAAGCGCTGATATATTATAACATATTATAGGAAGAAATAAAACAGCCCAAGCGCTGATATGTAACAAGATCAATTTAAACATGGAATATAATGCCATGACATCATGTTCTAAAAGTGTCAAAAGTGAAATGGTAACGGGTCCTCGCTTAACTAGGTTAGACAAACATTGGTCACAATATTGAAACGTATACATGTTATGTACATTATTGGAATGTATTTTATTTGCTTAAACGTGTCCAATCGGATTTACTTTACATGTAACACGGGGTCATAAATATTTCAACACATGATCTTCACTGGTATGTCAGATGTCACTGTGTTACACAGATGTTGTAATCCATGTGTAGTAGGTTGTCAATTGTCAGGTGATTGTTATTTCGCTTTTACGAATCTGTATAATAAAGATGCTTGATCTATAGTTAACAAACTTTTATTATTAAAACATTTAAAATGCGTAGAACAAAAGCGCTTTTGTTATTGATGGCATTGTTCAGAAACACTTTACACGTAGAAAAGATGGAAACAAAGGGAAAACACCACATGTACATCCTTACCTTACAATCCACCAATATTTGCTCAATCCATTACTCAGTTTTTTGCAACTGAGTCTATGTAGAGAACTGTTTCGCATCCAATATTCTTCCTATTTTGTTTGTCTTTTGTTGAAATACTGAGCACAAACATGCATGATAAATGTGCTTACTTGCTTTTATGAAAATGTTACAAAACATTTAAAAATCAAAGCGTTCAGAAGCGGGGTGGTGGAAGCTTTAACCAGTAAGCAATTACATGTGTGCAAACAATGGTCAAAATGATTCCGTAGTAAACCAAATTTATAACGCATCGGAAATTGTAAAACAGGCAGTTATTCTAAATAAACATATATTACATTAGGACAACATGTACACTAGAGTCACTTACATCCGTGCGAAAAAAAAACGGTTTAGACATACGTACAAAAATAAGTCAGATAAACGTACAGTAATGTGTTAGATAAACTTACTAAAATGTGTTAGATGTCACAAAACATTGCCAGATCTTTGTACAAACTATGTCAGACGTACGTACAATAATGTGTCAGATTTAGGTATAAGGATGTAGCAGATGAACTTAAGAAAATATGTCAGATGTCCCTGTCCTAAATAAGAATATATGACAAAGTCCTATGAGTATTGCAACATATACCAAACTCCGAAAAGGCACAGAACAAAGGTATTTCACATGCAAAACAAGCGAAAAGTAAGAACAAATTTGTGATGAGCCATTTAACGAAAAGAGCAAACCCGACAGTTACCGCCTTGGAACGGTCAGTCGGCAATATGGACCGACTGGGGTGCTTAAACCGGTTTTACAGAGCTATAACCTCGCACTTCCTGACGAGTTTCTCAAATGCAAGCAACGAAAAGAAAAACGATCTATTTGAAAACAAAATGTACATGCGCTGATATTTTCTATACGTTATGACGAAAGTAGTGACATCATCGAAAAATAATGTCCACATAGTGTTCAGAAAAGGAATATGGACTCACAAAGCTTACATTTGTTTCAGACATCAACGAATGTAACGATACAAACCAATGCCGGGACGGTAAATGCATCAATACCAATGGTTCCTATATATGTGAATGTTACGACGGATTTCAACACAAGGGTAATGATAACACAACCTGTCATGGTAAGCCCTTTACATATCTCTGCTAAATTCATAAGCCATTTCTTTAATATTAAACATTAAACATTCTCCAACACAGGACTTGAATATGTTAGGCCCAACACACAACAAGTATTAACTGTTTATATTAGTTCTTGTTTAACACATACAAATAGGAAAGTAACACGAATAAAACACCATTTGTTTCAGATATTGACGAATGTAAAACTCACAATTGCCATAACGGAGTCTGTAAAAACACTGAAGGCTCCTGGCACTGTGACTGTCATGACGGGTATAAACTAAACGATGCGAATATGGCTTGTACAGGTAGGTATTCACTGGAGTTTGTAGGTATTCACTGGAGTTTTTAGGTATTCACTGGAGTTTGTAGGTATTCACTGGAGTTTTTAGGTATTCACTGGAGTTTTTACTGGAGTTTTTAGGTATTCACTGGAGTTTTTAGGTATTCACTGGAGTTTTTACTGGAGTTTTTAGGTATTCACTGGAGTTTTGAGGTATTAACTGGAGTTTTTAGGTATTCACTGGAGTTTTTACTGGAGTTTTTAGGTATTCACTGGAGTTTTTAGGTATTCACTGGAGTTTTTACTGGAGTTTTTAGGTATTCACTGGAGTTTGTAGGTATTCACTGGAGTTTTTAGGTATTCACTGGAGTTTTTAGGTATTCACTGGAGTTTTTACTGGAGTTTTTAGGTATTCACTGGAGTTTTTAGGTATTAACTGGAGTTTTTAGGTATTCACTGGAGTTTTTACTGGAGTTTTTAGGTATTCACTGGAGTTTTTAGGTATTCATGGAGTTTTTAGGTATTCACTGGAGTTTTCTTTTTCGATTACGTTAAACACTTAGTTGTTACGTTATAGTGGTATGCGGTTTTGGAAAAAAAAACACTTTTGAAAAAAATAAATATACAAATAAACGTTTGTGACCCCAGCGACACACGTATCACATAATGAAGATCCTGATTAATATGATAATGATGATTATGTTAATAATGATAATGACGATGTCACTACTGATGGTCATGATGATAATGATGACGATGCTGTTGCTGCAACTGATGATGTATCTATTACAGATATCGATGAATGCAAAGAATATCCATTTGCCTGTATTGGCAGCTTGTCTCATCTCAACCCGTGTGTAAACTTAAACGGTTCATGGAGGTGTAACTGTGAGACTGGTCATTCGACGACGGTGAACTCCACATGTCAACTGTGCTCAGGTGAGACATTAATACCGATGTAGAATGACTATTTTCTTTTATAACAATAAGCTGAACAATTGTCTTATTTATGGTTTATAGGTAAATACAACGTGCATGGGTTGTAGGATTAACAAAAGTTAAAAGTTAACAAAAATTACTAAACAACCAGAGAAAGTTAGTGTAAACTGAGTGAAATACTGCTGTTACCTGAATATGTATACTCTTCAGGTTTCTTGGTTTCTAAACATATTTATTCTTCAAAATAACCGATATATAAATTTGGTTAATTTAAACTTTGATCTATATAAGTCACAGTGATAAATACTTTAAACAATTGACGCCTTTCCCCCAACTAATATTTGTTTTAAAGATATTTCTTGTTATTTGGTTTTTATTTCTGATGTATTTCTTTCCATTTCAGACGTTTTCCAGTATATGGCATTTGTGCATATAAATCCCGACAATATGACGAAAGCTAACTACATACTAGAAATGTTTATACAGACAAACGTAAGTATCCAAATGAAAATATCATTCATTTACAAATACAATGCATAGAAACGCACACTGGAACAGTAATTTTTGTGATGGAAAATGTGGACAGCTCATATTTAACTATATTTATATCTAATTATATTTATATAACTATATTTATATGTATTTTATGTGTGACTTTATTTATATGTGACTATATTGATATGTAATTATATTTATATAGCTATATTTATATGTAACTATTTATGTATAACTAAATTGATATGTAACTATATCTATATGTGGCTATATCTATATGTGACTATATCTATACTATATCTATATGTGGATATATATATATATATATATATATATATATATATATATATATATATATATATATATATATATATATATATATATATATATATATATATATATATATGCAACTTCATTTTGACATAAATTATATGTTAAAAGATTCTGCAGACATAGAAATGAAAGATTTCGTCAAAACATTTGTAAAAAGTTCAATAATCATTAATTAAATAATGTAATATATTCTGCTTTAATTGGTACAGTGTATAGCACCAGCAATAGCGTACGTCCGTAAAATTACAACAAAGAAGATTTAAAATATCTATAATCATTCTATCTGTTCATTTTCAGATAAGATCTTATTATGTTAGTACGTTCCCACGTGAGACAGTGACCATTAGTACGTTAACAGTCAGGTAAGTATCCAAACCTAAACTTGCAATAATTCTAAAATGGTTCATTATAATATATGGGCCCTGTAAAACCATTAAGATTTGTCTAAAAGCTTTTTTTGCTATACAGCCTTTTATTTAAAATAAATTTTAAATGTGTTTTGGCCAATTAATACTACTAGGAGTAATAAGTTATAAGACAAAGAGTAAGGAAAAAAAAGTCAAAATCCTAACAAGACAGTCAAATGAATGACATATTTTTATATTTAAGTAAATATCTCTTACTTAAGCAACAGTAGTGACGTTAATTAAAAACGGTAATGCCAACTTTGTATTCGGATCAGGGTCGTCGTGTATTTGTTAATTGAAGGTTTGTTTTTGTAACAAGATAACAGCTGCAAGTTAACGTAAATGTTAAATTATAGATTATTTCTCCTTCAATGCAGTTACAGACATAAAGTTTTAATCAGCATTAGACGAATAATATAATAATTTATAAAGGATGGAATGAACGACCAGCACCGATATCTGTTTAACGGTTTTTAATTATCAACTGGTTTCAACCCATGTCAGGGTCTTCATCAGGACACATATCGAGATAAGTTTTCATTACGATAGGCTTTTATTTCTAAAGTACACAAGTTCTGGCTCTTAATAACAACATATGACAAAGTCCTATGAGCATTGCATCATATGTCAACATTTGAAAAGGCACAGGACGAAGGTATTCATATCCAAACCGCATGTAAAAGTAAGAACAAAACTGTGATGAGTTATTTAACAAAAAGAGTAAACCCGACAATTACCACCTTGGATCGGTCAGTCGGCAATACGAACCGACTGAGGTGCCCAAAACCGGCCCTTCAGAGCCCCAACCTCCTCGCACTTTATGTTCTGAGGGGTTTCTCAAATGCAAGCAATGAAAAGCAAACCGTTCTATTTTAAAAGGATATGTCCAAGTACTGATTTTTTCTTTTATAAGATATGACGAAAGTAGTGAATCACGTGACTAAAACATCGGATTTTTTTTCTAAAAATAGCACAAAAATAGGGGTATAATCTATTTATAGTAATAAGTCGAAATTCGAAGAAATATTGTTAAAAATATGTTAAAAATATGTTTAATTAAAATGTCTTTATATAAAGTGGATTGAAATGTCGATGTTGTGTGGTGTGTCTGTTTTCACCGAGAACAATTGTGTAAGTACTGTCTCGTTCCTCTTAGGACGTATCAATGTTAATCAATAATCTACTGTTGGTGTGCTCATAGATGTTACTACTTTCGGCATCTGGATCATTTCCTGTAGTTTGTTGTTAAACTGTATTTCCGTTAGCCCTTGGTTTTTGTCCTGGGATAATTCTGAATTAAGGTTAAGCTTCTGGTTGTGGTCTCCAGGGGATGGGGTTTTTGCTTTCATTTTCTTTATGTACATTACCATCCAGGAAGTAGATATTGTTCTTATTAATGTTTGCAGTAAATTTTATGGTGGAGTGGTTAAAGGCAGACACTGAGACAAGATCTAAATAAAGAAAAAAGTCAATACCGCCTTGGACAGATCAATCGGCAAAGGAACTATTTGCAGTACTTAAGCTGATGATGTGCCATATACTGCCATATACCAGTAACATGATGTATTCATAATGTATAATACATAATATTTTTCAGACCCGATAACCCTGGTGTCAGTGCTATGTTTGTACTAGAATTCGATCAACCAAAGTCGAAAGATGAACTGGAAAAAACGTGGATGACATTCAAGGACAAATCGTGCAACAAAATATGTCAGTTATATGGGACTAATTTTTTCGTCTTGCCTGGTGATTTTATTCTTGAAGGTCAGAAACTATTATCATTCTATGTTGTTTTCTTAGTTTACATCTTATGTCTATTAATGGTATATTAGTCTTGTCATTTGTATTATAATGGCCCTGATCTTGCTTTTATCATTGTTGATGTAAGTGGTTTTATTTTTAGAATTTTTATAATGTATTTTACTGTTTGTCTCATTCAATGTTGTTGAATGCATGAGGATGTAGTGAATAACAGGATTAACAACGCTGAACAACTTGATTGGGTTTTCAATAATAATGTTTATTAGCGCTGAAATTTATCAATGAAGTGGATTTTATTGATCCACTCTTAGGAGCGTGTACCTGTATAATAATTCGTACCTGTAATTTAAATAAAAGGTTGACAGTTAGATTTTTGTTGCATGGTTTGAACAGTTTTCTTAGATATAACAATAGAAAATTGTTGTTTTTGACTTCATGATGAGAAATAGTAAATATATGATAGTATAGACAGAGTCAATGAGCTGTTCTTGATAAAACATTTGTTTTACTAAATAATGCTCTAACCAAAATCATTGTTCTGTCTCAAATTGTAAGCTAACATTATCTATGCCATTGTAATACAGGCAAGGGCAAAGGAATATGCACGTTACAACACAGTTGTGATGTGGAATCTATGGACTGTATCTCCAGAAACGGACAAACCACGTGTGATTGTAAAGCCGGCTTTACGAAAACACCGGAGTCTTCAAAATTCTGCATCAAAGGTGGGACATTGTTTCATTGCTATGTTTCCAGAAATACATACATGTTCTTTTAACTATGTTTTCTTACTATTTTATTGATACTTTACTGTGGAAACGTGTTAAATGAAATATGAGTCTGTAATATGTTACATTATTATTATAAATCTTTAATCTTTGATATTTTATCATTATGATTTTCAATATAAAACAAAATAATGTGTGTTTACAAAAGACGTCCTTTTCTGTTTAATGTCTCCTTTTGCTGTTCTTCAGTCTTGTCCCCTATATTTTCGTGTCCCTTATTTAGTTAGTTGGTTGGTTTGTTAGTGAGTTAGTACCAGAACTAATAATCAATTAATTGCGCACTCCTTATATTAATATATTAATTAATCTTATATTTCTGCAGCTAAAAATCCAACGATACAGTCAAGTTTCACCTTCAGCATCTCGGCAACGGTGAATAATACTGAACTGAATGCAATTTTACATAACGTGGTAAGTGGTCAAAATATTCTAATTTAAATATTGTACACGAGTGTTTTAATATACCTGATGAATATTTAAGCGGTCTGCAGTGGTAAAAATTACCTTAACTCATCTAAGCAAAAACAGTCCACTTAATCAACGACCTATAGAACTTTCCGAAAACATGAATTATCTGCCCCTATATTTTGCTCGTCAATACCTTCCGGAAAACGCGCACCTGTTACTTCCGGGTAGTAAACTCAGCCTAATCTGAACACCCACATTACTCGGTTCATTGATGCAAAGTGTAAATAGACTGACGCCATGAGCAATATATCGAAAAAGAAAGGCAATGGGCACGAGTGTTACTGTTGTGTTTGTAAAGGCAACTTCTGTGGTAAAATGATTAGTTGGGTGAGACTTTCCTTACATCGATTTCCTGTTTGTGCCGCGGCTGTTAATGACTCTTTGGAAAGGCATACCCAGGTAGCATGATCTGGAAATTCTTGATAGCTTTAAAGTCATTTCACTGTGTAGGGTTGTTTGAAGTGTAGTTTGTGGTAAAACATGTACGTGAAATGTACGTGACATGTACGTTTTGTTTTGAGGATGTTTAAAAAAAGCATTTTCAATTTTTAAAGACATTTGACTGATTTTAGCTTTCCACAAAAAGCCAAACAACTGAATTATATACAACAAACGTTAAAGGATTTAGTAGATGTGAGTTACTTACCGGCATGTAAACAGTGTAAAATATTATTGCCAGAAAATGTATTATCGTTTGCTGCCCTAGTTCTTACAAGCTTATTTTCTTTAAAAGTAAACAATCATGAAATGTTGACATTAACAACGGATAAATGTATGTCAGTTACAAACCCGCTAAAGCCCCAAACGCCGCATATCTTTTTTCAAATATATATCTTTCAATCCTTGTTGCAATTATTAAAATCTTATGATCCTAAATTAACTTTTATGTATGTCCAATATTACAGATACTTGCAGCATATCAATCCCAATATAACAGGACAGATATCACTGTCATCATCTGGGATATCAAGAACACTTCAACAGCACGGAGAAAAAGGTTCGTTGTAATGTGTAGTAATATTATTAACATTGGAACCATCACTAGACACAGGCATACAGAGTAAAGCAGCCCCAATTCCAATGAAAATATACGTAGCAGTCCTGAATGGATACATTAGATGACAACACTTATTACCTGCATGGGGAGATTTTTATAGCCGCCACACTGCTTAAGTAACATTGTTATGATAATGCATAATTAAACGAGAAAAGATCCCATAAAAATTACCACAAATATTAAAATCTGAGCTACCACTAGACAAAGGAATACAGTATAAACTGAAAGTTAAATTGGATGTCTGCAGACGCGTAACTTTCGGGGTCTACTGACGGTACTCAATGATTCTAGCAGTAGAATGTGTGTGAGTGTGTGTGTGTGTGTTTGCGAGTGTGTGTGTGTGTGTGTGTGTTTGTGTGTGTGCGTGTGTGTGTGAGTGTGTGTGTGTGTGTTTGCGAGTGTGTGTGTGTGTTTGTGTGTCTGTGTGTGTGTGTGTGTGCGTGCGCGTGTGTCTTTGTGTATGTCTGTATGTCTATCACTCTCTCTCTCTCTCATTCTCTCTCTCTCTCCTACCCCCCCTCTCTCTCTCTCTCTCTCTCTCTCTCTCTCTCTCTCTCTCTCTCTCTCTCTCTCTCTCTCTCTCTCTCTCTATATATATATATATATATATATACTTTATATACTTTTATTATTTACTTTATTTAATTAATTTGTTTATTTCTTTGTCTGTTTGTTGGTTGATTGGCGTGTTTATTTATTTTATTTAGTTACTAAATGTTACTTAATCTAAATGTGAATTGCGCCATTTCGATAAATATTAATGTATAACTAATTTGGTTCTCTTGTCGCAGGTCTGACGAGGGCACAAATAAAGCCAACTCTAATAAGTTCAGGTGCATATACGAGGTTCACTTTGAAGAATCTACGGTGGTGAAACCAGTAAACAATACCGTGTCTACTTTTCTGCAACAGCAGAAAACAAATGTGACCACCAATGGCATTGTTATTTCTGTAGACAAAGAAGACCCGGTGGAGTATACTGAAGGTTGGTTTTTGCAGATTTATTTGATTTTCCTTTAAAGCAATTTCTCAGTTGATATTTACGATGCGTTATCTTTATAAATCGGATTCGTGTTTGCACTTTGATGTATGGTCAATGCATTAATGTTGTTTGTAAACATCATCATGCTGTTGGTTCTGGGAAATAGCAATTATGGTAACTTATGACATTGTTCATCCTCAGAAATATTTGTTAATGGTTTGTGTTTGCAAAACATTCTTAAGGGTGGCAAAACATTTTTGAGGGTTGCAAAACATTCTTGAGGGTTGAAAAACATTCTTGAGGGTTAAGGGTGGCAAAACATTCTTAAGGGTTGCAAAACATTCTTGAGGGTGGCTAAACATTCTTAAGGGTTGCAAAACATTCTTGAGAGTTGCAAAACATTCTTGAGGGTTGCAAAACATTCTTGAGGGTTGCAAAACATTCTTAAGGGTTGCAAAACATTCTTAAGGTTGGCAAAACATTCTTGAGGGTTGCAAAACATTCTTAAATGGTTGCAAAACATTTTGAGAGTTGCAAAACATTCTTAAGGGATCCGATCCGATGTGAAGCCCGTTGCTTTAAACCATAATTTGATGTGTTTTTGTGTCTGTATATTAATATGGTTATATTGTCTCTAATTGGGATCCAACGATTTGCCTATATTCATTACAGATAACGGTAACTTACTATTAACTTTTATTGTTTTGGGAATTACAACTGGCCATGTATTTCGCTTTGTCTTTTTATTGTAGTATTATTATCAGTACCTCAATGGCAATACAGTATTCAAGCGAATATTTCATATTGTCTTCACAATGTTCGCGCGAATGTTGCTTTTCTTGATGTTTTGTAATATGTATTTTACAAAACAGATATAAGAAAGCTTGAATGTTTTTCTCCCGAATACCAAATTAAGTTACTCTCCACCTATATACCCACCGTAGGGAATATAAGGGTCCGATCATTGTGCTAAATTAACCCAACCATAACTTGTCTTTTATCATTTTATATTAGTTTTTGTTAATGTGTTTATCTTCACATCTCATCAATCACTTACTTTCACAGTTTCCACAGAGACAGAGCCACCGAAGTCCACAACGGGACCAGAAACTAAAGGTCTGTGTTTCATGGTTACGTTTAATAGCATATATAATTTTTTATTCCTCCAATAATTGAAGAGTTACAAAGTAAGTATAACTAGCTTCAAAATAACATAAGGGAGAAGGCATTTACAGAGAAAAGTTATAAACATTTTAGATAGAAGAACAAAGCACATATTATAGACAAACATTAACAATTATTAACACAATTAATGGAATACTCTTGTCGAAACGAAATACAAGAGGGACAATCGACATTGGAAAAGATAATTAAAGCAAGTAAAGTTCAGAGAATCTTGAGTGAGAAGATATGGTTGCTAGGTTAGTGATAATAATATGACACTACAAACTCATTTAGTGCATAGCACACCGAGACAATCTGACTGTACGGAATGATAAGTTGAACTAGTAACTCCAAAGTTACAGAGAGGAAACAGTTAACATAAGACAAAAAATGATCATAATCAGCTAAATGTTAATCGACTTATTACAGGAGGCTGAAACAAGTTTCGTCTTTCTGTAAAAATTATAAATACAAATAATTCATTGAATTTATAACGATGTGTTCTTACTTTCACAACGGCACCAGAAACTAAAGGTTTGTGTTCATGGTTACATTTAATAGCATAATGAACAATATCTTGTACACAATGAATTACTGTAATGGCTTGTCAACTAATGACAACAGGAGGCTGAAACAAGCAAATTTCGAAATGGGATACATCTTTCTTTTGAAATGTTAAAAATAATTCATTGAATTTTTTTTCTATTGATTTCAGATCGACATTTGATTAAAATCATTATGAAATATTATAATAATATACTATTACATATACAATTATAAATGCCTCGGTTTTTGACCAGGACTGACAACAATTCTGATTGCAACTGGATCGTCTCTGGGTGGCTTGCTGGTCATCCTTACCGTCGTGGTGGGCTGTTTATGTCGGTAAGTACAGTGGGATTAAAGACTGATAATGACCTTTTTACCACTTTTTTTCTACTCCTACTTCCGCTGCTTTCAATATTGTTTATATCATTTTACGACTACCTTAGATACAACACAAACTACAACTACCCCTCACTATAACATCTATTCCACTTTATATAATTAACATTAAAACACGGACTCATTAGAACATAATAAATAAACAAACCACAAACAATAATCCATAAATACCGGTAAAAGTATTCTACTAAACTTCCAGGTCTACCACAAGCACATTATAAACTTAATTACTGCTTGCCTACAAATTTCAACCATTACTCCCCGCACAAAGGCAACCACTAAATATACATTTTACAAGGATGACCGTTCGCACTACAATATGGAATATGTTCTTTAAAAAATCTTAGTAAACATCCCTCAACAAGAGCAAGAGACTCCAGAAAGAGTGGTGTTCGGATAATTTTGCTTAAACAGCTTTAACGAAAACCGTTCACAACACCACCTTTTCTACAACCACTTTATAGGAGGAAACGACAGTCGGAGAAGACAAAGTTGGACGCCATGCCTGGGCACATCACCATGGATACGTTTGACCCGGGTCACGATTTCATGCCTGTGAATGCAGCATACAGCCCTAGTCAGCATACGAAACAGTCTGTAATGTATGACCATTTCCAGGGCGGCCATGGCAGGTAATGTGATCAGAGGTCATTTTATTGTTGTAACTGCCGTCGTCGTTGTCTTACTGTCCTTCTTACACCTGGTACGCCACAACTTCATGGAGTCACCGACTAGTAACTCCCAAGCCCCTCACCGAGTGAGCTCGATTTTTGTGGTTTTCCAACTGACGTCTGGTCTGTCGGGGATCGTACCCAGACAGTTAAATGGGGTCTTCGTCGATCAATAATAAGCTGGACTTCTCCAATGTAACTTAAACTTAAGTATAAACCTTTTCTATATCAAAATGTGTACATGCCAATAATAGCCTGATTGTTTATTGCCGACTGACCGTTCCAAGGCGGTAACTGTCGGGTTTGCTCTTTTCGTTTAATGTCTCATCACAAATTTGTTCTTTCTTTTCGCTTGGCTTGCATGTGAAATACCTTTGTTTTGTGCCTTTTCGGAGTTTGGTATATGTTGCGATGCTCATAGGACATTGTCATATATTCTTATTATATGTAAAACATTTAATGTATAGAAGGCATAGCTAATACCCATTTAACAACTTATCTAAATTTTCCTACTAAGACAGTACCTACTAAAATCAATTGTAAACAACTCATGTTGCTATGTTGCAATATTGTCGAGTCAACATATGTTATGTTCTATAGAGTTTGCAGTATCGTCATTATAACAGTGGTTACAAAAATACAAGCAGATATCTGAATGGATAATAGTACATATAACTTATTTTAGTTTTAACCACGGACTTCATCATCCGAGCAATGAAGACCGTAAGTACTCGTTTCCTGGGTTACCAAGGATAGATAGCGGCTCGGTAAATGTGCTGCCACCTGGTGGGCCCTATAGACCTCCTTCTCCGTCTCCAGACTACCAGGAACCGGAGGAGAGACGTTTTGATGGCAGGTCACCTTCGCCCCAACCCGACTATATACCGCACCATGAACGGAACTTTGAATCCAAGTGGGTAAGTATATAGGCGTAGTTACGACCATGAGGCACGTTTCTGGTATTCTGGTAGTTGCACTCAAAGACTTTTGCCCTATCGTGAGTCCATTAGAATTGGCATAATGTCGGTATGTCTACCCAGAGAGGCCAGATGTGACTCCATACAAGTCTTTTAATATTATATATTCTCTCATGTCTAGAAGTGGAAGTGTCAGAAGTATTTTGCTTCTGTTTCTGAACTTAGACGTTTGTGCATGGGTAACACATCTGTGTTTATTGAACATTTTCACAATTTCACAAAAATAAGAAAACGAATGACTATTTTCATAAATATTTTTATAACGCCTACATAATAGCGTATTTGACTTTTTAATTTAATTTAATTTAACACATTCAAACGGCAAAACCAAATCCGAATGTACTTTCCTGTGATAAAACATATAGTATTCTTCCATTTCTAGAGTTACCAACCCAGGAACAGTGTCCATGATCACGTGGTTAGGAACGGCGTAAGTGTTCTGCCTATGACTCGGCCACGGTCCATGGAGAACCTTGCGCAAAACTACAACCGTCTGCCGTCTGCACCGATCTATTCTCAACCTCACAAACAGCGGAGAGGGTCATTTGGCAATTACTAAATTTAAGGCATATGTAATCTTTGCATTTCAATCTAAACATATCAGTGTTTTAATATGCAAATGTATTACAAATAGAACACGCACAAACTAAGATGGAAGTGTTTTTGTGATAACACAAAAAAATATAATTTAAAATGTGTGTGTATTGTATCTGTTTCATATAAGACAGTTTTGCTAGTTACTTGTTTGAGAACTAAACCCCCAAAAATCTCAGCACTGATTGTCGGTTGTATCGGAATAGACTTTTTGTTCTCTTTAAGCATTATTTAGCATAACAGTCACAGCTGTACCAAAATAAAGCCTTGTATATATGCAAAGTAAGTGTACGTTTACAGTTGTTTTTGTGTGGCTATATGTGTGTGCGTATATGTATGTGCGTGTGTGTGCATATGTGTGTGCGCGCACGCGTGTGTGTATTTGCGTATGTGTTAGAAATTTATTAGATGTAATCATCAAAATATCTGCCTAATCATAGCAACAAGCAAGTCTTCAACAAAACTGTTGTCAAGAAATCACACATAATTCAGGTAATCAATGACAGGCACTCTAATCAAGCCAGTCAGATAACGGTATTTCACCTAATGCTCGCTATAACCGGTCTACGGTCAAACCGATTAGAAAATTGTTAGGAAAGCGGTGGATATTTCATTACATATAATGAATGTTTGTTAGAAAATTGTTAGGAAAGCGGTGGATATTTCATTACATATTATGAATGTTTCAAAACAAATTAACGCTATAATCAGTGATTTATAATTGAACAAATATGGGTTGATTGAAGCACATTAACTGCTCTTATAGAGTTGCTTTACATGTAAAGAAAATGCAAAAAATTGAGATCTGACTGTTAAGATTATTGGTTTTTCTCTCAATAAATACCATTTTTAAAGATTTCTCTTAGCTAACAGTAACACTTGAATTCATGTATCGTTTTTTATTCTATCATGTTTTTGTGTACATTTTAAAATAATTTGCTTTAGACTGAATTTTGAAGGATTAAATGGTGAAACTGTGCATTTCTTTTATTGGCTTGGTTTACATTTATACTTATAGCGTATGGATTAACATTGACAGCAGGTACACTGCGTGTTATAATCATTTTAGATGTATGTAATAATATAATCAGTACAGATATGTAAGTGTCATTCGTCTTTACAAGTCCATACAAGCGTCATCACAATTCCCTGACACGTCATCTTTCGTAAATAAGGATTAAACCAGTTCACTAAGACGTCTGGCATACAAGTCAAAGGTACGGAGTGGCTATTTTATGACCCTGTCTCGTGCCACTAGCATACAGTCAAAAGGTATTGACCCTATCTCAGGCCACCAGCATAGAGCTTAAAAACATACAGTGGCTGTTTAATGACCCTATCTCAGGCCACTAGCATACAAGTCAAAAGCATGGAGTGACTGTTATATGACCCTGTCTCAGGCCACTAGCATACAAGTCAAAAGCATGGAGTGACTGTTATATGACCCTGTCTCAGGCCACTAGCATACAAGTCAAAAGCATGGAGTGGCTGTTATATGACCCTGTCTCAGGCCACTAGCATACAAGTCAAAAGCATGGAGTGACTGTTATATGACCCTGTCTCAGACCACTAGCATACAAGTCAAAAGCATAGAGTGGCTGTTTTATGACCATGTCTCAGGCCACTAGCATACAAGTCAAAAGCATAGAGTGGCTGTTATATGACCCTATCTCAGGCCGCTAGCATACAAGTCAAAAGCATAGAGTGGCTGTTTATGACCCTGTCTCAGGCCACTAGCATACAAGTCAAAAGCATAGAGTGGCTGTTTTATGACCCTATCTCAGGCCACTAGCATACAAGTCAAAAGCATAGAGTGGCTGTTATATGACCCTGTCTCAGGCCACTAGCATACAAGTCAAAAGCATAGAGTGGCTGTTATATGACCCTGTCTCAGGCCACTAGCATACAAGTCAAAAGCATAGAGTGGCTGTTTTATGACCCTATCTCAGGCCACTAGCATACAAGTCAAAAGCATAGAGTGGCTGTTATATGACCCTGTCTCAGGCCACTAGCATACAAGTCAAAAGCA